>VZTF01008854.1:2265537-2330656 GCA_013397755.1 Cnemophilus loriae
GCTGCCGGGATCGCGCGGGAGGAGCTCCCCGGGCTCCCCCTTGTCCGCCGGGATGGCTGCTGCTCCCCCACCCCAGCGCAGGAAGGACGGGCAGGGACAGCCTGGGTGGCTCCCTCCCCTCTCCGGGAGGACCTCTCCGGGACCGCGGGGCGGGGCAAAGGGGGCTCTGCCCGGCAGGAGCGCTTTGACACCTCCTCCCGCTTCCCTGGTCCCTTTCCAGCCCTGTGAGACCCGGGGCTCTCGGAGAAGCTGCCCCGCTGGGAGCGGAAGCGCCCGGGAAAACTACTGGCGAACGCTGAAAGACCCAGGGATGGGGGGACGCGCGCGCTTCGGGGCTGGGCCGGGGGAAGCGCCAGGAGCCGGGAGGGGCGCGCCGCGGTTCGCCCCGGGGCTGCCACGGGCCGGGGGCTCCACGGACCGGGAGCGCGGGGCTGCTGCCGCCGGGGAATTTCCAGCCGCAGTATCGGGGCGCTTCCGCCGCCGCCCATTGGCCGCGGGGCCAGCTCTTCCCGGCCCTTCTCTTCCCTGCTGGCCCGAGGCGAAGTTTCAGCCTCAGCGCCCCGCGTATCAGCCGGGTCGGGTGGTGATTGGTGTTACGGGGACTCGGTATGTACCTGCGCAGGTGCTGTGCCCTCGAGAGAGGGTGGTGGGCATGACAGCCACCCCAAGCCATGGAATCAGAGAATATCCTGTGTTGGGAGGGACCCACAAGGACCATCGAGTCCAACTCTTTGCCAAGCACAGGACACTCCAAGAATTTCACCGTGTGCTGAGAGCGTTGTCCAAATGTTTCTTGAACTCTGTCAGACTTGGTGCTGTGACCACTTCCCTGGGGAGCCTGTTCCAGTGCCCAAACATTCTCTGGGTGAAGAACCTTTTTCTAATACCCAACCTACACCTCCCCTGGCACAACTTCAGGCCAGTCCCTGGGGTAAGCCAATTCCAAAATAGAGCCCCGTGGCTGGGTGTGTGTCCAGTCCGTTCCAGCCGCTGTGCCCTTCCACTCACGGGAAAGACCTCCACGAGTGGTTAAAGGCAGAGAACAGAAGCCGCCCATGGTGACCCTGGTCTCTAGTGGGAATAGCCAACCTGCCAGCCCCAGTGCTTTCCGCTTGGCACACTCCCCGCAGTAGTGTCCCTGGCCTATGAGGAAAGATCATCCCTCGAGGTGGGCGGGGGGAAGCCACTCTGAAACACTGTAAACCCTTTACAACATGGCAGATTGGAGAGAGAGAAGGCTGGAGTGTTGGCTGTACTGGTTCCCCTCAGGAGACATTTCCTGTCTTGGGAGGCAAAGCTAGGCAACAACACTCTTTCTGAATCCAAATTAAAGTCAGCAGCCCTTGCTGTCTTGTTTTCTGTGACCGAGCTTAATCTAGCAGTGAGATCTTCAGACAAAGATTTTAGGCGCTTGAAATATGATGATTTATTTAAAAGTATATGCTCGGCAATCTTTCCATGCTCCTGCTTAAAATAGTTTAGAAATCCTCAAATAACTCCCTCTTTCCCTTGTTAACTTTTACAAATTCTCACAGCATTTAATTGATGGTTTGGGAAGCCCCAAGTGCCTTTCACGTGCCTGTGAGATAAACCTGAAAGGAAAATGCGGCCACTTCTTTCTTCCAAGAAAGACTTTGCATGCACCTCAGGGAGGAACAGAAAGCCCTTTTCCTGGCTTTTTGTGCATGCATTTGACTTCAATTCAGAGAGGTGTTAATCTTCCTTTTGAAACAATAATCTGACCTTGTTTTTGTAGAGCTGGAAAATATTTGGGGTCCCTGCTGCCTCCGCCTCACAGCATGGTCAGGCCTCACTCCAGCCTGCAGAGGCTTAGGCTGAATTTAAATGGGATCGGTCATCCAAGGACTTTCAGATAAAAGTCTCTGTTGTTTCTGGAACAAAATGCACTGTGGAAGTGATAAAAGAGAGGTGAATTATCCCTTCTCTCCTTTGCATTTATAGTACACATTTATAGTTAGGTTTCAGTCTCAGGATCCCTTCTTACCACACCCTCGCTAATGCCATCCTACAGTAAATCCTCAACTTTGTTCTTTTCTGTATAGCACTGTTGAGTTGAGGATGTCCAAGGCAAGATGGCATGAACCCTTCAAAGTTTTCAGGCTAGGTTAGACCTTCAGAAGTGTTTGGAACCATAAGCTGCTGAATGAGCAGTAGCTCTCAAAGCTTTCCAGGTATCTGAAAGAAAATGATAAAGCACACCTAACTTTAGCAGATTGATGCTAATAGGATTTAGAGAATAAGAATGTTTTAGGGAGGGATTTGGATGAATACATTGTCTTGAGGCAAAGGACTAATTTAAGGACTCTGAAGCATACTGTTGTTAAATATACTTAATTACATTAAGAAGCGATCCATTAAAGCTGTTTTTTTCCAAACTGTGGCTTATGACGAACAGAAGACACTGTAGAAAGTGTTTGCAAGGGTTTGTATGTTGAAGGATGTTTTAACTGCCTATTTGCTGAATGAATCCTTAGGTTTCCCCGCAAAAACAACCAAGATGTTGCCTTGAGTAGTATTTCAAAACACTGAGCCTACTGAAATATTAATGTATGCCTTTTAAAATGTCATAATTAGCTGTTATCTCTGAAATAACTGTTATTAAGAAGAGCTGGCTGCTTGCGATTTGAGTGAGAATTACATTCTAAATATGAGAAGATGGTAAATTTGGGGGAATGTGCACAGAAGTGAAAGCAGTACATGATGTGGCAGGCACACTGTTTTGTATAAAGAAAGTAAATATGTAAAGCATGCACTTTTGCATATGCATAAGAGTAGTGCTGTCCTTAGAAAATATATACACCGGAGAGAAGAGCATGAATATTTTTCCCAGCCTAAGGCCAGAACTATGTACTAAAAAAAACAGAAAAATGGTTAAGTAATAGAAATATATATCTATGTCTTTGGCGAAGAAACTGCATGCCTCATACTGCTGCTTCAAACAGGGCTACATGCAAACCCCAGACCCAGAGGTTGTGTGATAGATCTATTTTGCAATTACATAATGGCAGTCAGTTCATCTTGATGTTCATTTTTAGCCTCTTGTCTTGCACAAGAGGCTAAAAAAACAATAGTTTGTCTTTTGACTTATAGTTCTTTATTTTTTTTTTGCCTTTCTTTTTTCATGACTCCCCATTTTCTGTCCCCTATGTGATGCTGCTTGTGCTTTACCACCTGCCTGGCAAAGTGGTGACTTCCACAGGATGGGCACGCGACCCTATGGATCCCAGCCATACAGATCCAAACCACACTAATATATTTACACCTGTTGTGGAAGGAGACAACAGCCACCTCCCAGATGTGGCTCCTTCTGCCTTCTGTGCAAATACCTGATCTTTTCTCCAGATGCATCAGGTTTTCTCACCAGCTGCTCTATCTAGAGTATGAGCTAATACCCACTCCCATAGGGAGATTTTTTACCAGGGATGTGAGAAAGAGGGACTGGTAAGTTGAAAATCTGGAAAACAACATTGTCCAGTTCAGAGATGGACAGCAAAGGTATTTGGTCACTCTGTGTTAGTCCATTGGGAAGAAAATATACCTAAATCTAAATTAATATAGATAGGTTGGACTCCATGATCTGAGAGGTCTTTCCAAAACCTAATTTATTCTTTGATTCAGTGATTAACCTCTTTCAAAAACTACTACTGATTTTCAAGACTGCCTTTTAGAGGTATCAATAGTCTCATAAACTCCATTTATACATGTGGGGTTGTTAATACTGTGTCACTAACAGATGGAAGGGTAAAAAAACCCTGGGCACTCTGGGGGAAAAAAAGGGGATTTTTAATTCTCCCTAACCTCAAAAAAATTGCTCATTTTAATAACACAACAGAATAACAGAAGATAACAGAAAACTTCTGTCAGTGTCTTTTCTCTCAAGAAAAAATCTTCTTGCAGGGTTTACGACACTACACATTTAGTTTCTGCTTAAAACATATGCTCAGTTCCCATGTAGATGAAGGGGAATTACATGACCACTACCAGGGGAGAATAGATCCCAAATACTCACTTAGTTACTGCTGAGTCACTTAAGTATATTTGCGCTATGATTCTAATTCAGCCTGACGGTAAGGCAGCTGCTTTTCTCGCTTACTGCATGGCTGCTGCATCTTCAATGACATTTATGAAAAACGTTGAGGGGAAGAACGTGTCCTTAGAGCTCACAATACATCCAAATTCTTCTATTCAATGGACCAAAGCTCCCCAAAGGTGCTGTAAAACTGCAAGCTAAATCTATCAGCAGATCACATTTTACTATGACAAATTCTGTCGTTATCTTTTGTAGACAGTTGCTGAGATTCAAAGTATTTATGTAAGGAAAACAAACCGGTGTTTTGGGCTTTGGAAATGTCAGGGCCCTTGATTCTCCTGTTTATTTAAAAGTGGAAGTGTGCTGAGGGACATCTTTTGAACTCTATTCAAAGGTTAAAACTGATCTTTCATACAGTTTTGAAATTCAAAATACTGCTGTTAAATGTTTTGACTCTGCTCTGTAATCTCCATTTTGCACTTAAATACCGAATTCTGTCCAGAGCTGGCTGTTCTGCACAGTGCAGAGACATGGGCATTGCATCCTGCAGCCATGAGGTGCAGCCATTTCAAGGGAGGAGCACAACCCCCTGACATGTCTCAGAGCTGTGCAACAGTTCAGAGCCAGTGGTGCAGATAAATCATTCCACTGCTGTGGTAGGTTGTGTCAGCAAAATATGATTGCCCACCCTGCACTTTGCTCAGGACTGCAAGCTGATACTCTCCTCTCTTGGGGAAAAAATGTGTAGGGAGAGGCAGCAGAAGAGGAACAGAGGAGGTTATCTTACTTGGAGATCCAATAGGCTGCATGACCAATTTATGAGTTGTGTAAGCCTGGGGATCAGTGCTTTCTTTGCTTGGGAGGAACATTTTCCAAGTGTACATGGTTGTTTACTGATGCAGCGAAACTCATCCCATGGGTCCTCAAACTCCATGGGCCAAGCTCCATGGCAGCTTCCTTGAGGACCCACAGCCACAACCTTGCAGCATGTGTGTGCCTGGGCAAGACTTCTCTGGTCCATCCCAGCTTGGTACAGCAGCCATGGTCTGAAACAGTGGCAAAGTGAAACAGATACATTACTGGACCATGTCACCCCAAGAGTCTGGGCAAATGGAGCGGAGGGATGGTGGCACTGAGTTGGGCCAAGAGGTTGAAAAAGCAGCTGCAGGTTGTGAGTGAAGGCAGTGGAACAATCCTGTGACATCATGCTGACTTGGGTTTAAGTTTCTACTTGCCTCTCTACTATGTGTCTACAGCCTTAATTATCAACTTCATATCAAAGAGCTGACTTCACCCTTGAGAGGTCTGGCTGGTGTCAGTTTCACAAACTGACAATGCTGTAGTTAACTGCAGAGAAGGAAACAAATGCTCCTCATTAGCCTTCCCAATTATTTTCTAATAACTGGTGACTAATCCTAGGCCCTGCCTTTGAAAACTGTTTTGCCAGTTATTGTAATTGTTATACAAAATGTTTTGTATCTCTCAGAGCACTGATCCCAAGAAGCATAAGATTATGTGCAAAGTGCAACCTTCTAAACAATGTTTTCATCCTTCATGACTGCCAGGGAAAATCTGGAAGCCGGCTCTCTGTGAACTTAGAAACCTGTAGATAAAAGAAAAATCAATGTGCTTTTAAATCAGGATTTTACATTAGTTTCATGATTGGTGACGTGATTGAATTTTTGAATATTTGAGGTTGACGATTCTGAATTAGGTCAGACAGTGTAAGTCATTTTCTGCTATTATATGCTGGCGTGAATTTTACCTTCATGCAAAATTTCTTGTTTGAATGGGTAATGCAGACTCTTACTGATCAGTGCACAAGGTTTTAGTCTACAGTCTAGACAGATGTACAATCCATGCAGATCAAACATCATCTATAATGGTCATAGTCTAATCTGTTTTCTTCTGGTTCAGAAAATACAGAAACGTAGTCTGTATTTTACTTTTCAATCCAGAATTAAAATACAAGACCTTAAGTAGTGTGATCACTAGATGATTTTCCTTGTATCTACATGATCTACAATAACAAGAGGCAAAAAACAATGGGCACACAACAACAAAGCAAGACTCCACCTGCCTCTGATGAAAAATTTAAATTCGAGATATTTTGTGGGTCAGTTTTTAAAGTTCCTTCTTAATGGTACAGAGATTATATTCTCTACACTTAACAAATTAAGTCATCCTTGTTTTCTAATGGGAAATAGATTAAAAAATATTTAAATAGGTGTGACTTTAAAATCAGCATTTGGATATACAAGATGATGGACCACTGTTTCCAGTAGAACTGGTACATAATTATTGTAAAATTTGGTATACTCTGGTATTTTGCTATCACTCAGCAAATAACCTCAGTCATCGCTGTGGAATTAATTGAATAGTACATCAGTGCAATCAATTGCTGCTCAATCTAATTAAAATTAGAATTAGCTGAGAGAAAAATAGTATGAAGAATTAATATGGTTGAAAGTGAAATTTTCCTGACTCCATCAGTTATAATTAAAATTGCTGAATGATTATACTTAACAGAAAAACTGAATACCAGACGGCATTATAAAAATAAGTGGTCAAATACAAATATTGCATAAAAAAATGTGGAAACACTGAATTCTTAAAACAGAGATGGAGAAAATTTTAACTATACAAAATCATAACTATAAGTTGTTAACTGAAGTAAAGTAAAATGTATTTTAATATTGATTGTATCACAATTAATTATTTTAAGGAACAAACCTTTTAGTAGTGACAAAGGAGCTATGAAAAAATAATCAGGTTTCAAAATACAGTAAGGGGTGTCTTGGTTTTTGGTGGGGCTTTTCAAAGCAATCCTTTTTTAAGCTGCTATTGCAAAGACAGCAACATGGCAATAGTAATTGGCTGAGCGTATGTAAACTCAGATCTGCATCACTACCGTTCTTTTACCTCATCTCTATTACATACAAGAATTGTCTAGAGACAGGAAAAATAATTCAGAAATCAGTGTTCCTAGTCTTTGTTTTCCAACTGTCACTGTCACCCAAGTGCTGTATATCTTTGGCTTAGTCAGGAAAGCTTTGATAGTTTGATATTGCTGGGTTTTATACAGTTGTAGTAGTAGTTCACTGGAATGATGGAGGGATAATCTGTAGAGGTAAAGCACAGAGGGCATCGTATACAAGTGGTATATTTTAGCGTTACAGCTTGCAGCAGCGAAGTCAGTCCTGATTTAGCTGAAAAATCCAGTACCCAACTGAAATATATCAGGTGCTATTTTTTCTTCAACAAATTTTGGGAGGATCAGTTGTGTTTGTAGTTTCGACCCTCACTAGCCAAACTAGCCAAACACCTTTGTCACACTAACCTATGTCATTACATGTTTATCTGTAGTCTGTGGATCAGAACACTCTGGATGAACACTTGAGTCAGTGTCATCTGCCAAATACAGGACCAATTTCTACTCAGCAAGAAATACTCTATTCCAGACCAAAGGTCTGCATGGTTCCTCAAATTCCCAATTTAAAATATTGCAGCTCTTCCAATGCCAAACCTCTCCTGAGTGGAGATTGCCATAGCTGTGAATGCACGCCAGGCAGGAGGCCCAGTGCTGTTCAGCTGCCATATGAAAAAGTAGCAGTCCAATCAATGAGTTATTTGACCCAATACTAACAATCACATCTGTTCTAGGTTTGAAATCACCTACGCTTTGACTTTCTGTAGAGCTCAACACTGCAGTAACCTGCTTTCATGGAATTTAAAATTTGATGGGTGAGGTCCTTAGCTGACAGGGCAAATTGTGTAGGCAAGCTTAATCATAGCTCATTTACGTTGTTGTTACTGGTAGGTCATGATGGTCCTTTTGCAGATCACTCAGGAAAAGACCATTTCCTCTGCCCTTACCCCAAAGAACAGTTAAATTTTCCTTAGGAGTTTCCCAGCAGACCACAGGGAACCCTGCAGAGGATCAGAGCTTGAGGTCAGTTGCCTTTGCAGCCCCCCTTAAGGGCCCCCACCAGCAGAGCTGTAGCTGGCACGCCTCTCCTTGCCAGCTGCTTCAGAGCTCCTGTGAAAGCGTAAAGAGGGAGAAAAGCTCCTCACTGTGGGAGGGTGGGTGGCAAAATGATAATGGGGAGTGGTTGCATTCTCCCCATTCCTGTCCCAAACCTCCTAGTCATTGGGCCCCCTTTCCACCAAAATACCCCCGGGAGGGGAATTCCTGGGAGTAGCCAAGCCAAAGGGAATGAAATGTGCCTTTATGCTGACAGGTTGTTGTTCACGTTGGTCTAAAGATGTTATGAGCCCTGCTTTGTGCTGGTCCCCACACTGCTGTTTGCCTGTTCAACACATCACCTCACAATGTTGTGTATTTTAATTGTATCTTCCCCTAACAAGTGCCTAACACTGCACTGCCTTGTGCTTTGGTGTCAGTAACTTTGAAATTGTTTACGGAAAAGCTCATGTCTCCCACTGATTTCATCTGCTCTTGCAATTTCACTGTGAGTCATCCAATATGGAGTGCACTTTGTTTTACTTACAGACCAAACTGCCTGAATTGCATCTTTAGTTAAGTTGTCTCAGCTTCCTTCAAGCAAAAAAGCACAAGCAAATAAAAAGTTTCTTGCTCTCAGAGCTGTGGAGGCACACTTGAAAATGTTTTTACTCCTGAACTCTTTTTTACTAGAGGTAAATAAAAGCAAGCCCACCATTGCATTTCTAATAGTGCTTATTTGGGGTCTAAAGTTGTGTGTTCCAGAAGCTGGTAGTTCTGGGTGTTTTATATCTCTGAAACTTTCACACTTCTCCATGTGGATGCCCAAAAATCGCATTACCCACCCTTGGAAAAGTACCAATGTTTTAACACCTCACAGGTGTTATACCGTAAGTTTGATGAACGTTCGTAAGCACTTTGAAAAGCACAAAGGGAAAGTATTGAAAGAATAGTAATCCTGTGGTTTTTTAACTGCTTCTAAGCAGCCTAGATCTACTTTACACTGCATTTGACTGTTTTTCTTAACAAGGCCTGCACTACACTGCTTTGCCTGTGAATCTTTATAATAGGGATGGCATGGTCACTACAGCAGTGCAGCATTTATATTTCAGTCTTAGATGGGGCTTGATCTTTCAAGGGCAGGTGGGAAAAAGCAGCAGTCCACAGCAGAGCCTGGAAGGACTGCAGAGGGACTCTGCTGAGATGGATACAACTGCCCAGTCCCCTTCTAGCCCAGTGCTTCACTTGCTGCCTCTAGAAGTCAATCTCACACTCTTCTTCCAAAGCTAAGCCTATTGAGAGCACCAATTGCTGTGAAAATCCGTAAGTTACACTTGCAGAGGGAGTGTTTTTACAATGATTTGTTGAAGCCAAGAGGTCACCGAGTGTGCACAGCCCTCTCCAAGCAGGGATGCTGTTACAAGCAACATCAGTGTTGATCTTAAGAATAGCACATTCAGGTGCAATGGCCAGGCTAAGGGAACGTGAAGTTGTTTTTCCCACAATTTGGCTAAAAGTGTCATAATTATGTCCATTACTTTATCAGAGTTGTTACCTTTGCAGTTGTAAACAAGAAAGCCTCGCCAATTTTCCACTCAATGGAAAAGTCCTGTATGCTTTGATAGCAATACACCGGAGACAACATATAATGGAAATGTTGTCATGGAGTGCCAGCTCAAAAACAGAGGAAAATGGCTGAAGAATTAACTCTTAAAAGACGTTTTTCTTTCCTCCATTTCCTTCTCCTATTTTCCTTTTTTCCTTTTGATTTCTTCTGTCTCTCTTTTTCTTTCTCTTTAATAATATGCATAATATAAAAAAAGGGTTTCAATCTCAAATATGCCTGTATGTCTTTTTAGCTATAATGTAAAATTAAGGCATATAGCAAATCCACTTTTCATTTGCCATCTCCCAGGTACTTCCTGCTTATGTCTTCAATCGATGTAACATTCTACATGAGCAGAATAAAACAGCTTGAGGAATACTTCTACCAATTAGTTTCTCTCAGTTAGGCAAATGTTGTACTGCTTTTAAGTATCTCTAGGTCGACTTGTGATCTCCTTATGAGCCCTCATCTGGCAGTTCCTTGCCTTCTAAAGGGCAGGGTGGGCAGAAGGGTCTTGGTAAGCTTGATCTCTGCTGCCTACATACATCAGCTGAGCTAGTGCCAAGGACGAAGCAACCTGTCCCATTCAGAACTGTGTTTTGGTTGCAGTTCTTTGCCTGCAGCAATGCAGAAGTGTGTGGGTTTGACCAGTGTCACCTAAGAACTCCTTAAATCAGATTAATTATTTGCTGACCAACAACAATTGATTATCTGAGACAAAGGTTAATATTACCCTAGACATTTGTGGTGTCTCTAAGGCTAATTCCTAGATTAAATCATAAATGTTTATGCTCTGAGAGAAAGCATTTATTCAAAGCTAGGAGAGCATGTCTCTAATACAAACCTATCCCCAGGAACCACCGTTTGAGCTGTATGTGACTATTTGTACAGGTGCCTATGCTTATATTACTTAATCTTTTTCTAATGAATTTTTACTAGTCTTTTTTCTCAGATCTTTGCTAATATTTTCCCCAGCAGAAGTGGTCACTACGAGCAAGCAGGGCCCAAATCCGGAGCTCAGCATTGTGTTCCTTGTAGAGCACACGTGGAGCCTGTGGATGCAGGCACCAAAGTGTTCAGTGAAGGGCAAAGAAGAGAGGCAACATGTGCCTCTCCTCCTTTCTCAGTCCTGCATCCTGCTTATACCAGCTCTGGCCCTGACCAGACCCTCCCTTTACTCACTAGTGTGGCATAAAGCTATGTAGGATTTGCTGTTGTTTGTTTTCTTCCAGGTTGTTGAACTGAGGTGACTCAAGTACAAAGCCGACACGTGAGTGCTGGTGTCACCATGACATACAGAGAGAAACTGTGTGGTGGCAAGGGTGTGAGAGATGGGTGGGACATCCATTTTTGGGGTCACAAAGTGGTTATTTGACTGCCTGGGATTTGTGATACCACATCCTTGGGGCAAAAAGGTCAGAATATGAACATTCTCAGCCAGCACCTGCAGGAAGCAACCTGGCACCAAGAGACATGGTGCATGACAGTCTCTTAGAGATCCCACCCCGTTCATGTGGCCAGGATGAAGGAATCCTGAACTTGCTTTGCTGACTAGGAGATAGAGATCTCTGGATTTTACTGACTCCCTCTTTTCCATGTAAGTACCTGACATATTACGGAGTGGCACTACACACCCTTTCTCCAACCACATATATTTGCCTTTACCTTCAAAAACAGAGGTGGAGCATATTCATAGTCAAAGCTGCTCCATAACCACTGCTGCCTCCTGTGGTGGATCTCTCCAATAGTTGTGTGCCAAGCCTACTGCGACAGGCCCTTAAGGCAAACAAGTGATGTATTTTTGGGTTGCAATCACACCCAGACATGACAGGAGTATCAGGGACGGTCCCAGACACGTGCAGGTTCAGAGCTGGCAGCATTTAGAGACTTGTGAAATCAAAGAGGAAGGTATGGATTTTCAATGTTGAGTACAGGAATTTTAATAATATATAAGCCCTTTTTTAGTCACTTAAACCTTTCATTGGGTCAAGCCCTAAGTAGCTCATTAAGTTGCAGTCATACAATCAGGAAGCTGAAGCAATGTCATGTAGAGCATCTGCCCCCACATTGTCTCTCCTGAACAACTACAGGAGTGCAGTGACCCATCCTTAGCCAACTAAAAACTACTCCTGCAAGCTATTTCAGGGCTACTCAAAAAGTGTCTGTTC
This sequence comes from Cnemophilus loriae, assembly GCA_013397755.1. NCBI lineage: Eukaryota > Metazoa > Chordata > Aves > Passeriformes > Corvidae > Cnemophilus > Cnemophilus loriae. Next base: position 2,277,327 of record VZTF01008854.1, read on the forward strand.
ATGATTTGTGAGTGATTGAAGAATCAGCCTTCCAGTTCTCCCTAATTTTCTTGAACATTCGTTTACTCTTAGAGCAGGTATCTAATTTCTTCAGATTAAATTGATAGATGTATTTAAACAAGAAAAAATCTACTACAAGTGGCTTAGTTTACAGATTTTCGTGTATTAGGAACAAATCCTTTATGTACATTAGGTGGAAGTGGATTTGATGAAGAAATGAAAGTCTCCAAGTCTTAGGAAATAGCACTTTTTTATTAAAAACTACAAATAACAAACAGCTGCAGAGAGAAAGACAGACTCTATATTGGGAAATTAGTGGAAGACTACAGTCGGGGAAGAGAGACGCTGGGTGTAGGATTAACAAATTCATTCCTCTAACTCCTCTCCCACAAATAAGTCAGTGGAACGTGGATGACCCTAATTCTGGCTGGGAGAGACAGCAGGCAGTAATCCTATCCCCTCCACCCGGTTTCTTTTGTTCCCAGTTATACCCCTGGCCCCAGAGAGCAGAAGCCCTGGCTCACCCTGCCCGGGGGCTGCTACCAGCCCAGGCAGAGCCAGACACAGGAGCATCACCTCCACTTTCAGCTCCTAGATTGAGCTGCACCTCCTAAATTTACTTGTTTGCTGTTATTCCTACATGCTCTCCCCAACCTTTATTTTTCAAGGAAGTGGATATATTCTGATCCAAATGATTTGGTGTATTTAATAGCACTTCCATTCATTTTCTGCTTGGTAAATGAATAGTATAATCAGTATGCCCAATATAGGAAAGTGTTCAAGGGGGATGTTCACACTAGAATGACATAAAAGAAATAGTATGTATGCAAGAAGCAATTTACATGGGCATATTTTTAGGTTATTTTGTCTCCTATTACAAATGATGAAGTGATGCTATTTAGACTAATTGAGTATGATCACTGATTTTTTCATTTTCATGAAGTCTGAGGCAATAAAATATACCTTCTATAAAATAAAACCATGAACTGCAGACTCATCTCAGACATCCCAGGCAGGAAAAGAGAGAAGGCATTTCTATATTGAGTACATATACTGGACTCCTGCACCTCTTATTCATACACAAGAAAATTTTGCCTTAGGTTTAAGTGCTCACTAATTCATACTTTAGGCTGATGAACCAGGTCTAAAATGTTAAACCTATCAATTAGAATAAACATGGTCATGTTAAAAGCCTAGGTCAGAACATCACCTGGACTAGAGTTGGTGGTGTATCACTGCAATGCTATATAGGTGAGAATACGAGCATGGGTCATGTTCTCTGGATAACTTTAAATTACAGCCTTGCTCAAAGCAATAGCCTTTTCTTCATGATTTCCTGTAAAATATCTATATCCATAGCAGCATGAGAGGAATAATAATACAATCGCTAGTGCAGCACAAATTAATTTCTGAGCAACTGTCTCATACAAAAGTTTTTTTCCTTGGAGAGGAAAAAAACAGATCAATAGGCAAAGTTCACCGCATATGCACAAGGCCGGAATACTTGGGCTGCGCATGCATCTGGAGAGTTGTAATCCAAATCCTTTCTGCACGTGACTGAAGCGTGCTCAGGGCTGCTTTGCTGGTCTCTTAAGTGTAGCCTTTCTCAGAGAAGGAGCAAGCAATAGGCTGCAGGACTCGCAGCCAGAGTGCGAACAGGTTTCTTCAGGAGCCAAGCCCAGCTGTCCGTGTGCGAGCAGGACTGCAGGAGACAGGCTGCCAGAGCACACGGCCTGGAGGTGGAGGCCAAGCCACTGGGGAGCTCCGAGGGCCCAGGCATATTGACTGTCCCTCTGAAGAAACACTTTATCAAAGCTGATTCTGGTGAAACCTAGGTGTCCCTTTGTTCAGCAGAACAGCAGCACAGCCAGGCAGCGCAGCTGGAAAGGTGTGGGGTCCTCGAGGAACAGCAGTGCACCCCAGCCGAGCTGAAGGGGTAGTGAGTGGCTTCAGCACGTCCTCTGTACCGTGAGTGAGGCCAGGGTGACTGCAAGCACAGCCGTGGTTGGCCTTGGCTGCAGTCTGTCCTCTGGCTCAGTCTGAGTGGTGCAATAAATGCGAGTCACTGTGTGGTCAACCCTGCCTTGCCTACAGCTAAATTGCACAGTGCTTGTGAGGGACATGGTACTAAGTCCCTGTGAAATCTGCCTTTCCCCAGCACAACGAGCTTCCTGTGCAGAGGTCCCTGGCTTTGCTCCCATCTCCAAATTCCCCTCTACAACAGGGAGGAGCATTTGGGGAAAAACCTTCTTTGTGTCTGTGTGTGAAGGAATGGGCGATGAGGTGTCCTGCACACCCACCCGCCGCCGCACCGCTCCCACGCACAGCCCGATGCTCATGGTACAGATGGAGTTTGAAAACACACAGGTAGAACGACCAAAATAAACCATCCTCTCTAGTACTGATGTATCTCTTCAGTTTAGTCTAAACCACTCAGCCAAACCACAATATTTTGAGAAAGAGAGCAAATGTAAGTACTCGTGTCCTTATAGCCAGTAAAACAAAATAAGTGCAGCAGACAGCCAGTTATAATGGACAAACAGTCCTTTGGGGAAGACTTCCCAAGCCAGCCATTAAATTCAACACTTTTTTCCCCGCTCACTCAGGGCTCCTAAAGAAAGGGTTGAGCTCGGGGGATGACAGAGGAACTGAGGAAATGAGATAAAAAAGCTACTGAAATTGAATTTCCTCACAGAGTAATTCTTCCATGAGCTGCATAAACTTTTCTTACCTAAATAAATACTCTGGGGTGCACAAGTTTTTACATTTCTAGTGTGACTCTGGTGGTAACCTTTGTCTATAGTGTGACTTCCCAAGAATCTCAGAAAATAGCTGGTACATTTACATATTATGTATCATCTTGAGCTAGGCAACACTCGGGAACCACAAAATCCTTCCAAATGTTTGCAGATACCAGAGTCTTAAAAAAAACCAAACAAACCCCCCAAACTCCATCCTCCCTTCCCCCCTCCACCGTCCCCCCTCCAGCTCTGGCTGCAAATATTTCAAATATATAAAGAAAAAAATCTCTGTACTTTTTGGTGACTTGGCTGTAATCATGTCTGCCTCTTTCCTTGTCACTGCCTAATCGGTTCTGCCTGGACAGGCCACATATAAACAGTAAAGAAAATAATGATGTAATGAGAAAATTGTTTAGGGCACCTAGGCTGTAAAGCATCAACCTAAATACCAGCTATAGTGGCATTATGTAGTACTTTCAACATATACAGTTCTATTCATTGCAGGAATATCCCATGAGGCAGGTATACTTTATATACAGCTACATTTAGGACAAAGAAATTACAGTGTGCAGCTGTTAGGAGACTTGCCTTTGATCAAAAAGGAATTCATTATCAGAGACGAAATTCAACACAAAGCTCCTGATTCCACTGCTCTCATCCACTGTCTCAACAAGAAAATACAAATACTTTTATATTCATAAAATAAGAATTGAAATTATTTTCCTTCAAGTGCTTTTGATGTCTCAAAAGTATTGAAAAAAATAAACCCAGCCCTCAATTTCTTACTTTACCTGTAATTTAAATGAATGAAAATATCCATCCTTTAGTTGTTAACCTTACATATTTGTTATGCAGCAGCATAGGGATTAATAGCATCAGCTCTTGACAGGTTGAGATGGATAAATTCTTACCTTCTTGCTCTGTCAGAGCTGGCCTTTGGAGAGTTGGTTTTCAACCTCACTTTCCTCTGTTACACGAACAACTCAAATCAGATGGATTGCCTTGAAAGAAATTAATTTATTTTTTCTCTGTGAGACTCATATATTTACTTTCCACTCTTGAAAGAAAAAAACCCTCTCAATAAATGCAAAAATCAAAATAACGGAACACAAGCTGTGATTTATTCAGTTTAGCATCAGAGAATCAGTTCTCCAGTCAGAAGTGAAGCTGGAGAATTTAGAAACAAATTTGTCCTTTTCATTCGAAGACAAGACCATGAATCAGTACTTGTTTACATACAATCTGTCTTGCTATGCTTTGTGTAGAGGAAGTGCTTTCACCCACACATTGCTCCACCTGACCTGTTCTTGTTCAGGTTTCATGTAGAAATGTCCGTGACAACAGCAATAAGCGGAACTAAACATAGTTTTGTAGTATTTGTTTCATTAAGAGTGCCAATTTAAAAAAAGATACTTTAAAGTTAACCTGCTGGAAGGAAAGAGGATAATATCCATTACCCCTATAGATTTGTTTGTGGTTTTTTTCCCTCTTTAGAGCAGCCTTCAGCCCTGCATCTGTGGAGCTAATTACCTTTAACATAATTTTGCTATCCTCTCACTTTTGTTGTTAAAAATAAAGTCTTCTATCATAAATTAAGACCGCCATAAACTGAATCACAGGCCTCAGCTAATGATTATTGCTACCACCAAAAATGAAAAAATTCTCTGCTGTACTGGAACAAATCGCACAGCCTTTTAAGTTGACGGCATGAATAATCTGTGAAGTCCCCAATTTTAAATTTTTGCTAGCATTGCCTCCAAGTTTTGAGAGCCTTGAGAATTTGACAGGGAAGTTTCAATTTATTGCAGCCTAAACGTGTTTGCAAGACCAGGAATAAGAAGAGTCCTTGTGTACACAGCAGGGAAGAGATGGCTCCAGGCTGTCTACCTGATGCATTCAGAAACCTTGCAGCACCTGTTGGTGCTAAAGGGCTAAAGTCCCTTCCACACTGCTTTCCCCCCTCTCTGTCCCTCACTCATCACCTCTGCTGGGTGACCAAAGACTATAGTCTCAATAAAATACTGACATTGAAAATACAAGAAATATAGTGGAACTAAGGGTCCAAGTACATTTTTGATCCACTAACCTAAAAATTCAAACTAAGTCAAACTGGTTCATTTATAGGATGAAGAGATTTATATTGCTAATGCTGGCTGTGAGCATACTTCTGTAGTTCTGCTGAGTGGCTCCTGAGTCACTCCTGAGCAGCTGCCCCAGGAAAATGCCACCACCTTTATAGCTTCAAGTGAATTTTACAATTAGAACAGATATATTTAACAACATCTGCAGGTATAAAAACAGTTGTACTCAGAGAGGGAGAAAGATGCTTTTTGATATTATTTTAAAAGATGTTATTTTCTTTGTTGCACACATTGAAGAATGTACCAGAAAAGGCACCATCTCTCTAAATTCCTCCTATGTATAAGGGATAAAATAATAATAAGGGACAAAACCAGTCGGAAAATAGTTTTGGGGAAATCTGTGAATAATGGTAATACTTACATGATTCAGTTCTCTGGAATAGATTCTGAAGCCTTTTTCATATCTTAGTGAAAACAGTAACAACGACCTTTGCCTATAGATGAGAACTGTGACATTAAAATCAAGATGTGACTCTGACAATTTCCAACTTCCCCTACTTTGGAGGGCACGCTTTTGGCATGGACTGAGATTAAAGGAGTTGTAATAAATACACATATTTAAAACATCTTATATAATTTGTAGACTATTTAGCATCCATAGCAAAACAAGGTCTTTGAAAAAAAAAAAGAATTAAAACTAAGAATAAAAACACAGCTCTTCAGCAAGATTTCCATCTCTGCAGGACCTGGAGAAAAATACAGAAAGTTTAATCAACTACTCTGAGATGAAGATGTAAGGGAAAGGACTGGAGCAGAAGAATGTTTTAAAATAGACATTTTCCCAGAGAGACACAGGTGTTTGGATCACAACAGTCTGGCATCGATGGCTGGGGACAGGGGTCAGCAAACCTCCAGAGCTCTATTGGATGGCATCTGTAAAACAGATAGACTATAATGCACCCACATTTGGGGCAGGGAGCCAAGCAACAGACACCTGTATGGTAAAAGCTCCTTTTGCAGGTCGAGTGACAAACGCCACATGCAAGACCTGCAGCACCATCAGGGCAGGGGAGGGTACAGCTTCATTTCTTCTCCCACAGCTCCATCCCTGAACATAAATGTCGAAAAATAAGGACTGTGTCCTCAAAAGTAGTCTAACACAAGAACTGCATTTTTAAAAACTGTATTTCCAAAAGAATCTTATTAGAATTTCATTTCCCAAAGTAAAAGAGTAACAATATTACAAAAATAAAGACAGAAAGATGAATTGGAATAAAACATTTGGGTGGAAACACTGAGCTGTTGCCATGACTAACAGGAACTAATTTATTTACTTATACATCCTTTGTAATCTCATTTTCTCCCATGTGACAGCCAATGACTCATTGTTTGTTTACTGATGAAGAAAACATACTTTCTGAAATCTGTACCAGCAGGAATCTTCTCTGGGCAGTCTGCATTTGTCCCACACCCAGAAGTGGGCTGAGCCTTCTCTGCAGTGCCCATTCTGTAAGTCCCTGCAAACCCATGGGCACTAACCCTCAGCATCTCAGGGCAGAGGAAGGAGGAGGAGAGGCACACACATAGGTGCTGGCCGTAGGGACTGCTGTGGGCAAATAAAATAGCTTGGGCTTTCTTTACTTCTCACGCAGGTTTTCCCAGTCTTGGTGGTTCAGGAACATTCTGGGCAGAGAAATGTAATGTTGGTAATGCCGCTGGAAAAGTGGTAAAGCTGATAGTTTGTAGGCAGTTCTGGTGTGCTCTGTCTTCTGTCTTCCTGGGCTTGACATGTACCAGTTCAGGCAGCACTACCAGGAAATACACGTGGGGAGTTGCTTGCCTTATCTTTTCTTTCCTTTCCCCTCACTTGCATCCCCATCCTGATGAGCAGAAACTGAAACTGAAGTATATTTCTGGGGTGCTTCTTCAAGTCAGCAGACAAAATAAAAAGATCTCCATTGAAGAAAAGAAGAGAAGATCATAATTTTTGACAGGTCAGCCAGCTGCAAGGATCACTGTGGTAATCTGCCAACCTCTTAGGAATGAGGATTGCTCACTTGTAGATGTGTCACGTGAAAGGCTGTTGCTTTATTGTTGTTGACTTTCTTTTTCCACTTCCATTTCCTGTCCTTCAAAGAGACTTGCTAGACTTCTCAGAGTGGTTGTTAGCTGGTGGTGTACACCAAACACCACGTGGAAGAACGTGGCCCTGAATAACAGGGTTTTCCCCAAACCACAGCCCTCTCTGCCATTTGAGGTGACCATCAGCCACCATCATTTGATGTGGTGGGTTTGTGTCATTCTAGGGTTCTAGTTATTAAAAAGTAACAAAACTGCTAACAGATAAACATATGAGGTCATCAACTCTCCCATTAATTAAAAGGGAGTGTTTCAATACGAGTTATAATTAACTTAAATAGATATGGAATATGAGCCTTGTAGTAGGACTGAGTGCAGCAGGGAAGCCTTTGGTGCTGGGAGGTAACATTAGTCACCTGGGAAATCCTGGGAGCACTCTTGAACAGCGAGACTAAGCTGCTGGAAAACAAACAATGTCCTTTGGTCTAGGCCAGTGCCTGTTTCCAAATCCATTCCCAAATTCTGCTCATGACTTAGCCATAGGCTTGCCTTTGACAGACCACTTCATGGGCCGGTAGCTCAGATTCTGTGATTACAATATGAAACTTAAAAAGAAAGTCCTGGATTCAGAAAAGAAAATTGTTTGGTAGGGTAACTTCAGGAGGGTAAGGCTCGTCACTCTTCTTGCTGGAGCTATGCCCTCATCAAGGAGAAGGTGAAGCCATTGAGAGGGGACGAAGTCCAGCCATGCTGGGATGTGAATAATACCATGGAGCAGATGTTGCTGCCTGCTCCCAGGAGGTTTGAGATATAAAGGCAAGGCTCCAGACTGCCCATCCAGAGGAAGCTCTACATCACTAAGCTCCAGGCATTGCATGGAGACCTGTGAGCTGAACCGAAGTAACGCTGTGGAGAGACAACAAATCCCCCCCCGCCCTCCACTAAACTCCTGAACCAGTCAGTAAGCCTTCCCCACTGTGGCTGTGTGGCAGCACTGGGCATCCCCTCTCCTGCTCACTCCATTGGTTCATCTCTTTGAGTGCTTTTGTTACTGTTAACATCTGTTATACTGCAGCAATGAAATAGATTTTAATAATAGTTTTATTAACCTAGACTCTTCCAGTAGCCTTATTGCTACTTTTGTGTCACAGAACTGAATCGCAAAAGCATGGAGCTCTGCCCAGCACTGCTCTGAAGGAAGGACACCCATAACACCTGAAAACCTGATAACTGAAAGATTTTATGCATATTCATCTTCGAATCTTTGCTTAGATGTAAATTTGGATGGACATATCATTTATCTATCTCTAACCTAAAATACTCCAGGGTGATCGTTCAGCTTGTAAAATATTTAGATGCACACACCCACACATGGCCCAATTTTTCAAACTAGGTTTGTATAGCTGTATGCCTAATTTGTTTGTGCAACTTCTGTGATTGAATGTGCAGCTAGCAAATGGACAGGCAAGTGCTTGGATCTGTACATACCAGGCTTGCTCTTTCCTCATTTTTAGGTGTAAACAAGATAAATGTTAAATACCATTTCTTGTCAAACCCCAAGCAGACAGCACTCTGTGCTGCTTTCTAAAAGGAAAGTGGGCCCAGGAAAAAATTCCAGCAATCCCACCATTAAATGCATTAATCATAAAATAAGTAGTTCTATAAATACATATACTAAAGATGTAAGTGGGAACTATTCATAGTGGATGGTCACATTCTTAACCCTAGTCTGTATCACTTGCCAGATAACTACTGGAACTCCCAAGTTTCATTTACGAGTACTTCATTATAGTCCAAAACCATTTGAAGATAAACCTGTGCTTACTGTAAAGGGAAACTTCTGAACTTTATTTACTTTCTAATGCAAAAAAAAAAAAAAAAAAAATTAATTAGCACATTTCTTGAGCATTGGTCAAATTAAATTTCATGAGGGTTTCACCCAGTATTGTACATAACTCTTGTGGACTAGCTCAGGGAAGTTCTAAACTTGCATTACAGGGACAGATAAAAATAATGTCATAGACACAGTGCGTATATAGCCTATATAAAATAATATGGTATTTATGCATCAGTCAGCATTGTGATTCATGTTAAACTATAGCGTGAACACTACATCACTGTAATACAGCTATTAACTATGAGGGATCCTGTGCCTTACAATGCACTCTTGTTCCCCTTAGTGCTTAAGAAGCACAATTTTCCAAATTGTTCTCTGTAATTTCACAGACGTCATCCTTATGGAATTTCTGCTCTAATGTTCACCTTAATCTCTGCAAATTGAATCTCTTCCAGTTGCATGAGATATATATACATATATGTTGTAGGAATCCCCTCCCTCCCCTTGGCATTTTATTTGCCCCCTTCAGCAGTGGGAGTTGTAGAGATGTGATGCCGCATTTCATCAGGGCACAAAACTGTCAGCAGGAAGTTATTCTCAACACCCACTCTGAAAAGTCACCCCATTTTTCCAGCTTATCACTCGATCCAACTGTGTTGTTGTGGGCACACTTCCTGCAACTCTCACCCAGAAGGATCTGGGATTCATTTCACCCCAAGAAGGCAGCAAATGGAGGAAGCCATGGACAAGGGCAGCTGTGCCGCGGAGTTAAGTTATAATGCATTTACAAACTGAAGGGAGTTTGTTTTTAAATAAAGCTACTTGCACCTAATGAGGCCCTGACAGGCCACAGAGGGTGAAGGGGAGTGATTGACTCATTTCCTGGGTCTGGCCCATCACTGTGACTCAGGGTGTCACACTTCAGGCTGGGCGTCCCATCCTCACCGGGGACCCATGCAGAACCCCGTGGGTGTGGGTGCCTCTCCCCATGGGACCCTGAGTGTCAGGACGAGCCAGACCTGGGGCAGAGATCCAGCTCTGTAGGAGATCCAGCTCTGCAGGAAGGGGAGCCGAGGCCTCTGCTCACTTTGCAGCATGATTGCCAACACGCTACAGATGAAAATTAGGCATGTTGCAGTTCTTTGATTTTGCCATATATAATGAGTCCTCCTAGCATCTTCAGGAGAAATCACTTCCAAATTCCAGAGAGAAGACAAAGGGCTGCTTTCCTTTCACATACACCACCAGGACGCTGGCTTTGTTGCTCTAAACGCTGAAAAAAATCCCTCTCTCAGGAGTAACAAGCACTTGAGAAAGGGAATCCCTTTTATTTTAGAGGTCTGCTTTGAACGAAGAAGGATTGCACCTCCATGTGTCTCTCTCTTCATTAGCTGGGGAGGGGGAGCTTGCTCCATCATAAACCTCTTAAACGACAGGTCTAAGTGAGACCAGGATAGTGAAGGTAACCATATATCACACAGCTCAGCTGCTGGGCTGATGCTGTCTGCTGAGTCTCTTGCTCAAGGGCCTTAGGTGCCCATGCCTTAGATTAGCTGACATAATCTGTAGGTATGATGTTTAGATGCCAACAGCTATACTGAACTATTTTTCACTAGGAGAATGTAGTAGGAGATCTAACATCTAGCTAAATTGTGGTGACAGGCATTTGGAGCCTTAAGTTGGACCTATCTCCTGCTCCCAGCTCCTGATTTGGCTGTTAACCAGAGGTGCCCAGTTCATTTTGAGATGCCCAAGGCCTGCCCTCTGCTGCCTGGCCTCCAGTCCTATGCTGCAGAGAGACGTGGGTTTCCTGTAGTTCCTGTCATACAACTGCTAGTCCCCAGTGCATGTCTGCTGTCCCCTGGGGCCATCAGGCCACGCCTATGTGTAAGCAACTGAACAAAGCCCTAAATCGCTACCAATTATAATAGGACATTAGATGCCTCCATCCTCTGTAGGTACCTCCCTGCTTATGGGTGTCTTAAATCAGCAAGCTGTCTTTCCGTATATCGTTCCACCATATTAACGTATTTTTCCATTTTTCTGAGACATGAGAAATGATACCCTATTCAATATTAATCCGTTCAATATTATGGATTAATTTAGTCAGGGCAGCTAATTTAGCAAATTTTGTCTCACATGTTTTTTTATCAACAGCTAAAGTTTTGTCAATGCTTCCTAATCGCCAGCACTCCATCTTCATTTTAGTTTACATAAAACAAAGTTTAAATATAGTTCTGCATCATTCCCATTTCACAACAATTTATTTCAGTTTAAACAATTTATTTCAGTTCCCTCTTTAAAATGGGGTCTGCTTCCTCTCTAGCGCAGCACTCATCTTATCTGATGCCCCTTTGGCTGCCCTTCACTTCTTCTGTTTTCTTACTAGTTTTATCTCTTCCCAGGGACTTGAGCAGAGCCTGACAAGCAGGATTTCCAAACGCACACTGCCTACTTCTTCCTCTATTCTGTTTTCTATTTCAGGGATGGGGAGTAGTGGGGAATGTAGACAGACATGCTGCAATTGTGGTTTCTTTTCGAGTTCCCCAACTTTCTTAGAAACTCATGTTGGTTGGCTTGTTTGTTGATATATTCCATTGTGTCATAGTGACTAGTTTTCTTCACACTTTCCAAATGATCTTCTGTGCCTCTTACCTCCTGTACTAAACATCTAATTCAAAACTTCTGGTTATTAGTGAGAATCTCCTCTACAATGCCTTTTCGGGTTTGCTTACTTGAACTTGAATTGTTGTGAATACCAGCATCAAACTTTTCTATTCTTCTCGCATACCTAATACCTCCCCTTGCTGAACAGAAATAAGCCCAGGCTAATATCTTCCTTGACAGAATTCCAGCTGCACTAAACCCTCAAAAAACCAGAAAAAAAAAAAAGAGAAAAATGGGAGTTCAAGAAAACATGGAAAGAAGTTAGGATTTTTTTGATTCAGTTCTTTTAGCATGTGGGGCAGGCATCCTTTTACATACTTTTCACTGCATTGGAGAGAGAGAGGGGAGCGGAAAAGCAGAGGGGGAGAGAGAAACAGAGAAAAAGCGAGTGAGACGAGAAGGAAGGAAGGAAGGAAGGAAGGAAGGAAGGAAGGAAGGAAGGAAGCAAGGAAGNGCAGGCATCCTTTTACATACTTTTCACTGCATTGGAGAGAGAGAGGGGAGCGGAAAAGCAAGGAAGGAAGCAAGGAAGGAAGCAAGGAAGCAAGGAAGCAAATTAAAATGGATGACAACACTGAGGCACTCTTTTATCTGAAACATGACGCTGCTGTGTCTGCAGCTTAGAAATGCCTTGATATTTGCAGTAGCTGTAACTGTCATACCACAGACATGAGGGTGGGGTGCTCCCTAGTCCTTATATTCCCGATTGTGGGGCTGTCAGTCCTGGGATTGCTCAGATTCTCTTGCTGGGCTCTCATCCCTGGTACCCATTCTTCATTTTCACTATATTATAAAGTATAATAACCTAACTCCCCATATCCTGCTCCCCTTTTTCCTCATCTGATTGCACCAAACTACATTAGTGCTCTCTGTCCCACCTCTGTCTCCTGCGGCGGAGCCTGGATCCGCACAGCCAGCAGCCGCACTGCCCACCTATGAGAACAGCCATAGGGGCTCTCTCCTGTGCTGTCACCCTTTGGCACCTCTGGGGGCTGCAAGGAGAGACTGGCGTGCTGTAGCGGGATAGGTGCTCTCCAGGTGGGTCACCTCCTCCAGCAACCATCAGGAAAGAATCAGCACAGCCAAGAGCTATGCTTTGAGTGGCTTAATACAAGTGCCTCCCGTGCAGGAAAAGAAGAAAATTAGGAAGCAGGGAGCTATCAAAACTATGAAAGGTTTCATTCTGGAAGTGCTGGACAGAAGCAGTATGAAGACAAAAAGATAGGAAAGCAAGATATTCCCACAGTAGATCAATATTGTTGATATAACGGAGATCTTTGCAAAAGGCAAGGGCACACATTTCCTATATCAGCCATTGTATTAGCAAGTGGTCCCTACTGTTCACATTTAAAAATTGACCTTTTTGTCTTTCATTACTACCATGGAGATCAATAATCTCCTGCGTGAGGAGAGACACCACTGTGGAATGTCCAGGGGACAAAAAAAATAAGGTTACAGTACTCCACTGTCTGCTGAAACACCTTTTTGCGAGTGTCCCAAAACACCCTGCTTAAATTTCTTCTCCAATACAGAGATGGGAGATAAGGCTAGAACTCATCTTCATTCATTCTACATAATTAATCAGCAATGATAAGAGCTTGATGAAGCAACATTTGCAGTAATGTAGACTTTAAAAATAGATTCTATAATTTCCTCCATGTTTTCAGTTTCAGTCTACATTCATGCAGGATGTTATGCAAATCCATAATCATATCCCTTCCTCCCACACACATGCACTCATCGGAAGGCTGGCTGATACATACAGAAACAAAGCACATGTACCCATACGGAAGCACACTAGTGTTGAGATGTAGGCATTCATTTTAAATATGCTAACAAATATTTGAATAATTTTCATCATTCTTTTCAAGTGTATGTTTCTGTATGTGTTTACATACCACATTGCCATAACACGTCATGTAAACACAGTGGTATCTTTACATTAAGCTGCAGACATGGGATAAGCATTGCTGGTGAGAGACACAGAGTCTATATTCAAATGCATCTTCATTTCATACAATTATTCAAAAGATTTTTGTATTCCCTAAGTGGACCTCACAAAACTATAGCTGCAAAGCCAATTTTAGACTCTATTTATTATCCAACAGACAGAAAGGGGAAAAAAACAGGGAGGAAAAGAAGGAACAAAATACAAAAATAAAATGAGATATATTAAAAAGGAGAAAAGAAGATGTAAAATACATGATCAGTCATTTTCTCTGTCATAAAGATGTGTTCAGTAAGTTTCACCAAAAGAGCCTAGATAATTATAGATACACAGTCCCTCATCTGAAACCTCTGTCATATATATATAAAAATGTACACATAGAGGCATATATATATATATATATGCATACACACACATATATGCATATATATATATGCATACACATATACCTATATGCATATATCTATATTTTCATACATGCTTGTATCAATGCACATATCTAAGTGTCTATATATGGGGTATATAAATGCTACCTCAACCCCAAAACTTTTGCAAGGAGAGGAGACCAGTGAAGCAGACTCCTGACTGTCTGACAGAACTGGGGAGCCAGCTTATGTAATTTCTGCCTGTAGTTTGCTCAAAATACAAAGGACAAATTTCTGCTTTACATGCTGCTTTTGCAAGCAGTGCCTTACAGGCAGATTTACAGCACCAACAACATCAACAACGACAGAGTGGGGATAAACTCACAGAAATCGCTGACACAACTCTGTAGATAGAAAATGCCCCGCGGTGGCCCAAAAAAAAATTATCCACCAAACTACCCCAGACAATTTCTTGCAATTTCTTTCCTCGTCATGTACAAATATACATCACTGTCATGTCTTGAAAGAAATTCAGGGCTTTCTACAGCAAAAAGAAGGATAAATTGCTTTATCTCTGCCAGAAGTGGAGCATGCCTTCTGTCATCATCCCCAAAGCTGCTCCGGGGAGAGGATTTCCTCACATGGATTGAGGCAATTATTTTACATTGAATGAGAAGCAGGAACATTTCTGTTTCTGTGACTGAGCCTCCCTGGGGGTCCTCTGCTGCCAACAACCAGGATGTGCAGCTCCTGGGAGATGGGTCTTGAGGGCTGCAGTGGTTTTGACAGCCAGTGTCTCACTGGGGTGCTGCTGCTCTCAGGTTCACTCCAGGGACCTCTCCCCATGGGTGGAAAGGTAGCAAGCCACCCTTCATCTACATCCCAACTGCAGGACAGCAGAAAATGGGGCACCAGTGGCTTTAGTTCAGACCTTGAGCCCAGCCTGGCTACCTTCTCCCTCCAGTGGGATTCAGTGACTGGGCTCCTGGGTATCCCCGAGAAGAGAATGCAATCACATTCCACAGAGCACCTGACTCCCAGCTTTCCTTTTCTATTAAAAAAACCCCAAACAACACAACAAAAAAAAAACAAACCCAAAACCAAAAAAACCCAAAAAACCCCCCAAAAAACAACAAAAAAACCCCAAACAAACAAACAGACAAAAAAACCCACCCAGAGGTTTTCTGAAAAGCAGTCCTCAGCAGAGGTACAGCAAAACTTTCATGCTGGGCAGTCTGCTGTGCCTCTAGGGGTGGGAAGAATCCCTCTGGAAACACACCAGGTGCAGAGTGGGAGGGAGCCAAGTTCTCCCTTGTGCTGCAGCCACCTGGCAGCTGCTGCTCCCTTCCAGGTATTGCTGAAGGAGTCCCACTGCTGGATCATGGCCATGCTGTGCTGGGCAAGAGGTAAAAACACATCAAAAGATGCTACCCTGGCTGAAAGGTGATTTATTGCAATTGTTATAAGTTAAAGGGCTGATTGCAGCAAAGCATTCTGCATTTTGCTTTGTTTGTTGGCATCATTTTCTATAAATGCAAAACGAGCTGTGATTCCTTCCAGAGTGGCCATTGCATTTCTCAGCTCCACACAGACTCTTTGTAAACTCGCTGTTTGTAATTAGCGGCTGAGCATGTCCCTCGGTATCTGTGATGATATCATTAAGTGAAAGACAACTGAACTTTTGTCACCAATCTAGTTTTAATTTAGGACATAGAAAATCTCTTTTCCAAATTATTTGGTTGTATTCATGGACATCAGAGCTTCAAATTTTTTGGAGCACGTCCACTGTGAATACTATTTTCTGCAACTTTTATTAGTCTGGAGAATGAATTGGTGCAGAACATGAGGAAAATAAATCTGGGCATGTAAACCTTACAGCCTGAATCCACCCATCTGTAAAGGAAATAAATGCTTGGGTGATCCGGTTCTACTTAAATTGAAACTTAAACTGATTGCAAGGGTGGCAAATATGATTTATCGATCTTTAACATCTCTAAATAGGCTTGATCTTCATCTGAGTTTTTGCATTAATCTGTAGCTTTGAAAAATTTGGAGCATTTTAAATTTTGCTATGTTCTCATGCAGTGGCTGAATCTCAGCAGGGATTTTTGCCTGAAGTACAGTATCTGACTGTCTGCTGCCTTACTTCTAAGTGTAATAATTAGTGTAGTTGTGCACTGAGAGCATTTGGGGCATAGCTCAGGCAGGAAGAGAGATTTACTCTACTTTCATGCAGTAGAAGCAAAATGGATTTGGCAAGCTCTGCAAAGTAATGACAGGGTTGACCATATTATAAGTATTTGTGCATCAAGAAGTCCTGCTCAGCACTTGGCTTTTTCTGAGCACATTCTGCACACACCTGCACAAGCTAATCCCATGAAGAAACCAAGTTTTCAGTACTCAGTGAAGAGACAGAGAAACTTTTAGGGAGTTTTACTTGTAAAATGAGTGAATGATATTTGCTCCCGTCTCCAGCCAGGAGGCTTTGCTGAGCAGGCGTTGTGAGCAGCATTGCTAGCAGCAACCATTAGAAAAGGTCAGGGCAAGCAATTTCTAATGCTGAAGGAGATGGAAACAGCTTCCCAAGCAGCAGGATGCTTCGGTGACAGGGATGTGGCTGTGACAACCACACCAGGCTTTTCTGACATAAAGGTGTCCTGGGACATCTGGAAGACCAGGGACTCTGGGAAAAAAAATGGCAATGTACAGTGAAAGCTTAAAACTCATATCAGGAGTGGGAATGGCAGGGAATGGCTCAGTGAGATGCTCCTGTGTGACACAGCAGTAGGTAAACTTGTGTTCCGCTTGCACTATATGTGTGGTCATTTTTGGCCATTCATCAAGGAGAAGAGTGATTTCAACTCAGTGAGCTGTCTGTCTGTGCCCAGTTCCATCTCAGTGCACTCCCCTGACCACATGTGCTGCTGCTGCTTGTCCAAGGTATGGCACCTGGGGAGGAGCAAGAGCTACCAGGGCTTGAGATGAATGCCACAAGTCACGAAATGCATGACAATAAAAAAATCAACAGAAAGGGAAAAGACCGAGGCTTCAGAAAAAATCATACCGCTTAAAAGCTGCATGAACCTCTTGGGGCTAGAAAAAAAGGAATAAAACAGATTTTACAGTCCTCAGCAGGGGAACAGAGAGAGGTTTGTGCTGCTCCTTCGCAGTGCTGCTCCACTGACACATTGCAGATGTGAGCTCACCTTCAGTTAAGGTCAGCTTTCCAGTGCTTGAAGTTGCTAATCCTGCTGAATAGTCAGGCCCCAAATGAACCATCTCCCAAAGGGAGCTGTCAAGCAATACTTGTCCATTTAATTGACCAAGACCTGCTCCTAGTTTTTTTGCTGGCAATTGATGGATCTAGTAGTTGTCTTTCCCCTACAAGATAGATCAATTGACAAGGAAACTATTTAATGACAAAGCTTCCAAATGCTTGTCTAAGTTGTCTCTGCATTTTAATAGTGGAGACAAGTTGTTCAATCAAGCATGGCACCAAGTGCTGCAGTGTTGAGTTGAAATGTATCAGCCGCTCTGAAGAAAATGCTTCGGGTCATGTCGTGGACAGAACGTCCAGAGACACATTTAATGTGACAGGTTTTAGTGTCCAATATCTATGAGTCTGGGTTGGAAGCAAGCTTGCAGAGCTGCTGTAAAATGCCAACTGAGCTCACAAGCACACAGACATATTTGTTGGTCTAACCCCCAAGGGTGATTCTGTGATTCAAGAAGTGGCATGAAGGTGCAGATGGGCAGTCCACGCCTTGCAATACCCCTGTATTTGTCCTCCACTCATTTTTTGCCTCCTGGCACTCGGCATTACTTCACATCTACACAAGGATTTTACTGGCCATGGTTCTGTTAGGCAATCCTTTCTCACAAGGTTTCCATGTTTTCTCTACCTTTACTAGTTAGAAGCACAGTAGCTTGCAGTCTTGCTGAATAGGCTTTTTATTTCTAAATCACTTCTTTTTTACATTTAAGAATTTGACAAGGAGGAGATATTACATTAGTCTAGAAAGTTTTCAACCATAGTCTGCTAAATTAGTAAACCCATTCATAATGAAACCTGACTGATTTTATACTTTCCATACCTTTTGGGAATGTACCTAACATGTCAGCACTCAAAGAGGCAGTGTAAACTTTTCAGTTTTTACGTAGACTGTGTACTTTTGTTCAAGGAGAGCCGATACGGCGCCTTGCAGTAATAGCTCACTGAGAGAAGAGGTTGCACCAGTCTGCCTTTGGGTTCAGAAACAATGTGAGTTCAGAAACAATGGTGAGAAGATGAGAATCTATTTTGTGTGGGTTAGGTCCTGCTTCTCTCATTCAAGACATGTTCTCATTTCAAAACTGAAGTTTTCTACCTAAGGATTGAAAACTGCCACCCTCATCCAGTTCAAACAGTGTGAGATCCCTCTCTTGTGCACCACGTTATGTGTCCAAGTGTTGTGTTATGTGAACTGAGTTAGGAGTTCAGCAGCAGCAGAATTGAACCACAGCACCCTGCCCTTGTTTCAGAGAAATGGCAGAGTAAAAACAACCCAGGAGTAAAAGCAGCCCAGGAGCAAAATCATACCTTGCCCATTGGATTTTCATAGCTTCTTGCACCTGCTGTATAAAGCAGGATGTGGTTTTTAGTCCTCCATGTTATTGGATAGTCTGAACTAAAGACCTCGGAATATAGCCCGCTCCAAAACTGTAAGCTGTTAGAAAGCACAGTCTATTGCACTGTTCTGAAGCGTGGCACTTTCCTGCATTTATCCATCTTTCCCTCTCTATCCTCTCTCTCACTGGGGTTTGTTAATAGAACCTGTCTCACCTTTTAACGTGAGGTTTCTTTGTCTGAAAGATAGGATAAGTCTAGTCAGCATACAATACTGCACTCCTCATACCTACCTAATTGAAAATGAACATAATTTCCCTGCAAGTTTATCTGACCAAGGACACCAAATAGTCACTTTCAGATCCCCCGTCTGTGTTGCTCATGCAGTACAGGGCAATAACCGATCCAGAAAGGGCTGCTCTGTCACCACTGATGGGAGGCTCATGCTCCAAGCTGAGCCTGCTGCTGTGCTTCAGCCACTGTCAAGATTAGAAGCACTGTGAGTATCACTTAATCAGCTTTCTTGCACCAAAGTTTTGTCAGCCACAGATGCCCCACAGTTCACCAGCTGTCTCATTATTTACTGTGTCTTACAGTAAAAATTTAAGGCTGCCGTGCCGAAAGAATTGCCAGACAACTTCCCATTTTTGTATGTGTAACAAACACCTGCAGTTATATTCCCTTAAAGGCCTGAAAATTCATCTGAAAATTGATTTTGGTTTTGGGCAGGCTTTAAGGAAAAAGTATAAACCCATTGCTGTTTTTCAGGTAGAAGAGGGTGAAATAGTAAATAAACTGAGCGAACCACTTACCCAGCATTGACTGAGTGATTTGATCAGACTTCTTTGGAGGGGAAAAGAGAAAGGAGATGGTTCGAACACATCTGAGAATAAGTAGCCCAGCTGTGTGCAGGCAGATGTGCTCCCCTTGCACCTGCCTTTGAGAATATGCAAAGCACACGCACTCATCCACACCTGTTTATGTAGACACATCCTGACTTTTGAAGCTCCAAATTTGGTATCAAAATAATCCCCTCTGTGCAAAGCAGGTGTTTGCAAAGTTGCATACAGTTCATTTGTGAAAGAGTCATTCTGAAAGTTTGGCAGTGTGCACCAGCCCCAGAGTTGTGACCACTGGTTGACTCTGAGCGCATACAGAAACTTTCTATGTGTGGCTCACCAGCCTTGTTACCCATCCTATAGCCATCACTGAGCAAGCCATCTTCTCATATTTCAGGGGAAGTCAAAATGATAGTAATGCTGACAGTAATGCATTAATTAACTGCAGTCTACTGGGGCTGCCTATGAACTTCTGAAGCGCGAGATTTTGTTAGAATGACTGCTTGTGTGCAAAGCTGTGGATGCTCAGGTGATTGACTGAGGAGGTGCAAACAACCTTGTTCAACTCACAGTCATGTTCCCTTCCTGCCCCTGTTGACTGTCATTTTGTGCAAGGACTTCATCTGATGGCTTGAGGCCTCAGTGATTTCAGGTTTCTATCATGAGTAGTATGTATGAAGTCGGATCCAAGTAGTCACATTTACTAACCTAAGAGATCTTTATAATGACACACCTACACTACGACAAGGCAAATGAACATCTACATTCCTAAGAAATTACATTCTTTTAGGCTGAGTTTGTTCAACCTCACTGCCCCAAATCTTGTACTGGCAATACTGAATGCATTCCCTGTGAAGTACCTTTTCCATTCACAAGGGCTTAGACAGGTTGGCAGTGGCGTCACTGGATACAGACACGCACACCAACGACTGGCTGGCAAAGGGTGAAATGCAAAAGTAATTGGAGCCGAGAACTGTGGTCTCTTTACTGATCCTCATTTCCACTGGTTTTTAATACTGGATCAATAGGTGTCCTTGTTTTGACATCCTCCAGCATCTGTACTGCAAATATAAATAACAAACCTGTACACAACACTGCTCAGAGAAGTTTGCTAATATGGCATTTAGAAGTAAGCTTCTTTTCTTCCTTAACATGATTTTAAGTTGTTATTTCATGTAAACATATTTTTTTCTGCTCTTGTATATTATGTATCCCTATTTAGAATATCTTCTCCCCATCCCCCCCCGAGAATGCCTTGCTTTTCTAGTTGAGCTGATCCTCCACATCCTTTTGCATTTAGGACAGATGAGTAACATCTAAAGGCTTTGAAATCCTAAAGGCTTTGTCTGCAGTCACTTGCAAGTTGCTGAAATGCTTGGTGCCTTTAATTATCCCAAAAGTGAATGTTGCAACATGGCCACACCACCTGCATGGTTTGGGATCCAGAGCTGTGCTGGCTGCATGTATGGCACTCCAAAGGTTTTCTCCACAGAATCATCTACTATGCATACATACATATACATTTCTGCAAGACAGGAATTGCTCTATCCAATGCATGCTGTGCCATGCTGGAGCTCTCCTGGCTACGAACTGATATGTCTCAGTGGTGCAACGCAGCTTTGATCCCAGAATCACTGTAATTACGTTACACTGTTGCTCCCTCTGAACTGCTTAGCTAAGCTGAGAAGCCATCTACAAGATAGTTTGGGTTGGGTGACATCTTGCTCCCACAACACTGCTGTGCATCAGGTGGTAGTGCAGGTTTGCTCCCAGACAGCCCCAGACCTGTCAACCTCACTCAGCTGGTCCCACTTCCAAGCTTCCCAGCTGTGGCTGCTCAGCTCTTTCTTTTGCACCACAGCATGGGCACTGCTTGGCTTGTCAACCAGAACTGCATGCCTTCGCTCTGCCATCGGCTGCTCATCTGTGCCTGGGCTGTGGCTCGCAGAGCAGAGAGAGACCACAGGGATGAACGGAGCTGGAAATATCCCTCGTGTGCTGGATGGTGCATTTCCCCCACCACCCAGTGTACCGGCTGCTTTTAGCTGTCACCTAGCCTGGTGATGGACATTTAAACCGGAATTTAGAAATCATGAAGGCTGCTAAAGGCATGAGTCTCTGTGGTGGGGAATTGCATGCTGCATAACGGGAGACTATCCTGTTCCTACTCACATCTGCAAAGATAATATTTGTTTATTAGTTTAGGGAGAGAAACTGAGCCAAATAAATTGTCATTCTCTCATCCCTGCTTTGAAAAGCTCACTGTCATGATTATTATCATCATGACAGCATCTGAAAATAAACCTGTCTAACACAGGCAGACTACGCGAGAGTGTGCCCAGATAAAGAGGGAGTTGCTTGGCTTCAGAATCCCAGACTGGCAAACAGTAGAAGGAATTTGGGGAACTGCAGATGTTCAGCCAAAACATTTTCTGCCTTAAAAAGAGAGGAAGAGAAAGATGCACAGAGTGAGAAGGACTACCTTGTGGCTGAGGGTCTCAGGAGCTCTGGCCTCATTTCCTGGCTCTGCTCAGGATTCTCACGTAACCTTGGCCAAAGTCAATTCATCTCTCTGTGCCACTGCTCCTCCATCATTACATGGATTTCCCCTCTCCAGCACTACCCTCTCTCTCTCTCTTTCTTCTATCTGCCTCACCTGCTGAGACTATAAATTCTGCAAGGTACAGACAGCCTCTGATTTCTGATTTCTCTCTCTCTGGATTTGATTGTCTCTGATTTGATTTGTTTCTGTTTGTACTGTATCCAGCAACCTCAAGCAGAGCCTATGGAAGATACCATAACAAAAACAAAATACACAACTGAGTTTTTGAAAGCTTCTGTGTTTAAAAAGAATATAAACAATTCTGAAGTGCTTTGCTTCTGATAAGCCAACAGTAAATTTTAAGAAAATCTGACTCATTGTAACAGTGTAATGGGTTGCCTGATGAGCAAACACTAACTGTCAGTTTCTTATGGTGTTACTATATGGAATTTTAGATAATGTTTTTAAAGTTGTAGGCTCTGTCTGCTGTATTTAAATATCTCAATAAAGTCCTATGCACAGGGACTCAAAACGTGGCTTTGCTAACAGTCATCAGAGCTGTCTGCAGGTAAAATTCATGTGTTAGCAATAATCCTGGACATGTGGCTGTTATCTCCATGAGCTGGATACCAATTGCCTCATGGGTGACAGCCCTCTTCCTGGCAAGGTCCAAGTTTCCAGAAAGCCACAAGGTATTGGTCAGAAGTTTCATGTATTTTCTGCATTATCGATGTAATTTTCTACAGGATTGATATAACTTAGAATAGCTGGCATTCACCTTAGAAACGAATAAAAGTTTACTCGGAATCTAATGTGAATTGGTAAACAAGAGAGAAAAAAAAGAGAAAAATGTACTTTCTTCATTTTCATTCAGAGTGTTTGTTTTCTATTATCAACAAGCTTCCTAGCAATAAAACTTGATTAGGGAAAGAGAAGGTATAAATCAGAGCATATGGGTACATACAGTTGCTGTTGATATTTTATGTGATATTGTTCTGACATATCAGGAACATTTTCCAGGCAGTAGCAGCTTTACTTAAGGTGAATTTTATAATTATTTCTGCTCTCAGGGGAGCTGTCACATTGCCCAGAGATGTATGAAGGGCTCTCACTGTAGCCTGTGCTGCCCCCAGCCAGACCCCTCTGATGTCTGTCCTAGCTCTGGGCTTTCCCTAGGTGCCAGGACTCCTGCTGAGTGATGGGATCCCACAGGATGGATGGGGCGGACATGACCCCCCAGCCTCACATTTCAAGCTGTTTCCCAGCTGACAGGCAGCAGGTACTTTCAAGCTTAACTCCATCAGGATTAGAAAGAGTTTATTGAGATTTTTATCTCCAAGGGATTTGCCCAGAGTCTTTTTTCTCTTATCGTTTATTTAGCCCTGGTTAGATCTCTTCCTACTTTCCTCAGGTCCACAAGCAGATGAAGAGCTGAGCTTGCATTTATGTTCATTCTCCATTTTTAGCTGGGGAAATATTTTCTTAGTGGAAAAAAGACAACAAATCCACAACACAGCCAGGGGGGGTCGGCTTGAAACACCAGGCAGAAATCCCAGGACCAAGACTTGATGGAAAATCCAGAGTCTCTGCTATTCAGCTTTTCTCCAGCTGATAAGAGAAGAGGCTTGGATCTATGGTTAACAGTGGTTTATTAGTTCTGTCAGGTGGGAAAGGGAACTAGGGGCTGCTGAGACTTTCCAGTTCTGGAAAGATAATGATACTATTCACAGACCTCCTGAGCCAACAACCTCATCTTTGCCAAAGCCACTTTACGGAGCTTTTTAGGAAAAAAACCTTGCATGAACAACCTAAAGAATGATGTGAGATAAACCAGACCCTTTTATGTGCTTTATTAATTTATCTATAGATCCAAGGTAAGCATTTGGCCAAACCAAGATCTCACATGGCCCAAATTCAGAGTCTCAAAACACGAACGGGTGAGACTCTGGCAATCACCAGTGCTGCAGCCTCTTTGGCAGATTCATTATTAAGTACAGACACAGGATAGATGAAAGCATGTTACAGTGCTGAGGCAGTTGGCTACCACAGCACGGAGACACGAAAAGCAGCTAGTACAAAGCCAGCCTAAGGAGTCAGTGAGGCTCATTTGCAAGGGAAATGCAAATACAGAGCTGATTGCATTCCCTTAAATGTGAAAGTGTGTTAAATCTGATAAGCGTGCTCTGAGTGTCTCCTAAGCGTGGGCTTGTCTCAGCATTTAGTTTCTGTTCTACAACGGGTGAGGGAATGAATGCTGTTCTGAAACCCTGCACAGGTGAGAGACAGCAATTATTTCCCTCCACTTCTTCCAATATCTGCATAAATTAACATGTAGATAGCCTTTGTATCTCCAAAGCACTCCACATACATTAACTAATTAATGCTCGCCGTACCCATCTATATTAAAGAAAGAATTATCCTCATTTTGCTAATATTGAAATTCAAGCGGGAAGATTAAGTGCCTAGGAGTGAATCCAGCTAAGCAGTTTAGTTGGTGAAGTCAAAGGGACTAAAAATGAATCATATGTTTAAGATCTTTTGTGAACTGGGACCTGGGTCTTGCACAATGCTGAGTACTCTGTAGGATCAGGCATGCCCAAAGCCACAGAGGTTCCAGGTATGAGAATCTGACATGAAATTGCTCTCAAGGAGTTCAGATCTCATGCCAGTGCCTGAACCCATCATACATTTTCTAAACAAAACTAAAAATGAGCTGTCTTCTGATATATATAGTCACATAAGGCAAAATCAGAAGACAAACTTCGAGCAAAATGATGTTGTCCAAATATAAGTGGTGTATGTTTTCTTCATCACCATGTTTCCGATAGTGTAATACATGAGTCTGGAACTTTCCAAAATCCCCCTTCTCTCCATCATTACTTGCAGTGCCCATGGTGGAAAATATGAACTGCTACCTGCCTGTTACATATAGCTCTTGACAAAAATTATCACATCTCCATACACTCATGAAAACAGAATCTGCTCTTCTGGAGTTTTGAAGTCAGTTTTCCTGGCTTCACAGCTGCAACATTGCCAGCCAACAGATCTGACAGTCCTCTCAGGAAGAAGTTAATTGTAAAAAGGGTTTAGAGGAGCCATGCAGACAGTGGGGTTTGATTACCTTCATTTGCATATTAGTTCTTAGAGGCATAAGAATGTTTTTGGGGGCAAATTGGGGAGAGCCTTACCTGAACCTTTAGCAAGTTTTATCAAGTTCAAGTTCAGGAGTAGGCCCAGATCAGACACCAAACAAAATATATCTGAAATGTTTCCCAGGGCTGCTTGAATATGTCTCCCTTACAGATTTGCTGTGATTTACTGATATTGCACAAGATTGCAAGGTATGCTCATAAGCAGCCCTGAAATGCTCATATTATATGTTATTTTAATAAAGAAGGGCCTTATTTGGGGACAGTTATTCACTGGGACCTGAATGTGTTGAGTGGGGCATTGGGGCATTTTTCTTTTCTAAAGAATTCGCTCCTTTGTTGACGTGGAAAATAAACGGTGAGCTCCAGAACAGGCTGGTCTATTGTAGAGTTCCCAAAATTAGGCTAAACAGCTGGTGACTCATTGATGGAGTATTAATCAGAGCAAGATAAAAGTGTGTGCAAAAGAAGGGACATGGCTTATTTGATGGGGTTATTGACTGATTTTGGATTAATTTATGAAAGAGACAGGTGTTGATGGGGGTCAGATCGCAGCCATGGAAGAGAGTATGGGCTTGGATCAGCCAGCCCCTCGTGGCGTTGATAAGCTAAAAGGAAGATAATGTCTGCAAAGGCAGAGGAGGGATAAAAGAGAACAGCAGGGCAGGGCAGCTTGTGCAAGCCTGATGCTCACAGAAGGCAGCCTTTGTGTGAGGGGCAATAAATGGGCATGTGTGTGAGGGGTGCAAGGGTCAGAGATAAGGAAACCCAGGACCGGGCAAGCCTTTCGTAAGGAGAAGACCTTTTTTCCTCCTGTGCCTACTCTGTGCCAGCTATGCTGCTGTGACTGCTGGCAAAAGAAGCAGGTTTTAGTAGTAAACAACCAAATCCCGTAGAATTGGATATGGTGGATCAGGCTTCACCTGCCTCTCCTTTTCATGTGCCGCAAAACTGCAAAGCTCAGTGGTTCTGCGTAAAATGGAGCAAACGCAGGGCAAGCAGTGGAGTGTGGAAAGAGGAAGCTACTGCTGATCACAGGGGAAGGAAGCAAGACACAGAGGGAAGGTCTGGCCCCTGTGGAGACAGACACTTCAGTGCTGCACTACTCAGGCTGAGCCAGGCCACTGACTACCATGATGAGTGCTGTAGAAAACACCAAGGTGGAGAGAGTAACTTTTCACAGCACCTGATGAAGTTTAGAAGAAAATTAACAGGAAAGCGTAAATACCCTTTCAAAAAAGGCTGCTTAACTTAAATATTTTGGGGAATGTAGAATTTCTCTGAACAATATAGATGCACCAGATAGGCATTGCATGAAGGTGATCTTTGTTATTTAGCACACGTTTCTGCAGTACAACTATTGATGTGCTCTCCTCTTCTAAACTATGTAGCACTAATTTTTCACATGAGTAAACTAGCTTGAATATTGGCATAGAATGTAGAGAAATACACTGAGCATATAGATTTCTCTCTGTCCCTATAACACTGCATGCATCTCTGGCCTGGATCTCTGGCTTTTCACACTGGTAGCCCATATCTAATATTGATTTGGAACATAGATACATAGTCCACATATTATGGATTTATTTCCATTTTTGTTGAATCTCTGTTGGTTTGAAAAGTAGATAATTTGAAAGGATTTATTTCTCCCATAACATTGTTTTCTGTGCATACAGAGTCAGGAAATACTATAACAAATATCTTCAAGCGCGGCAGGTAACTTCCCTTTCACTGACTGCAACTCCTCCTCAGCATCTGATGTCTGTGTTGGTGAAATGGCTGTGTACTGTCATAGCAGGGCCCTTTCACAGTGAGACATCCCATCTGTCTTCCTTTCCCACTGCATTGCAAATGTCCCTTTGCTTTAATACCAGTTGCTGAGCCTGCCTTTTGTCTACTTGTGCATGCTTTTAAAGTGGGGATGTTGTAAAAAGGTCACGCTGCTGGGGTTTGGGTTTGCTTCTGTTTTTCTGATGATTTGGAGGTGGCATGTGGTTTTTACAAAGTGGTAGAACATAGCTTGTGACAGATGGTGTCTGTAAAGCTTGTGAGAGCACGGTATCGCTCAGAATACCGGTGTGCACTCACCACACCACAGAGCCCTGGGTGGCAGCACGTGTCCAGATCTTCAGCATAGAACAGCCAGCACTGCTCCTCAGTGGCAATGCCTGCAGCAACATGAAATACAATGGTCGTGGTACCACACCAAACCTCAGCTGTATGCTCACAGCCTGAGCTGGTTGGATCAAAGTAGGTTGAGCGAACACTTCTACAGATCTTCTTACCTAGCATAGCCAGTTTTTGAGAGCCAGGAGCCCAAAATACACAGGCCTTAAGCTCAAAATTTTGTGGGATGTCACTTTTTAGCATATAGGTTCTGTTCTCCAGCTTTTACAGTCCTGTAGGATTTGGTGTTTGCCAGTGTAAGAGGGCACCAGGTTGTGCAGCACACAGGTAGCTCTAGGTGGGACCCCTCTGCTCACCTTAGCAGACCACCCAGTATAGCTGCTGGAGGGGAACAGGCCTGTTTCTTTCCACCCTGAGAGGAATAGCTAAAACAAGTGAGGGAACTTGTGTCCTTGACATGTCAGGTTATGACAGGGTGACCAGATCACATACAGGTGGCTGCGGTATGGGCATTTGATGAGTCTTACATTTGGTGATTAATGGGCAGGCTCCTGCCATCACAAAGCAAATAAAAGCATATACAAGGACTGGTTGCTTTGTATGCCATGTCATTTCTCTGGTATGAGCATGTGCAGCACCAGCCATCACAATAACTGAACTGAACTGTTAATAAGCCGTGACACTCATCCTGTGTTAAGAACTTGTTCTGTGTTCTCGTGTTTTTAGCCTACAGAACATTTTCCACATGCCCATTTCATTATCAACCATGCTGTTTGTAATCCACCTCCTTACTTTAATAGGATTTAGTTGTCAAATAGGATTCTCTCTAATTTATAATCAGCATTAGCTCCCTTAACATCTTGTTGTTCTTTGTTAGCTTCATCAGAATTGATCAAGGGTTGTAGTAGGTTTGGACTATTCCTGAGGACCACTCCATTGTGGTGTCTCCGTGTAGGTGGCTGGCTACACGCAGGTGCCATTGCAGCCAGTGGCAGTTTAGGCCTCTCAAGAATTCTACTATTAAATGCAAATGTCTAATACTGTTGGAATTGTTTGTATGGATAGAAAATGTGGGGCTGGGAGATATCACCCAGGGCTATGCTCCTTTGGAGCAGCAGTTGGAGGTGCTGGGGGTCTCAAGGCTTCTCAGATGGCAAAAAAACCCTGGCGTATATGCCAGGGCATCAATTCCTTAGTAGCCAGTGGTCATGCCCTGAGTGTGGTCTCAGCCACATGGGCAGCAGAAAATACCACCTTCAGCAGCGACACACTTCTAGGTAGCACCATGTCTTTTTCATCCAGGCCTTTATCTTCTGTTTGTTTGGGGATGTTTTTCTACTTTCTTACTGTGTTTAGGGGATGCTATCCAAAGTCTTTAAGTCTCAGTGAGATCAAAAGCATAATCAGATCACTTCTTTCTGTTAAAAATACCCCACTCATGCAAATAGTTGTCAGTGAGGGGTTTTTGGCTCCATATGTATGTGTGTTTCTTACATATGTATATAAGGCTCACTGTTTATCCAGGTCACCAGTCTAGTCATAACTTTAGCCTAATGTCATCAAACCTCCAGTTCCTGCCTATAGCTGCTCTTATGCTGAAGTTTAACAGGGGCTTTTATGAAATTTTTGAGCACAATGGAGATAAAAATAGGCAAAGCACAGGATGTTCATCAGGGCTTCTTTGTAGAAGAGCTTGAAGCTGCTACCTCTCTTTGGATCCCCATTGTTTCCTAACCTCACCCCTTGAGGGGGAGATGTATCCTTAGCCAATTGAGGAGAGGCAAATCATGCTGCTAGAGGAAGTATCTTACTGTGATTTCTCTGCGGGAAAAACATGTTTCGTTCACTGTGATTCTTAGCTTTCCGGGAGTGGAGTAAGGATAGGATTATAAAATCCACCTGTCTTCAACTCTCTTTTGCTAGAGGGATGACATACAGGAAACCTATCTGCTATCTATATATGAATGCCAAAAATATCTAGGTCATAATAAGCTCCTGATTATATCTTTATCCATTCCTTGAGAGTTAAAATTTATCTTACATTACCTCACCACCAAAGTTTTTATCTGGGGTAGTTTAAGAAAATTTATTTAAGGGCATTTAGGCAAAATTCCCTTAAATAAAACTGGAGTTGCACTCATTTTGCTTAATTAGCACATTTTTTTTAACATTGGGGAATAAGAGCAAAATGCAATGAGACTGGTTTAATAGATTGAAAATTATGAGCATTTTATACTGTGTAATAGGACTTTGAGCAACTGCAACTAGCAGGCTTAACAGCTCAAACTCTCCTGGCTTTGAACACTGAAAATGCTGTTAAATTATTAAGCTTAGTCTCCACTGGCAAGGACATTCAGTGTCTGAAACCTTACCAAAACCTCAAGGCAATTGACAACACATAGTATCATGAACAGAACAAAGAGAAATTGGGATTTAAAAAAAAAAAAAAGATTCTTCAGCTCATCCCTCAAACTGAAAAAAGTTAAAAACAGGAACTATGAAACCTGAGCCAAAATTAAAACTTAAAAAAATTTCTCTTGTAGAAGAAAATTATATCAATTATCACTTCAGGCTGAAGGAAAACATATCAAATCTATTTCAAGCATTTTAATCCCTCATGAAATGAAGTGCAAAGTACAGACAGCATTCAAAATGCAGGGAAGGGAGTAAAGAATGTAGTGCTTGTTTTGTACAAAGGCTTAGTGGTTAAATATAAATTGAGCCAGAGGCAGGAGAGAAAGACAGATGGAGTAGAGGTCAGGGCATTCATTCGGGACTTGTAATACCAGGGAACCAGTTCCTACCCCAATAACCTTTCAGATATGAAGAGGAGTGGCATTGACAGAAGATCCTCACATTACACAGCCTGGTACTTAGGCACTCTGGGGAGGTAAGTGTGGACTCAGATCCACTTTGGTTAGGACAGGAATATGAACTGGATTTCACATATTCTGGGGATTGCATTCATCTCTGGACTTTGGGCAAAACGCAGGAACATGAGTGGCAATACTTCTCTGTCCTGGTTTCATGCATGCAAACCACACATTTTTCAGTATAACCTGTTCTGCTGGTTCAAAAGCCTAGGTATTAACATTTACTGAAATGTTAACTTTACTTATGGAGTTTCCAAAATGGAAAATATTTATGGGTGTTGTACATAGAATTAGTGAAACATTCAGACCATGGTAATGAGGAAACCTTGATGTTATCTGTACCAGCATCTGAGAGTCAGCTAAAAGGAAAAAAAAGCAGGTGTAGGTGGGGAAAGATTTTTTCAGCTGAATCTGGGCCTAATTTTAATATATTGGATTTCTGCAAAATCAAGTAAGAATATATTTCATTCACATTGCAGGAAAATATGGTTTACCCAGTTTCTTGAATGTGTATTAAACAGAGAATCTACATCATGTCACATCATGTCTCTGACTTTACCAAGAGATCTCCCCATCCTGGCACCCTGCATTTCTGCCACGGGGCCTCAGCGTGATCTCCATGAGTTGCCACTGTTCTTCCTGGTTCTTTGCACTCACGACTAGGAACAACGTGGAGAAGCAGCTTAAAACACTGCCACCCTACTGCCAAGAAGCAGTCTGTGAAGCTCAGTCGTATTTCCTTTTCTACACTCACAACTAGTCAAGGTCAAGATGTCCTAAGTGTTTACAGGAGATCACTGATGAATGGAGAGCTGCTCCGACATGCTGAATTGCAGATGGCTGCTTGAACTGACTTAATTAGAACATGCTCAGTATAAATGCTGCGTGAAGATGAATTTCGCTCCTGCTAGCAGGTAAGTGGTCTTTATCTAGAGGCTAAATAGGTTGGGAAGAAAATTGAGATATGGACAAAATTCAAATATATCATAAAAGGAAGGCGAATAAATGAAGAACTGAGTGCACGATTGAAATACACATGGTGTTTTAACCATATACATTAATACACTGTGCACTCCTATAGAAGTGTCAATTTTCCAGGTCAAGCAGAAAGAGTTATGAGAGAGTTTGACCCAGTTATTGCTGAGACCCTCTGAGGCAATTCAATATTGGATTACTGCTAGAAAGGGCATGCAGAACAAAATACAATCTTTGCTAATTGCAGTGAGCCTGCAAGAGCAATTTTTTTTACCATAATAAAGCAAGCCAAGTGTTATTCAGGACTTCTGGATTCTACTCAAAATCTGTCACTAACAGCAGATGCCAGTAATAAATACAGGCACTTTTCCAGAAATGCAATAAATATGGAGTTAAGCTCTGTTTTTCCCATCAGACCTATTTTAGAATAAGATATATACTGCAAACAAAAGGAAATAGAGTATTTTCATATTCTTCAAAGATATACCTGGAATTTATTAATCAATTTTAAATGTCTTATTGTTCTTTCTTTTCCTCCTGATCCCTTTAATAACACAATCCTTGATGACAAACCTGCCACTCCCCACCCCCTAAATGAGCAGAGTGGTGAGAAGAGTATGGGGGATCTTTGTTCTCTATCATGCTGCCTTCCGCTTATTTCTGGAATTCAGAAAGATGGCTCCTTTGTTAGAGCAGCAAAGTACGATTTCATTGCATCCTTAAATTTTTATGGAGACCACTTCTGCCTTTTATGTTTTATCACTTCCAGGGAAGCTGCCTTATTTCAGCCCTTCCTTCCAGAAAGAAGGGGACCATGACCTGTAGCAAACTATTACATGGAAAGATCCTGTTTTGAATACTTCTTTTGAATAATTTTATGACAAATTATTCCTGTCTACTCTACCAAGGACACAGAAATGCTGGAGAGACACTTGATAGCATTCATCTCGCCTAACCCGAGGCATCTGCCAGGTAGATGTCTCCACTTGAGCTAGACCAGGGTTCCCTTCCTAGACTAATGGATAGAAACATGCATTTCTAGTTCATGAGTCATCTGATCTGGTTTGGATGATTACCTCAGGACAAGATGAATCACAAGGGAGAAGGGCTCATTTCTCTCTGCTGATAAGAAAAAATAGCTCAGATGGAGACATCTCTTTTGTAGATGCCTACATTCAGGTGAGAGGAATTGCAGCCTCTGAAAGATCAAGAATTAGTGTCTGGCATTAATTCCATAAAATCTCAAGGACTACCGACTTTTCTGAGACCATTTAGACAGTTTGACCATTGTTGCTGGAGTTCTGTCAAAGATTTGCTGCTAGGGTAAGGCTTTGTTTTTTCTGTGTGTGTTCCTCCTAACAGGACAAAAGTTAGCCTATTAAAAATACTTTCAGGAAAAAAAGGGTTATTTCCTTAGTGCTGAGATTAATCTATTGTTTTGTGATTTTAAAGGAAATCTCAGAGCTTAAATGCTAAAATGAAAACCTACAAGAAGATTGCACCAATAAAAACCACCAAAAAAATTGATTTCTGTAGCCTTATTCCCGAAAGTCTAGGTATACATCTCAAATCATTAGTGCAGAAGAAAGCATTATAATTTTTCCTTGCTCAGTCTTAAAGATTGTCATTTTGATGTAATTTTATTCCTGGGTTCTACAAATTGCTGCTACGTACTTTAAAAATCAAGTTAACTAGAAGACCTTGTAGCTCTTGTGAAAAATGCAGGATTAAAATATTGATGGGAGATCCTGTTTCAGCTTCAAAGTGCCTGGGAATTTTGAATGTGACACTGTAATTCCTCTCTCCTCACCTTTTAGAATCATTGAATCTTAGAATCATTTAGGTTGGAAAAGACCTTTATGATCATCGAGTCCAACTGTTAACATGGCTCTGCCAAGTCCAGCCCTAAACCACGTCCCTAAGTGCCATATCTACATCTCTTTTAAAAATTGCCAGAGATGGTGATGCAGCCACTTTCCTGGGCAGCCTGTTCCAGTGTCTGACTGCCCTTTTGGTGAAGAAATTTTTCCTGATATTTAATTCTCCTCTGGTGTAACTCTAGGTAATTTTCTGGTGTTCTATCACTTGTTACTTGGGAGAGGGGACTGACCCCCACCTGGCTACAGCCTCCGTTCAGGTGGTTGTAGAAAATAATAAGGTTGCCCCTGAACCTCCTTTTCTCCAGGTTAAACACCCTCATCTCCTTCAGCTGCTCCTCATAGGATCTGTGCTCCGGAACCTTCATCAGCTCCATTGTCCTTCTCTGGGTCACTCTCTGGACTCCAGTAACTCAATGTCCTTCTTGTAGTGAGGGGCCCAGAACTGAACACAGGATTTGAGATGTGGCCTCACCAGTGCTGAGTACACGGGCTCAATCACTGCCCTGGCCCTGCTGGCCACACTGTTGCTGATACAGGCCAGGATGCCCTTGGCCTTCTTATTCAGCAGCTGTTGATCAGCACCTCCAGGTCTTTTTCTGCCATGCAGCTTTCCAGCCGCTCTTACCTGAGCCTGTAGCACTGCCTGGGACTGTTGTGACCTAAGGGCAGGACTTGGCACTCGGCCTTGTTAACCCTCATACGACTGGCTCTGGCCCATTGATCCAGCTTGTCCAGATCCTTCTGCAGAGCCTTCCTGCCCTTCAGCAGATCAACACTGTCATCCAGCTTGGTGTCATCTGTGAACTTACTGAGGGTGCACTCGTTCCCCTCATCCAGGTCATCGATAGTTACTGAGCAGAACTGGCCCCACTATTGAACTCTAGGATATACCACTGGCACCTGACAGCCAGCTGAATTTAACTCCACCCACAACTATTCTCCGAGCCCAGACATCCAGCCAGTTTTTTACCCAAAGAACAGAGCATCTGTCCAAGACATGAGCAGCCAGTTTCTCCAGGAGAATTCTGTGGGAGACAGTGTCAAAGGCTTTACCAAACTTCAGGCAGACAGCATCCACAGCCTTTCCCTCATCCAGTAAATGGGTCACCTTGTCATAGGAGGAGATCAGGTTGGTCCAGCAGGACCTGCCTTTGACAAACCCATGTTTGTGCTGGCTGAGCCTGATCCCCTGGCTGTCCTGTACATGCGGCATGACAGCACTCGAGATGATCTGCTCTATGACCTTCCCCAGCACTGAGGTCAGGCTGACAGGCCTCTAGTTACCCAGATCCTTCTCCCTGTCCTTCCTGTAGACGGATGACATATTTGCCAACTTCCAAACACCTGGGACATCCCCGGTTACCCAGGACTGCTGATAAATGGGGGAAAGTGTCTCAGTGAGCATTTCCACCGGCTCCCTAAGCATCCGTGTGTGGATCCCATCTGGCCCCGTAGGCCTGTGTGTGTCTAAGTGGTGTATCAGGTCTCTGACCATGTCCTCTTGGATTACAGGAGCTTCGCTCTGCTCCATGTCCCTCTCTTCCAGCTCGGGGGGCTGGGTGCCTGAAGAACAGTTGGTTTTGCTGTTAAAGACTGAAGCAAAGAGGGCACTGGGCATCTCAGCCTTTTCCTTATCCTTTGCCACTATGTTTCTCTCTCCATTCAGCAGAGGGTGGAGATTCTCCTTAGCCCTCCTTGTGTTGCTGATTTATTTATAGACACATTTTTTATTGTCCTTTATGGCAGTTGCCAGATTAAATTCTAGTTGGGCTTTGGCCCTTTTGACTTTTCTCCCTGCATAACTTCGTGACATCTTTGCAGTCCTCCTGAGTTGCCTGCTGCTTCTTCCAAAGGCCATAAACACTCACTCCTCTCCCTTTTTTCCTGAGTTCCAGCCAAACCTCTCTGTTCAATCAGGCCAGTTTTCTTCCCTGCCAGCTTGTATTTTGGCATATGGGGATGGGCTCTCTGGTGCCTTAAGATTTCTTTCTTGAAGAATGTCCAGCCTTCCTGGACTCCTTCGCCTCTCAGAACTGCCTCCCAAGGGAGTCCCTCAACCATCTCCTAAAGAGGCCAAAGTCTGCCACTCCAGAAGTCCAAGGCAGCAGATCTGCTGGTCCCCCTCCTTACTTCTCCAAGAAGGTAAAATTCATTCATTCATTGTCACCTGCAAACTGACTGAGGGTGCCTTCCTTTGCTTTGCCTGAGATGGCCTCCAGCCATCACATCACCCCCGAGTCCTTCTCCGTTCATGAACAGCAGGTCCAACAGTGCACCTTCCCCAGTTGGGCCCTTCACACGCTGTGTCAGGAAGCTATGAACTTCCACACACTCCAGGAACCTCCTGGACTGTTCCCCCTTTGCTGTGTTGTATTTCCAGCAGACATCTGGTAAGTCGAAGTCCCCTACCAGAACATGAGACAGCTCCCAGCTGCTTATAGAATATTTCATCTGCCTCTTCATCCTGGTTGGGTGGTTTATAACAGACTCCCACCAGGATATCTGCCCTGTTGGCTTTTCCCCAATTCTTAACCGCAAACACTCGACTCTGTCATCGCCATCATTAAGCTCCAGACAATCAAACCTCTCCCTAACACACAGGGCTACTCCCCCACCTCTTCTTCCTTGCCTATCCCTTCTGAACAGTTTATAGCCATCCAGCACTTCAGCTGTGTGAATCATTCACCATGCCTCCATGAGGGCAACCATGCCATGATTTTCCTGCTGTTCAGTGGCTTCCAGCTCCTCCTGTTTGTTGCCCATGCTCTGTGCATTGCTGTAAATGCACTTAATTTGGGCTATTGATCCTGTTACCTTTTCTGGGGAAGAAGCCCTAATTTTTACATGACCATTCTCAGGCATTTCTGTGGTTTCTAACACGTCAATAACCGTTGTGTCTTTGCTGCCACATGGATCTCCATCCCCTTCCTCCACTGAGACGGCAGACCAAAGGGCATCTCTAGCGCACAGTCTTTCAAACATCAGTGTGCCACCCTAGGCTTATCTCTAGAGGGCCTGGTTTTGTCCCTTTATCAGAGCTAAGCCTCTGGGAGACAGCCACTTGCCCAGCTGGGATCAGGTACCTATGGTGTTACTCAAGTATTCACTGCATATTAGTCACCCATTAACAGAAATGTTAAACCAGAACTGCATGACCAGCCAGCACTCAGAGAGGTAAAGAGGGAGCGAGCCAAACAACACAATTTGCAAAACTCTTCTGCTGTTTGAACACATGCACGGAGAGAAACATTGCTCCTCCGTTCCCATGCACCACTGGGGAAGGACTCTGAGAGCACACACAAACCTGGTGGCCCTGGAAAGTGTTTGCCTTGGGGAAAGAATCCTAATTCAGCTTACTATAATGTAACATAATTTATTGAAGTAGTCGCTATTCACATCACAGCATTTAGATTTGTGGCTCTCAGTAATGTCTGCAACAGGTGCAAAACTGAACTG
Source organism: Cnemophilus loriae (assembly GCA_013397755.1). Classification (NCBI taxonomy): domain Eukaryota; kingdom Metazoa; phylum Chordata; class Aves; order Passeriformes; family Corvidae; genus Cnemophilus; species Cnemophilus loriae. Next base: position 2,313,492 of record VZTF01008854.1, read on the forward strand.
GGAATAGGAAATGAAGAGATCTCTGAGAGCATACTGTGAGGAAGTCAATACTAGGGAAAACGTTACCGCTAAATATGCAGCTTTAGTGTACATTCAAGGACATCTAAAACTTATCTCTGATGCTGAAAACATATTGGGATTGAAATAACATAGAGCTAAATTAATACTATTGATACGAATAATCATCATAATACAAAAAGGCACAAATACCTCTGTTCTAAATTTATTCATCTGTCTTTGAAAAGATGCATGCACCCTTATTAAATCGAATGCATTCTGTTTTCTCATCAATTTTGCTTCTTATTTTTGCCCATTTTTCTTTTTAAGAAAAACTCTGGCATTTCAAAACATGTAGTTCACTGCATTGTTACAAATGCTTATAAACTGCTTGTGATATACCCTCTGATGATAGGTGACATGCAGACATTAGATAAGAAAACTATTTTCATTCTCTATATAAAGAAGTCACTATACAAGGTATTTTTAACAGGCATTGTCTGGTTTTAAACAGATCTTTAGATGAGGGTTCATTAAAAATACTGTAGTAATTAAAGACCCTACTATGCTGAGAAGAACTTAGCAGAACTGTAAAGCTAATATTGAAAAGATGGTAAAATTGAAATTTCAGTCCCACACATAGTGCTAACTGTTATTCTCAATACCTATTTGCCTGTCCCTCAAAAATTCCTCATGATGAACCCTCCCTGACTAACCAGTGGAACACATCTTCCAAATGAGAAGTGCCTAGCACAAAATGGCATTTCCTGCAATTTAAATGAAGGGTTCCAGGCTGCTTTGTATCAGACAGATACGGGATAGCTGAGCACACAGTTATCTCAATTTCTCCATGATGCTTGTTGGCAGCACAGCACTTTTCCTGCCGTGGCTGTTGCGTAGATTCCATGAGCCCCTTTTCCAACATACTTGCATTCACCTCATCTCTGTTGAACCCTTTTAAGTATCCTCTTCTCCCTCTCCCCCCATCCACTTCCTCTAATATCTTAAATATATACTCTGAGCCTGTGAACTCTGATGATATGCCTTGGTCAGTCATACAAGTTAAATGAAGTATGAATAGAAGATAAATAGAAGGTAATAGGATGGAATTAATATCATTTTGGAGGATCTAGATTTCCAGACACCAAACCTGTGTTTTAGTCTCTAATGCCCTGAAAATAAAAGGTCCTGGATGGACACAAATGTTATGTTACTGCTTAAGACAAATACATCTGGAAGACATATTACTATTAAATCCTTTATCCATTCATTTAATAGATAAAACAATTCAACTGTTTCTCTACTCTGAAAAAGCCATACAGTGCATCCCATCTGATCCTGATTTATTGGTATTCATCCTTCCCAATATGTGTGGAGTCCTTTTGGCAGGGGCTGGCATTCTCTCATCTGTTGTATCCTGACGCACATCTGCTCAGAAGTGTCACATGTAGGTCAGGCACAGCCGGAGCCACAGACAGATAGTACAAAGGCAGATGGTTACCAACTGCACTATGGGCAAGATGTTGGCTAAACAAGGCAATCACTTGCTCTGCTCTCAAATATAGCCCCCATTTCAATAAAGATTTTTCCACCATTTTTTGAAAAATGGTGGCAAACTCCCGACAAAGAAGATTTCTGTATGGCATGCTGCAACTTATCATTGCCAACAACCTTTGGTGTTTGCCTGAGATTTAGCAGCATCGTATAGTTTAGTTATAAATTGTTCACATATCGCTCTTCAGAGAGGTCATAAAGGAGACCATTTCTTGATAAAGAAGGACGGGAAGGAACCCTTCCATCCTGATCTCTAGTGTAAATGTTAAACCCATCACTCACACCTAATCCAAAATTAATAACATATTCTAGCACTACCACTGCTGGAGTTCATCTCTCTGTTACTTCCTATGTTTTATTATCTTGACAGTTTTTTCTTTACAGCAACATGATAGTTTACCTCAAAATGTTAGATCATGCTTCTGTTTTAAATGCAGAACCAGAGTGCTGGCTAAATACACCAATTTTAAATCAGTCAATAACCTGAATATGATGGTTGTTTTATATCAATTAGGATGCTGCTTGAGGTTTTGGTATTTTGGGATTGATTTCCAGTGTCTACGTGATATGTTTAACAATACTAATGATGAACTGATAATTATAGCTTGGGCTATTGTGTGATGTCTAAAATGTGATGGGTGTTTACTCTGTAAATCTTGAGAACAATTCTGTATCAACTAGTGATTATTTAGCTTCATGAAAGACTACTACAATTAAATCATCAATTATATGTGAAGACTAATGCTAGTTTCGTGGTCATTGTCCTCTTCTCCAGTCATCTGTATTGAGCGAATAAACTGGTAGAAGAGAATTTTCCCTAGCCCCTCTAAAAAGAGCTTCAGTTGTGTTGATATGCAACGAAATGCACTATTGAAATAATATTTCAGATTAATATTTACAGGCATTTCTGTTCTGTACACATACATTGATTGGGTTCATCTGCACTGTGCAGACATGCACATTTCTTGCTGGCTAGTGATAATAGTAATTATAATAGCAATGCTAATACTGCTCTTCTCTGTGAGGCATGTTGATATCTCTGGGTGAAAAGTGCTATAGAAGTCGGTAATGTATTGTTACATCGTATAGGTTACTCTGTTCTGTGATGTAGTAACATTCTATAATAACAATGTTGTCAAAGCTATTGCTATATGATGCTACTACAACAATAACTATACCTTCAATAATTTTTAAAAATTTGGGCATAGATACAGTAATACTCTGAATATTTTTCACACTTTCTTTTGTTTAAATGGCAGAACCTGAAGGGTACAGAGAAGTCAGGATTATATGAGAAGATACCATTAGACGATACCATTATTTATGTGTTCATTTATTTTCCTGTTCTGAGTATGAGTGTGAATGATTGCACTCAAGCCTTAGATTTTCAGATTTCAAAACTGTGTGATGACAAGAGGCACAGCTCAGCCAAAATTCCTATTTACTTCACTGCCATTTTGCCTATGTAACATCTGCTGGATCTGTGCCCCATACCAGTTCCAGTTCCTTTGATGTAATAAGTACTATCTGCCATATTTGCACCGCTACTGAGTGCCAGGAGATGTGCTATTTAGTTGTCATGATTAGGACTACATCTGACTGTGCTGCTCAAGAAAAGGTATCCTCCTACTTAACATCAGTACATAGCTAACCCTACATAAAAAATTCCTCTACAAAAATCTCTTATTCAGTGAAGTACCCCAAATTGGTAAACACTAGTCGAAGAGATTCCCATCTGCTTTGTGAGTGCCCCTGTTAGCTGTTGGGATTTGTAAATACAGCAAATGGTATTTTTAATATGTTTCAATCACATCGTGAAATCAGTTATTTTGTGAAATGGCTGTTTTATATGACTGCGACACGTACGAAATTGGACTCTCTCAAGAGGAGACAAACTGACAGGACACATACTGAGAAAACTGAAAGGTCTGTGTACAACTCCAGATTTGCTGAAGAACTAAAATGATTGAAAAACTGTTCACTTTCCCTTTCTTTTGGCAGCTTATTCAGAATGATGACACATTCAGTATCTAAAGTCAAATGGCTTCCGCTTAACAACCTCAGAGGGAAAAAGCATTGACGTCATTGAAGCCTACAGGATTTTGGCATTTGATTTCAATGGGCGAGAAACCAGTCAGTGATTTTGAAGGGGCATGGAGGAACCCAAGATACACAGGACTGGAAACTACGCTTGGGATGACTGGACATTGCATATGCAGTTATGGGACAGAGCATGGAGAACTTCAATGACATGCAGGAAACTTTGCAATGTATAAGAGCAAGAAGAAGGCAATACATAAGTTAAGAAAAAAGCACCGAAATTATCCAGTTTCCACATACCTAATGGGAAATATTAATATTTTTTTCACTGTCCTTTTGTGCAAATGTCTGTATGTTCTGCGTGCAGCAGAGGCACAAAAACAATTGCATGCCAGGTGCATGTGTATGCCTCTAAGACCCTGACAAACCAGATGTCCAGATTGGGCCCCTTGCTGGAAGGTGCCAGCAGGCTCATTTAGCTTTTAAGTACTGGGATGTCATCCTGACACAGAAGCAAGTTGTGGTCAAAGACACTTCTGTGTCTCCCCATTTGGATGCAGGCTTCACTCTTTGATCAATTCGTGGGGACACTGCATGCTCTGAGTGCTGCTATCTAAGCAAGTTGCCAATTAGCTAATATTCCCAGGCACAGGTTGCAATCCTGACTATTCACTTGGGACTCGAAAGGATATTTCAGGAAGAACAGACCCCGTTTACAGTTTTCTCCAAGGAGATTAAGAGAGGAGCTGGCTTTCTGTGCCTGGTCTGTGGTCTGAGGATGTGTTAACCGGGGAGAGCAGACTCTGCATTGAACCTGCTGTGGAAAAGTTGGGATGGAGTGACAGTTCACCAAATTGTCTGTGCCTCTCCTTCTTGGTGCAAGCCAGTAGATTAACAGCTGTGTTTGTGAAGTGCTTTGAAATCTACAGATTAAATTTAGTGCCTAAAGTCATGTGCAGTGCTAAATACTTTTATTGTGTTCTGAAATTAGAAACACCTTTTAAACAATTTCGAACCCTTCTCCCACATAGTCAAATAAAGGAAATTAATCTCGGCCACAATTAACTTTCTATCCTCATTTCTCAACCTGCTCCATCTGCTACTTCATCTGACCTGTTCCTACACTTCACTGATCAAATGCAGTTGCAAGCTTATCCATCATCTCACAGCATAATGAAGTGTAAACCTTTTCTGAATCAATCTGTCATGTGAGCTATAATTTGGAGTTCAAAAGATTGCATCCAAGACCATTTTAAGCTTTAATCACAACCATGCTGAATGATGGGCTACTTGCCATTAGCAAATGTGTCTCCCCTTTGCTGCTCAACATTCTCAATGAGTTCAAAAATTTTATAATTCTAATAAACATTTGGAATTGATCAAAAACAATAAAAAACCCAATCAACAACAACAAAAAACACCACTCCACAACAAAAACAAATAATTTTTCTTAAATGACCTTGTTTAATAGCTATCCTTAAGGTCTAGATTCCTATTTGAGGTGAGTACAAGAGAAAACATGATAGCAAAATGATCTCAGTGACCTGAAAGCACATGCTGGAAGCAAAGACGCAAAACTAAATATGATTATATATGGGGTATTGCCTGTATCCTTCAATTTTACCTCATATCATCTGTTGTTACGTAAAGACTAGCTCAAAACAGCCTGCAAAAAAGCAATCATACACCATTTCATGCATAAGACTGAAGTAATCAAGCAGCAATATAGCACTGATACACTAAAGCCAAAACCTGACATCACTGCTTTTCAGTACTGTTGTCAGAGAATATTAATAGTAACTGAATCCCACGTCTGGTCCACAGGAAAGAAAAACAATCTTTCTCCACCAGTCCTCACACCCACAATACACAATATTAAATTCAGAATGACCAAGCTGTAAAATGCCTTACAAAGAGCAAGGAGCAGGGAGGACCTTGAGGGACACTGGGAAAGCTAGAAGGGAACAAACAAAATCAGAGTTCCAGCAACTCACAAAGGTGAAGAGCAACGGGGATCGAGGATCGAGGCATTCAGCAGCCTCACTCATCACTAAAGGAGGTTAATTAAGACTAGATATTTATCACTATTTTAATAAGGGATTAGAAATGCAGGCTGCACTTTCAAAGAACAGTGTAAACAACATTTAGATAAGCAGAATCATTCAAATTGGTAACACCCAATGAAACATACACTGGCAAACTTGCAGATCTTGCTGAAGCAATTTATGTTTCTCCATCAATTGTCTTCAAGAGGTTATGGGATGCCTTAGAGAAGGGTAAAGTGACAATATGGCATACATTTTTAGAAGGTGGAGAACAGTTTGAGGAGCTAGAGCTCAAGGAATGTAACTTCAGTGAGTATAACAAGTTATTGAGCAAACTTATTAAGCAAACAACACTGAAGCACCCAAGGGATAATACAGTGATTGAAACCCAGCAATCCTGGAGTTATTGAGAAGAATCATATCAAACCAATCTCCAAAGTCTTTGTGTCAGCCCTGTACAGCTGCCCTGGGGGCACCACTGTACATTTCAGACAACAAATTCACCTGGCCACTCATTGCCCACCTGAGGATGACCCAAAGAGCTCTCCAACCTCCACCCACTGTAACAGCAGCTTAGATACCTAGCTCGTGGGTGGACATGCACACTGAGGGGAAAAACATGCTTAGAGTTGGTTTTGGGTTTGTCAGACATGGATGTGTTTCAAATAATGTTCAATAGGGACTTACCATAGATTTTGTCATGTTAAGCAGCTTGTAGAATAGAACTGGAAAACAATTTTTTCTGTCATTCATAGATGACAGCTAACTGAGAATGGATGCAAGTATTTTGGAGGACAGGGATAACATTTTAAATTATTTTGACAAGCTGCAGAAGTGATCCAAGGTCTGCAGAGTGTTCAGCAAAAAGAAATTCAAAAAGCTTCCTTTAGTCAAAAGGTGTAAATACAGAAATGCACAATGGAGAACTAACAGTAAGTCACCATTAGAGTGGAAAATAATTCAGCAATTGCTGTGATTCACAAGCTAAAAATGTGTGTGTGATGGTGCTGCAAAAAAGACAACTCCCATTCTTGGATTCACTGGCAGGAATGTCACGTGCAAGACACCAGAAGTATTTAGCATGCTCTGATCCATAATGATAAGTTTCCTGCTAGAGTGTTACTCTTTCAAGGGCCGATAGCCACACTTTAAAAAAGATGTGACAAGCTGCAGAGAGAGTGGAAGAGAAAAATAAGTATGACAGGAAAGCTACAAAATATTATTTCTGTATAAATTTGGGAATTTTGCTGTGTTTACTGTGGGGAAGACCCAGGGAGTAAGGCAGAGGGAAGGGCAGGAACCCATACAAGCCCTTCAGCTTATCAGGTTATAATGAGAGGCGGAGAGATCAAACTTCCTCTGTCTGCTAAGGGCAGTACACAATATAATTGGCTTGATTTGCATCAGTGAGATGTATTTAAATCCTGGAGCCTTTCATGAGAGATTTTTGGGAACAGGTTCAATAAAAAGGGGTGGTTAATACAGCATCAAAGCAGCAGAAGGTGGACCCGTAGCTTTTCTGTGGAGAGCTGCTAGAAATGGCAAAACTGCTTCAGAAACCATTGCTCACCCCAACATTCCCCTACTACAGGGAAGCAGAAAGAAACCCTAGTTGAGGAAGTAGCTGAGAAGCTCTTGGATGGTCTGGGCAAGTGGCAGCTGAGGAGGAGCCCTGGTCTGGTGGCCTTCCCCTGCAGGAGACAGGCATTTCCCACAGCCCACTGAAACCCCACCATGGAACTCACTTGATACATGGAGGCTTGTGTTTCTGTGGCTGTTGATTAAACACAATATGTAAATGGCCTGTTCATTTTTTCTCTTGCTGCAGAGGTGGAGTGATGGTAGTTTTATTACAGCACGAGTGTTCTTCAGTAAGGTAGTTAATGAGCTGTCAAGACTTCTGTAATAAACTTCTCTGTCAGAGTTGTAAGTAATAGCTCACTGCAAAATGAAGCTCACTTTTAGTCATTGCTCAGAAATGTGTTTTACCAATTTTGAGAAATAAACCTCATATTTTTCAGGAGCCTTATCTTTCAGTAAAAGCAAACTGTGAGACTTTCCCAGAGCAACAGGGTAGGGTTCTTTTAATATGAATATAAATACTCCTTTTTGCTTATAGTGGATATATGTGTGCTATAGAGCTGTAAAACAGTGGAGGAAATTGGGAAATTCTGGCTCATCAGTACCATAATTTCTGCCTCATGCCATTTCTCTTCCCTCATGTGTGCTCTTCCTGAGAAGATGACTAATCCTGGTCACCGGTAACCGGGAGTGCACAGAGCTCCAGAAGGGACATGATGGTGCTTTACAGCAGAGCACAGTTGCTTGTCTTGACACTTTCCGAATCTAAAAAAATGTCAATTCTTATTTGCCACCCCTGGTCCTCTCCTTCCAACATACATTGCTCACAGCTGTGCTCAAAGGGGCAGGGAGAAGAGATGAAGGTATTTGTTGTAAATAATTTGTCTGAAAGCACAATTCCTTTTGCAAATGATGTGCACACTGTTTACAGTCCATGACTTTAATAACTGTTTAAAGTTTTACAGCTTGAATATACTTCAGCTGATTTCCTTCCTAAGCTTTCTGCTGCTTTTCCAATTTTTATGTCTTATGGCTGGACAGAGAAATCACATGCTCGTACTTCTTGTCCATAAGCTGATCCAGGCTTTATGGTCAAGAAAATTCCCTCTCCCAGTTTCTGATTATGCTCAGATGCTTTTCTAGTATTCCTGAAATGTGTCTGCAAATAATAAAAGTTCATTTTGAGAAAAGCTGCAGGTGCCTTTTTTGAATATTCACACAGGTTTCAACGAGGATTTTAGATTCTGCTTACCTCTTGCAAAACACAGAAAGTTTCCTGCATTAGTGTTCATGAATCAGCAAGTACAAAAGGGCAAAATATTCCAACAAATCTGTGTCACACCCAGCAGTGTGCGAGCAGTGCCTCTCCACCTGTCTGTCTCCCAGCTCCCGTGGCTGGCACACTGCCGGCTGCACTGCCAACCCGGGCATCTTCCCTCCCAGCTGATGGGGATGCTTGAGGTTACCGCCTGCATTTTACTTAGCAAGAATGTAGCAATACTTCTGCTGACTCTCCCACTTCCTCCCCTCCCGGAGAGAGACTGAGGGATTGCGGTGGAATGCTTATGACCTCTGGTGGTAAAAGGGAGACTCTACAACCCCCTTATTTGCATCAAGAATGATCATGAAAAAAAAATCAGGTAGCCTTGTTTCCTGTCAAGAATTAGTCTGTGGCTTAGCTGGGCATGGTTTCTCATCAAGTGCTGCATTTTCCTTTAAGTACATCATTGAATGATATTGAGTCGATCGGATGAATGTTGTCATGCATTGGTGTCATTGGCAGAGACACTACTGGAGACACGGGATCTGTACGTACCTGCTTCTCGAGTGCTTGCTCTCCAGGAGCGTCCTTGCTCTGTGATGTTTTATTTTATGGCATCTACTTCTCTAAAGTAACATACAAAAAAATTATACACTTTATTTAGCACTGAGTACTTTGCTCATAAAATTCAATTTCTTTCTCACTTCTTGAGCACTTTGCACGAGATAAATTGGGAACCCGTTTGCACCCATACAAATCTGTAGGCAGGGCAGGATCTGCACAGAGTTCAGTTAACCAATCTGCAGAACCGCAGTGAAGTGTGTACATATAAACTGTGCATTAGCCAAGTATATATAAATATTAACTACATGTTACTGGGGGGGATGTTGTGGAAAATGGAAATCAAATAACATACAGACATTTGCATAAGAAAGGCAGTGCTGGATACTGGCCAAGATATCGGAAGCCTAATCTTGTCTTCAGACAGCTGGCAGCTCAAAGCAGCTACCAAACCATTTTCCTGCTCTGTACCAGCCCTAGCTGTTGCCCCCATCACCTGCCTAGTCTGTGGAGGTGGGTCCTTGTGTTTCTCTTGTCCAGTGGATTAAGCCTCAAGCTTTACTTAAGGGAACAAAAAGGGACAGTTTTACACCTGCTCGAGCCGCCACCTCCCTGTGGGGCAGTAATCCGAAACTTCACAGCAATGAAGTTGCTCACTGACTGGCAAGGGGTCGAAGCAGGGCTCCATCTCCCTTCCAGCCCTTAAATTGCATGGGAAAACTCAGGCCGGGCTTTTTTTTTGCTAGAATCAAACAAGCCTCTCCTAAAACACAAAGCAAAAATGAGGTGCCATTTCCCAGACACTTAGCAGTGCAGCAAAATCCCTCCTCTGCAAAGTTTGACATGGAAGGATAAGAACTGATGACACTGAAGGAAGGGGATGAACTGCAGGAGTGAGCATTTCCCCTGCAGAGACCTGCAAAGAATTTGGGTCACTGCAGTGAGTCTGACAGCAGGGTTTCACCTGCCAAAGCATGTCAGCCTACTTTTAGCCCTGTGTACGTGTAGATCCCGCTAGTCTGTCCTTAGTGTTAAGCCCATTGACTTCACTGGGACCTTTCCTTTGCTTAAATCCTCACGTTTCTAAGAGCTAGGTCAGCAAAGAAGGCTATTTGAAGCTCTCCTTCTGTATTAATGAGGCTAGATGTTTTTGAAGTAGCCTTTTCAAAAGTTACTTTACAAATCTGTATCTCACATTATCTGTGTTCTGAGAAAAGCAACATCACTTTAAGTGAAATGAGATATCAATGTGTCTATTCCTGCGGCAGCCACGGGAAGAAACACACTTTCTTCTCTGAAAAGTCAGGGAATATACAATTTGTTATAAGGCTAAGCAATTAAGTTGCATTTGGGAAGAGTTTTGTAACAGATAGCAGACAAAGTCCTCCCAGCAGATAGATACAAAGTCTCCGTCATGTCTCATTTCATTGAAAACACTCCAACTCAGAAGTCACTTTGGTGACATATTGAAACATCCATGCCCCAGCCTTCAGCACATTTTTACCAGATGCTGTGGACTCTGAGAAGGGGCGTCGCAGCCCAGACTCATGCCAGACCTCTACATCCCACCTCACATCTCACTTGGAAGTGCCTGTCTCTGGCCATCCAGTGACCACAAAGAGAGATGATGATGGAGATGAGATGTTTACCAGGCTTTTCAGTTACATCCATGAAGTTACAGAACACGGATCCAGACTGATGATTCTACAGTGGTTGCAGAGGGGGAGACATCCTGGAGAGCTCAGAAATGAGCTCTGGTAAGTGTGGTGTGGTGGCGAGAGGTGGTGGAGGATTTGAGAACTTGCCCAAGTGCACATAGGCTGTCTGAGTGCCAGCCAGGGATGAATGCTTGGCTCCACTGCCCTTGTCCTTGCTCACTCAGAGAGGTGTGAAACAGGCAGCTGTGATCTGACAGCTCTTTTCAGAACTCTCAGTGATAAAGGAGGATGGAAAAAGAAGAGCAGAGATGCCAAGCCAAATGCTCATCTTTCCCCTGGCCAGCACTTCCAAAGCCAAGATATTCATCGTAGAGGAAGTTTACTCCGTTTGTGTTAGACCTCTCAAATCTTCTACAGCATCATTACCCCACTAGAGCTTGGTGCCAGGAGATTCACAAGCTTTGAATGTTCAAAGTATCTGTAACGAGATGGGCAGTAAGTCCTCCTTCCTCCTGGGCACACACCACAGCATCCTACGAGGTGCAGGAGCAGAATTGGTCACCTCAGCTTCACAGGCGCATTGCACGGCAGCCCGAGTGTGTTGTAACAGCAACAGCAGTCCTGTATGATGTCCCCTGTGCAACCATGGCCATATGGTTTTGAAGAGGAGTTTCAAAAACTCCACCCAAAGAGGAACAAGATAGAGAAACAAAAGTGCAGGAAATCCTTTGGTATTGCTGTATTCAGATATGACACCTGAAAAGAGTTTTAGGTGTGAGAAAGAGGGAAGAGGAGTGGAAAAATAGCCATTCTCCATTTTTATGTGCAACATGGGAGACATGGGAAAATGCTCAAACTCAAAGACCATCAGCAGGTGTTAGGTATTCACCAGACAGCAAGAGGAATGGAGCCAATTTTAGCAAGGAAAAGCTGACATCCCTGTGCCAGGCTGAGGGCCATGAGATGAGACAGAGACAGGCAGCAAGCTAAATTAGAAAACAAACTAAGTGGCCGATATACGTGCACAGGCCGCGCCACAGCCCGCACAAGTCTAACGCGATCTCAGCACGGGAAGTACAAAAAAGGGCACGAGGGAGACAAGGGCGAAAAGACAAGGACAAAGAAGAGAAGGGGGAGAGAAGTGTGCCTCTCCCAGCAGAAACCAGCTTTCCTCTTCTGTGTATGCTTTCGCTATCTTAATGTACAAAGCTTGCGGCCAGTCGATTAGATCGCTGTCTCCCCCCTGCCATTTGTATGTCACTTCTCTGCTTATCTCGGATCTTCCCCAGGGCAGGGAGTATATCTTCGTGTGCACAGCCTAGCTGCACTGCAATGCAGAGGTTAAGAAAAATAGGAAAGCACTCACAGAGAGAAAACAACGTAAGGAGATTTTTTTGGTGAACAATTGAAAGAAATAAATGATAGTGTCTGAACTTGTTACATTTAACTGCATAAACATATTGAAAGTCTGCTGCCCTCTGTGCCTTTATTTTTCCCATGCACCTATCTCCCTAACCTCACTTACCCTGCACAGCTAAGTATGGTGCCCTTTTAGTGGAAATAAGCCCTGTCCCTGTCAGTGTTGAGAAGATCACTGTAATGCTTGCTGTAGGGGAAAGAGAGAGGAAAATCAGTGCCTGATGTGCTAGCAGACGGTAAAATTCAAGGGTCATAGGAAGCCACAAATCTGCCAGAGATGATTAATTCAGTGGAGAAAGTAGAAGCCTAAAGTTTTTCTGTTTTCTTTATACTGTCAAATTTCTTTTTACTTGATACAAGAGACAACAACAGATTGGGAGTGATATCTGGAAGGAGAGGTCCCAGGGCACATGAGACACTGGGATGCTGAGCTGTCGCAGGGCGGCTTGCCAGCAATCAGCACCTATTTGAGTATGGGTGACACACGCCTGCCTGACATGTCAAAACTCTGTCCCATCTGTGACGTGACATGTTAGGTGATGTAAGATGTGGGCAGCCTTTGCCTGATCAGACAGGAGCCCTCTGTGGTGCTGCCTTCTCACCTTCAAATTCGTGGCTTTACCTCTGTATTTGGAACAGCCGAGAGATGGGTTGCGTGAGACCTGACTGTGTGAGCAAGAGTGGACAATTACTCTAAATGTAAGAAAAGCTTCAAGAAGCAAATCTTAAGATTCCCACAGTCCATAGGTTTTCGCAGCAGCAGCAGCAGTATTTGTTAAGAAGGAAGAACCTAAACATTTGGACCAAAATGATTTCTTAGCTTTCCCCTTTCTAGGAATGGATTAGCCTCCATCATGCTGTAGCCCCCTCATCTTCCAGAACTGTCTTCGCTCCATTTCACAGCTTAAAAAATATATGTATCCCCCTTTTTATATCAAGACCCTATGTAGCTCTGTCCTTGATCTTTTGATCTTCTCTTCCTATCACTTTATCCTAATAGTGCCCTTGGCATCCTTTCACTCTCCATTTCCCACTCTCATTCTGCTACCCTCCCTTTTGCAGCTCTCCATGCATGAAATAAACTCCAGAGAAAGGTTTTTACATTCTCATCCTTTCCTGTCAAAAAGCTCACATCTGTCATGGACCTGACAAGCAGTGTGGTAATATGATAGCAATAATATGCTAGATATTCAAGATGACCATGATGGACATATCTATATATCTATATAGATATGTATATATATGTATATATATACATATATGCATATATGTATATATGCATTCCTGTATGTGAATGCAGGAGACCTGTCAAGAGCTTGTAACCAAATAGACAGAGGATATTCTTCTTCCTTATTCTCTTTTCATTCATTTACCTCAGGTTTTGCATTGCCTCCTCATTTTCTCAGCGAACTGTTTTAATCAAGGACTCTATTTCCATCACTGGAGAGTACTTAAAATGGAACTAATAACAAACAAAAAAAGTGAACAGAGGAGTTTCAAGATTTACAATTTCTGCAATTTGCAGTCCCGCAATTTTTAGGCTCATGAGCTTTTTCTATACTCCTTCTCCTTTTCAAAAATCCCAAGTGCAGTCACGTCCAGGCATGCTGGGGTGGTCCTTTCACATCCTAACCTCTGAGTTCCATACAGGCACCGTGTAGAGGACTGCCACTAGACCGACCTAACCTGCCTAGAGAAAACATTGATAAGATGCACAGACTTATGGAGGAATGGTGCTCAAACTCATGGCCTGGCCCTGTTTAATTTACCTGTGCAAACATGCTCATATTACATCTGTTCCCTGGCAAATGCTTTTTCTTGTCCTTGCTTTTGCTGGACAAGCTCTCACAGCATTTAGCTGTGCAAAGAAACTGAGAGCTTCCCATCCCACTCTGTCCAGCAGAACCTGCAGAAAGTGCTGTATTGAGAAGCAGACCAGTGTAACATGGAATTCTGCAGGACACTGCTTGTACCTTCTCCAAACGGACTAAGAAGGCATTCTCAAGCACATGAGGCCAAGGTCCCCGAAACACCCAGCAGCAGCACCCTTGGAAGACAAACTCTGCCTAATAGACACCATTTGTCAGCCCATGACTTGTATGCATACAGACACAAACAGAAACAGAGGCATGTGGTCAGAATGGTGTTCATAATGAAAGTGCCTGAACTGACGACACACCACTTTTCTCACACACTTTCCTAAGCTTGGGTGCTGGTCTGCCAGCCTGCCTTGGGCAAAAGAGCTGTCAGAGGTGAGGCACTCAGAACTGTCGTATGATTTTGCTTTTGAGTGTATGCAAACATGGTCACAACAGTACTTTGTAATGGACAATCAGATTGCAAAGAATTTTTGACACACTGAACTATACACTGTCAGAACAAGCTTCTGGACTGGGAGTGTTCATTGGGGTAGGAAAATTATTAGCTGAGAAGTGACCTCTGATGAAGTGTATCCAGGCCTTTCATCCAAACCTCCCCGAATCTTTGCCTGTGAACTCTTGTGCGTGGGCTGGTTCTGGTGCCTCTTTTCTCCTGACTCTATAACTGACAAATTCACTGATCTTCAAAGCAGGAGAAACTGCTATGACTGACAAGTTTGACCTCTTCCACTCTGCCCACCACTGAGTTTCACTGTACAAAACATGCCTAGGAGGTAATTCTGTGATTGCTGTTTGTGGTTATCCATGCAAGGCAGATCTGGTGTGTCATTTTTTGTACAAAGTTTCATCTGGGATGAGAAGAACCTGGCACTTTGTGGCTCAGTAATTTTGGGGTTAAATACCTTTCCCAAATACTAGGAAGAAGTACACATGCATTTAGCTTTGATTTCCCAAAGACTGCCTGTTAACTTTTCCCCTGGGAAGGAAAGACGTATACCTGTGATACCAAGTGCCTGACACATCCTTAGCAGGGATCGGCTGGAGCTCACCACAGTCTTGCGTGCACACATTTCCCTCTGTTGGGAAAAAAAATAGTGGAGGGGGTAGGGTTAGTGGATTCCAGGGCAAAAATGAGGGCGCACGATTTTGAAACCCTCTACAAGACTTTCTTATCAAGACAAACCTAAAGCAACTTGGGCTTATGAATTATGTTGCAGTGTAATCAAGGAGGCTGAAGTAGTAGGGATTTTGGAAGACTACCCTGTACAACTTATGTATCTTGATGACACAAACCTTCCTCATGCCTTGTGGTTCCTCAGAAGGGAAGCCCAGGAGTCTGAGCTAAAAGGTTCCCCTGTGACTGGGGACCAGAAAGTAGGACTGAGTCACACGCTGCCTCTGCTCTGCAGTTTAGATGCAGCTCTTCCTATAATTTTCAGTTCATTCATTTATTAATTACCATGATTGATTTCTGTGGTTATTTTTTCAGTGATGCATCAATAACTGAATATTATCCAGTTATTTCTCTGCTCTATAGTCTAATATATAAGAAAAGTCTTTACTTTTATGAAAGCTTAACAGGCATAGATCATTGTTTGTTAAAGCGAAGAGAAAAATAATGTCAGACTGGATGTGGAATGTGTTGGGGGAAAAAAGACTGAGTTCTCCACTTATGAAAGCTGAAGTCCTAAAACTGGTATTACTCATTTCATCTGAATAACTAAGCAGTAATGACCCTGGCACAGGCTATTGCAGACAATTAATGATCAGCTCTAGGGGTTGATGGCCTGTGAGGAAGTTAAGAGACATTAACCTCTGCTCGCTATTAGTCATTCAGATATTGCCAACTGCTGACTCTATTGCAGATTCCTTCCAATTTTAAACTATAGACCTTAAAATTTACACTAAAACATCCACACTGTAATGACTGTAAGTGAGAAAGGCATCTCTGCAAAAATAGCAAGCAATGAGGTCAGTGTTGTGATGGCCCAAAGACCTCTTGAGGATATCTTGGCTTCTTTATCTGGATGGACAAATAAAGAAGATGAGAAGACACCTCCACATTCTTCCTGTTCTCCTGGGTTCGAGGTCATCCCCTCTCTGGGGACTGATTGTTCACATCCACCAGCATGATGTATCCTAAGAAGAAACTAGAAGGGGGATATTGTGTGTTTTCCTTTACGTGTGCATGAGTTTCAGCCCTCTAGGAAGGGAAGAAAGAAATATTAGAAGAATGGAAGATACTTGGGAGGTTTGTAGATATGTGTGCATACGCATATATATATGAAAGAATGGATCTGATACCAAAAAACCGAAGCATTTAAATACACGTTTCATAAAGACTCATAAGGGATATTTATTTCAGCCTTTCTTTTAATGAGAAATAATTAACAGAAAATACCTGATTTGCCCTTCACCCAATCTTTTGCAGTCTGCTTCATGATGCAATTAAATAGTTTTGTCCCCAGTACCTTTCCAAACTGCAAGCACAGATGTTAGACACAACTTTATAGCACAAACAAGCATAAAAGGCCACACATCCCCCAAATCTTCAATAATCACACTGAAGTTGGTAAAGGGTAAAGAGTGAGAAGAAGGAACCATAATAATTATTGGTTTTATTTCAATGGCAGAAATTACTTCTTTTACTTTTTGTTCTTGTTTGTCCTGTGGTAAGGAGGGATGTCAGTGTTGTTTTATAATGAACTTATATTGGATAGAATCCACCAAGTCACATTTACTGCTGGTGTCATTTTGCTTGAGACAAAACCAGGCTAATTCACATGAGATTGCTTTGTTGCTGATCTCACTGGGACTCTTAGAAAAAACACTCTAAAGAGAATCAGGAGAGTGAAAATTGTAGGGAAATGCACCTAAACAGCATTTACCACTTCTATGGAAGATGGAATTCTTATATGCTAGAAGAATTTGTTTATTTTGTTAAATATTATTATATCCTCAGGCCCCGAGTATAATTGCTTTTTCCTTGTAAAGAAGAGAAAAACTGATGCCATCAGACCTAGTGTATTGTCAGAACAGTGATGACAAATTGAAAATGCACCTTTTGCTGTAGCCTGTGTTTTAAAGCTGCATCCAGATTTCAC
The DNA here is from genome assembly GCA_013397755.1 of Cnemophilus loriae. Classification (NCBI taxonomy): domain Eukaryota; kingdom Metazoa; phylum Chordata; class Aves; order Passeriformes; family Corvidae; genus Cnemophilus; species Cnemophilus loriae. Next base: position 2,330,592 of record VZTF01008854.1, read on the forward strand.
TTCAATTTACAGCTGGACTATTCAGCTGTAGTCTACTGGCAGGTTCTTCTGTAGTACAGCTCTGG
>VZTF01008854.1:2330733-2377194 GCA_013397755.1 Cnemophilus loriae
AAGGGAAGGGAAGGGAAGGGAAGGGAAGGGAAGGGAAGGGAAGGGAAGGGAAGGACCCTGTTCCTAGAAGACCAACCCAGAACAAGCTCTACTCTTCACCCCTGGATGTTACTAAATTGTTTGCAAACAGAAAGTGAGCAGCTGATTATAAACTGGTGGGTTGGTCTGCCAGTGCCATGGCAGGACAAGCCTGAGCTTTGCACTGGAAACAATCTGTGCTACATTTTCTCTTTGTTGAGAGTCTGGTCTTTTGATCTGTGTGTCCAGAGAAGCAGGTTATAATTTCTTAAAAGTGTCGTGTCTAATACATGAGATTTCGGAATATTAGGGACTAAAGGAACTGGCTGTGAAGCTTCAAATCTTCAAAAAAAACCAGCTGGAAGGAGGAGGACATGGAAAGTCTGACCTTCCCAACACTGTGAAGTCAGCTGCCCTCTGCCACTCTCTGGTTTAATTAAGACTGGCCAAATATGCTTGCCTCAGCCAAAATCTTCTCTCTGGGTCCTTCCTGCTGTGATGAATGCAATGAAAACACTCAAGCTATTTTGCATCCTCATTAAAAAAAAAAAAAAAAGCCGCTTACTTTTAATGGGTAATAATTTTGCAGATAGTTGAGTTTCTCTGGCAATCAGATTTATCTTCTTAGGGGTTTTGTACTACTTGTATTTTCATAGTCACTAGTTTGATAGCGTAAGTATTCAGAGTAGCTTCTCCTGGTCATGCTACACACGTTGGTTACCTTCAGGCCTACAACCTAATTCCTGAGAAAAAATAAGCCAATCCTTCATCTTTTATTTTCTTATTCTTCTTTTTATGGTAAAGTTAAAACACTCAAAGCATTCATATCTTTTCCTTATTTATTACTACAAGGAATGAATTAACTTCATATTAGTTTAGAAAAAGTTGCAGTAGATGCCATGTACACAAGAGGGCAGATCTGCTTCTCCTTTCATCATCAGCAGCCCCCTGTTTACTTTGTTCACCAGCAACTTCTGCTTTCAGCCTTGTGTCTGGGGCTGGATGTCACAGGAACAACATGGCTGTAAGGCAGGTTTTCAGTCTGAATAGACAATACCATCCAAGGATGGTCTAAAGGCCTTTTATACTGCTAGAGCAACGCCCGTGGGGATAACAAATACACAGTTCTAAATGTTCCTTCGTAAGATTGCCACCGTGGCCACTGAACCTAACTTTTTGGCTTGCAATTGACTTTCAAGCCTAACGCAGCAGGGTTCACACCTGGCTTTCTCACCCTGCCCATCACACTCTTTACTCCATTTTCCCCAGTACAATGTTGGAAGCTCAGGTACCGGTTTCCACCCCTCTCTGCTGACTGACTATGATGATTTCATCTAAAAGCCTTTTGACAGGGAGGAAATATCCCTGACCTGAAGGCAGGCCAGGGGCCGTGTGGCTCCATCATGTTGCATGACATGGAACAGAGCCCCCAGAAGGGGTGTCTTGCTGTCCCCTCTGCTCTGCTATCTTGGAATATCACTTGATCCTGGCAAGCCTGATTGTGCTTTAACCGCCCGAATTTAACCTCCCTGAGAGGAAAGGACAGTGTGTCTGAATGCAGAGTGTTTGCTGTCCCCTTCCCAGGCTTGCTCTGTGTACTGAAATGGGGAGCAGCCACCCCAGGAGGCCCAGGGTGTGGGTCTCATTCACAGAGAAGTTTTCAAACCCCACAGAGGACAAGGGAGTTCCCCAGATTCCCAGAATTAATTTGTGGCCAGCACTGTGCTTCCCAGGAGAGCTGGGTGCTGCCTGTAAATTCCCTGGGGACAGACTACACCCCTGTCCTTTGGCTCATAAACCACTGCTGGCTTCTATGGTCACCACACAGCCAGAGGAGTCCTGGCAATTTCTGCAAAACTCTCCCGAGGGATGTAAGCAACTCAGCCAAGGTGAAGGAATTATGCTCTGTCTCTGATAAAGTTTTGATTTAACTTGATGAAACAAAAAAAGCAAGGTTTTATACAATGACATGAAGACACACACAGTCTCCACCAAGTGGTCCAAACCCAAAAGGAGCTTTTAAATTCTGAAAAGCACCAAAAGACTTATTTTTTTGAAAGAGAAAAGACACTTTATAGCAAACATTTTTCTTTCAGCATCCAGAGTCTTTCAGGGAGGGCAGAAAAGAATACAGTGTTTACCTCCCAAATGCCCTTGTAGAAAGGTGGAGGCAAGCAAATGAGCTAGCAAACCCAGGCTTTTCTAAAGAGCAAAGGTCAGGAAAGCTCATCTTTAAACAGGCAGACTAGGGGAAAAAAAAGAGAACTGGCCACAGTTTATCTGAATGCCTTCCTCTCATGCTTTATGATGTCTCCTGACACTGTCACATCCCCTGTATTTTATGTACTGGGCAGAATATTGTGTTCACCAGTGTCACTTGGTAACCATCCAGCTAAAGGCCACCTGTTGGAGAACATCTCGGAGCTGAATGTCAGCTCTGAAAAACACAGGGTCTATAGTTAACTGTAGTTAAAGCCATTTATGTCAGACATAATTAGAGACCTACTGGGACATTGCTGGAAGAGACTCTGGAACTTTCCAAGATGCTGGGTTGCTGATGATCAAATGCATTTGCTTTTCCATTTCAACAATCTATGAATTTGCACTTGTGGAAAGGGTGTTGCACAATATCCCACATCTATCACAATTAGACAAGTGCTGATCATGTTCAGGAGTTGTTAATCATTAAATTAAATTATTTAATTGCTCTTGTACAGTGTGCACATCAAATGGCAAGCCTATCTCTGACCTTCTTGCATCCTCTCTTTGGTATGCATGTTTGGTCTACAAATATATAATAATGTATGCTATTTAATTAGTCTAGTGCATAAAATAAGTACCATTCTTATCATCTATTAGTCATCTTGTTCCTTGTAAGAGACCTCTGCACAGTCAAGACCTTAATGGAAGTACTTTACCAACACATTCCACAACGCTGTTGCAAAATTGTTCTAAGGACTCTCACCCATTCAGAGGGAAGGAAAAAAGGGGACTGTGTGAGTGTGACCCCTAAAGAAGCCAGCAACAGGAGACAATTAGTCATTTGTGTTAAACTGGGGTTTGCATTGCCTTGCTAGGTCAGTACAGGGAAGATCCATCAACAGATAAAGAAGTTGCATATCTGAAGGTTTTTTCAGACTTTGCCAAAAAAGGTCTCTTCTGCAATCAAGAGAGCTTTTTTCTAAGTGCAAGTTGTTAATAGGGAAGGTGGGAACATATGTGTGTGAGAACGTATACACCCGTGTATCTACGGAGAGGTGAACGTAGGGAATGTAGAGACAACTAATACGAAGTAGAATACATAGAGTGTAGAAAAACAAGAGAAAATACGAGTACACTGGCTGGCTGCTGGAAGAGTACCTGTGGCTATTTACCTGTCCTTATCAGCTCTCCTCAGTATCTGCTTTTGTGTGCAGCTAGTGCTGTGCTAGCTGCCTCTCTGATCAGTGGCACAGCCTATCTTCCACCTGAGTCACAGACTGTTAGAGGAATTTTAATTCTACCAGGAGCAAAATATTCACTGTGATACCAGCCAATTGCTACAAGGAGATGGCAAACTTTTTAAGATGATAATTTATTGAGAATTTCCATTAGTGCTAGCAAAAAAAGCGAGATGGCCTATTCTGACACTAATTTTGTAGAGGTCTTGGAGCCCCATTCAAGTCCCAGAAGTGTGGGAACATGCTGATTCTGTGCCAGCAGCAGACTTTGGCTATTGAGCCTGATATTAATCATCAGCAAATTCAAAATAATAAAACGCCTTGAAAATTAAAGAAGAAACAAAGGCAGAGAATTAAATTAATACTGATCAACATGGCCTTATGGAAAATTGATCTCTTTATAAAGAAAGTCTGATTTCCTTTTTTAATGAAATTACAAGTTTGTGGCATAAAGGAGCTTGACAGCACAAGAAGTATACTTAGACTCTCCTTAAAAATATCCTACCTGACACACAGGCTAGTGCTATCACTATAATACACTAAATGCCCTAAACTGTCTGTATGACAGACACCAAAAATTGTTTGTCCGTGGGTACTCATAAATGGTAATTTCTAGTCATGTCCCACAGGCATTTGTATTAGAATTTAACTCTGTTCATCACTTCAAATTGAGAAGCATACATAAGATTATTTCTAGAAATAGGTGTAGATTATGAAGCAGGACACAATGGTGAGGAAATGGCGGTGATACTGAGTGACCTTGATCACTCAAGGAAGCTGGGCTTCAGCATCTACCGCCAGCCTAGGTCATCCATGGGCACTTCTGGAGGTACTCTCCCTCAGGTGTGGTGTCACAGCCAAAACATGCTTTGATGCCAGTGCCAAGTGGGGATCAGACCCGGAAGAACCACACCTGGAAAAGAGCCAGGCCATGCTCGCAGACTGAGGAGCCATAGCCTCAGAAACATCAGCTCCTAACAGCAGTTTGAGAGGTGACGGCATACAAGGACCAGCTCAGTCACTCAGGGCATCTGAGATCCTGAGTATATAGTCAGAGGAGCAGTGAGATAAATTTAGCTCAGTTGTCAACACAGATACCAGCACGTAATTCTGGTGTGCCCATTTTAAAGGGACTTGAAAGGCTACCGAGACTGCAGCGAAGAGCCACCAAAATGAATTAAAGGCTGGAAAAACTGCCATGGACTCCGATACAGGAAGAATCTGTTAATTTTTCAAAAACAGACTGAAGGAAGGTTGAATTTCTGTGTGTAATTTCCTGTGAGGGGCAGGGGGGAATGATTTAATATCTGGAAGTTAAATCCAAGTACATTCAAACCAGAAACAGGAACAGACATTTTTGGCTGTGAGTTTGTTAATTGCTGGAATAAGTTACACAAGTAAATGCTGCATTTGCCATCATTAATTGTCTCTGAGTAATGGCAAATATTTTGGTGGGAACACTTTCTTTTTCCTGTCCTGTCCTCTCCTGTCCTCTCCTCTTCTCTCCTCTCCTCTCCTCAACTTTTCCCCAGAAAGTTCCTGCAGCATGGCCTTTGTGAGGCAGATTAAGAAGTTACCTCCTCACATCCAGCTGGAATGGAAGATCCGGTCCTACAAAGACTGAGCAGGTCATGGCCATGCAGTCAATGTCACTGCAGTGTCTCCTGCTGAGCCTCTGGGACTGATAGCTAATTTTAAAAATGGACTAGATTTCTCCCTGGGTGGTGACTGTTACAGCAGCTAGAATAAGGTTGCTCACACGAGTGAGTCAGACCCAGGCATGGATGTAAGAGACAGGTGTTGGCTGGAAGAGCACCAGGAATGTGTTTAGATATCCCGGACAGCAGTTTCCAGTGCGTAACAGATGCACATCCCCATCCAGCCTCGCACTCTTACCTGTTTACTTTAGTGTTGCTGGAAGATAAACACCCTCCTGCTGTTCTTTAGTTGCCATGTAACAGGTCCATCTATTGTCACAATCCAACCTTGTACTAGACCAGCACATCTCCTTGGCTGGTTTTCTTTCTCTATTAAATGTTAAGTTTTAAGTGACTTAGTAGACACTTTTGGGAAAAGGCAGATTTGCTTAAATACACTAATTTCTCTGAGTATTTTTACCTCCAAGTTGCAAATGTCACTCAACCCAAAGTGATTATTTTGTGTTTGCACAGTAGATTTCATGCACACTAGGGTGCATTTCAGACCTGCTGTGTTTAACTGCTAATAGGATTTGCAGCTATGTTTGTGAATTCCAGCTACCCCATTTATTTCACTGAGCTTCGAGTTTATACACTCTGAAGAACTAGAATGATATATTAGCACCATACAGCTAAACAGAAAAAGTTTGTACATTGTCCTGGACCACATTTTTCTCCATTTTCCATTGGAAAAAGGACAAAGGCACAATGAGGCTAAAAAAAAATCTGTAGCAATACATGGGCCTTTGAAAACATTTTCTTTACTTCCAAAATACCCTGGCTCACATATAATTTATGTGGAGTACATAGTAGATTTAGAGAAGACCTTAAAATGACCCATTAATCCAAATTCAATTGGAAACTGTGATAGCTGCAACTGATCTGTTGTCACAACAGCAGTACACAGAAGTCCTAGGAACAGACTGAGAAGATAATGCTGCTAAAGTGTACGTGTTTTCCTAGAGGATCTTCAGCCAGCTACAAACACTTTCATAGTTTTCAAAGAGATATAAAAAAGGTAAAAAATACACTTGAAGTATTTTCTATACCTACTTTATGTGAACCAAATCACTGCTTATTTTTTTAGCATTTAAACGATCATTTCACCCTGTATTTCTTCTCTGTTTTTTTTTTTTTTTATTCTCTTCGGTGTATTTATATTTTTAGCACATCCCTTCATTCCCACACATCAGCACATCGCCTACACATTAGGATTTGCAGCACAGGGTTTGTTTAATCCAGAAAAGGTCTGAACCCTAACTGGATCAGTTCTGAAGCAGAAAACAGGGATAAAGCTCATAAGCTGAAGTCTGTAGGCCTTGACCAAAGTTAATGAAGAAATATTTCTTTCTGTACCACAGTAAGATTTTTTTAATCCCCTGAGTACTTGTTCATACCAGACATTGGCTTCAGAAGCATCTGCAACCTTGGGACCACTGGAGCTTCTCCTTCTGCAGCTGCCAGGCTTGGTACAAAAACTGGAGGCAGAAAGTTGGGAAACTCTCCCTCAAGCTGGCCAGAACATATACAGAGCCATGTCTTTGTCTCTGTCCTTTCCTGGAGGACCTGCACATCCTGCATGCCACATTTTTTGGGTACACATGCAGTGGTGGCAAGAAATATGATCTGTGGTGGCCAAGAGAAGCACCTCTCTGTGCAGATCCTCTCCAGCTGGCTGATGAGGGGTGCTTGGACAAAGACAGTCTGACTGACAGTCGAGAAATTATGGCAACCCACAAATTATCTTTGGATGTTGGGTGTGCCAGCTGGGAAAAGTGAATCTGTCTCAACACATGGGTAACCCTGTGCCTGCACAACTGTCGGATAGTCTGTTGCTAATACTTTTCCAAAGGAATTTGTCCTTAGCCCTGGTCCACCTTCATCTCACTGCTCCAGGAGGGGAATATGCCTGAATGCCCTAGTACCCTTCACGAGCTCCCTGCTCTCATGCTGAAGGCCCCGTGCGGTTTCCACGTCTGAACTTGTCTGAGCTTCCTACTGAGGCAGGGGTTTCTCTGCCGTCTGAGAAAGCCCGCCATGAAAACTCTAAGGGAGCACACAAACCATCATCGTGACGGGCACGCAAACTTCGCAGCCATAACCAGGACTTCTAATTGTCATTTTCAGTGTGAGCAGATCCACTTCCCACCACATGATCTGCCAGGATACAAAAGGCTAGTCTTGTCTCGTCTGGTCACATGGATGCTGCTGTGTTTGTTTGCTGTGTTTTTTTCTTGTTATTCATGTTTTATTTAGAACCAACCCCTTTCCAAGTTATGACAAAGACAGTATGTTCAGTCTCTCAAATTATGGGCCATTCTCCAGGGCAATAACCCAAGACTACAAAAATTCATAAAATGCCTTCAAAAAAGAGAAGGAAAAACAGCAGCCTCATTATCTGGCAAGCAAGATCTATGATTTTGTTGAGACTTGCTTAAAAAAACATTATCAGATTTTGTTTTGTCTTCTCACTAAGGAATCTGTGCACAAGCATAAATTATTCAAGCATTCAGGATTTAGGGTATGACAGAGTAAAAACGTCCGTCACTGTACCCTCCATTTTCCCTTGCTCCTCCAAACGATCTGCCTCTGCTGGGCTGCCTAATGATCCAGGCAATGTTGTCCCATTGATTTCATGAAGTGACTTTCTATCCCACGAAAAGATGGTTCATGTCAGAGTTATGAACCGCAGAAGGGCAGGCAAGGAAAACTGCTCAGAAATCTCTGAGACGAGAGACATCTGGATGCTCACAACTGTTGAAAGGCTCAGCAAAGAACTCAAAAAAAGAGGCCATGGGACAGTGGTCACACTAAAAAAATAAAGATGTTTTTCCTAGAGATGTGCTGGCTGACTTGGAATTGGCCTCTCTGCAGCCCAGGGGGATGATGCTCACTGTTGATTGTCCAGCAGGAGCTTGGGTATGGCCTTCTGATTGTTGAAATGAACTGCAGGATGAGGTGGAGGTAGGAGAGATGTGCTTTTTGGAATGTTATAAATATCTGATCACAATCAGGTTTCTTCAAACAGGCTCCTTTTCATTTTTTTTTCTTATCATCATCTGTAGTCAGAAACACACAAAATTGCAGCTCACAGGGGTATTTCCTGATAAATTGTCATTCTTGCCGCTACTCCTGCAGCACAACATTTCTAAACTAACTAACTGCATCATTTTACTTTTTAAAAAAATTATTGTTTAGACATACTATATCTTTCTTTGTTAAGACTGGTGTGATAGTCATTTGTGGATACTGGGAGGATACTGTGGGGGCGGATTGCTGTTCTTGTAGTCATGTCTATAAACTTCTTTTCACACACTTTAGGAGGCAGATCATGTCTTCGTAGTTTCCTCCCCCCAAAAGAAAGCTGTTTTCTAAATAATAGCTAGGATGGACAGATCCTGATAAATAAGTAGCTGTGTAACATTCTCCTCTAAAGCAGCTGTAGTTTTGCATCAGTAATGTACAAGCCTTATTCCCTGGGTACATTTCCCAGGTAGATATCCTGATGCAGTGGTGTGTGTGGATCAAACAGGTTTTATTTCACAATAGCTAATGAGCAGCAGAGGTATGTCAGAAACTTTTATGACCTTCACTTAGCTTATATTCTTCAATCAGCTACCATTCCTTAAGTGAAATTACTGACTAAAATTCAGTCCTATAGCCCACTTGAAAACCTTGAATGTGTTGTTGACTTATTGCTTTAGTTCTGGATTTCATGCTGACCTTTGAGCGTACTCCCTCTCACTTGTTAATGAAGGTATTAAAATGGGTATCAGAAATAGATAAGCAGAATGCCCTAATAATATGTTTTATTCCTCATCAAAAGACTTAGACATTCTCATATAATTAGCTGAGGTGGTGCAGATGACCGACTGTTACGTAAACTTTGAGGAAGAAGCAAGAAGGGAAAGATAAATCAGTAGAACTAGAACAACAAAAAAAGAACCCAGTTACTGTGCTTTGTAACCTGAAATAAAACCTGTTAAAAGCAGTAGAAGATTAATCATACCATCCAGTAGTTCAATGAAACCATCTCTATACAGAATTTTTTTCCTGATATACCACTTAAGTTACTTCTGTAGATGAAGGAAAAAATTTCCATCTCTTCCCTTACGAATCTAAAGAGAAAAGGCCAACAGCCATTTCCTCCTTCTGTCTCATGACACAGCGAAGTTCTGCATGATGATCAAATTGTAACCGTATATTGCAGTCCATGTGACCTTTTAACTTCTTTATTTTAAAAGGCTCTCAAAACCAGAGGTGACCTTTATGCTATTATCTAAAAGGGCAACAAGTAAGGGTCAAACCCTTCTTTTTCTGAAGTCAAACAGGCTGGGAAAGGCACTGGTGGAAGAGAACTGCCTTTCTCCCTGGCCATGGAAGAAATTTTGGGTCTGTTGATGACTGAAGAGTTTTTGACCAACACCTCCCACGCTGCTGCCTAACCTATCTACATCTGTACTGTGAACTGCTGAGCCTTCCTTACTCAAGGACCACAAACATCCATATCAGATTAAGTATTGCTCTTTTTCATCTCTCTCTCGACAATTGAATGAGAGACAGGATTCCTGTCCCTGTCTGGACTTGCCTTAACCTTCGCCAGAGACAGGGAGATATATCCCATTTAATTTTCTCTTCTGCCTGAAGACTTCCCTCCTTTTTCTCCTCACCTTTGTCCTGCACACTGTAAGAGAGATGACAACCTTTCCTCTGGTGTGGCTGGGACTGTGGGGTACCCAGCAGGGAGACACCCCCAGTCACCCTTGGGTGACAAGACTAACAAGGCCGTGGGCATAAACCGGAGAATTACTGAGCAGATGAGGGCTGAGAAAATCCAATGATTAAATGGAAAAGCAGGCCAGAAAAATATAGAGCTGAGAAGCCAGCAGAGAAGTGGAAGTAAAATCCCATATCTTTACTTAGGTTTGTGCAAATTTTCTACTTTTATATCCATGAAAGTGACTCATGACTCCCTCAGAACTGAATTTGAGGATGATGAGGGAAAATCTGGCGGACAGCCTTCCCATGCTGTTCCTGGTCTTGCTCAGCACAATTTCTCCCCTCTCACATAGGAGTTTCTTTAACACACGAGAGATGATTCTGGGGAAAGTTTTGAAATACCATCATGAAGGCAAAAATAGGAACTTAGCTTTCAAGTGCTTTTCCTATTTAAATTTATAGAGAGGAGCTTGATGGGAAAGGTTTTTAGGCTTCTGGACACCACAATACTCTGAAAGGGGGAGATCATCTTGTTGAGCACATTGTTGCTGATGTCCTTCTGTCCCATCACACTGTGTGTGTGTATCACCCAACAACCATTGAAGACCCTGATAATTTCCATATACATTTCTAGAAGGGTGGTGCTCTCAAATAGAACTCTTTTTTTTTTTTTCTCTACAGGAGTCGTGAAAATAAGCAGCTAACTGGACAAACAAAACCCTAAAAGGATGTAGGGTTGAGGTTATCTCCTCGTTAGACATCAGAGAATTGACACCAAATGCCCCAAACAAAGGGAAAGTTTCGGGTTGAGCTTAGGTATTGTTTGATAATGCTGAATCTAACGCAAATTCATAAACAACTATTTTTCAACTTTTTATTTGCATAGAACAAGAGGACCCTGCTCTTGTTTTCAATTGCTAAAAAGTCTCTGCTTCTAGTTGTGTCTGGTGTACATGTTGGACCTGAACCGCAAATTTTTCAAATTTATCATCTCATAGATAGAAATCTCAACACAGCCTCTTTTTAGTTTGTATGTATTTTAAATTCTTATTGTGGTCTGAAAGGTACTAAGAATTTTGTCAAACAAATTTAAGGATTTGCTATTTGTCAGCTAGAAATCTGCTACCTCAGCTTTAAGAAAGAAATGTCTTGGTTTGTTTGAAGTTCTGGTCTCTGTCAGGGCTCTCAGGCACTATGGTGATACAGAAACATAATGAATGCATCAAGTGCCAAATGACACAGGTGTGAAAATAGTTTGTACCAGCTGAGAGAAAATAAATGCTTCCCCCTCACTTCGCAAGGAAAATTTGATTGTGTGGGGGAAAAAAAAAAAGAACAGAAACATCCACGTTGTTGTTTTTATTTTTAAAAAAATCTCACCAAGAACCAAGGTATTTTAGAAATGTCTCTGCAGTGACTGTTGAGATCTGTTTATTAGCTCTCTCACATCCACGTCCTTTCCATACACAGCAGGCTTGCTGGGGAAGTAATGCCTGTGACCTTGCAACTCTGCTGCTACAGAGTCGCGTTCGCTGGGGAAGCAGTGGAACACGGTAGGAATCAAGCTGATGCAGGGGAACCACTGAACCACAGCTTTCATAAGGTTCTAGGGTCAAGATTTCAATTAATTCAATTTATTTCCTCAGTAAATTAAATATTCATTTTGGAAAACAAACACTTATTTGGGAAAACAAATGTTACATTGGTTTTCAGTTTTGAAGGAAGATTTTGGACTAATTGTTATGGTTTAGGAACGCTACTCCCCAGTTTAGTGTTCCCACTGAGACTCTCCAAACCACACTCTCCAGACTCTTCGCTTGGTACCCTCCTCCTCGTCCCTCTCTCTCTTCCCCTGCGATGGGCTGGAGAAGAAAATTGGAAGCACAAAAATTAAAGATCACAGGTTAAGATAAGAACAATTTACTGGAAACAGCAATGAGATAAGAAAATGAACAGTAAGAGCAGCAATACTGATGACAGAAGGTGCAAGAGGACAGACATTATCACTCACCACAGAAACCCCTGGCAAGTAGGGTTGCTGGAAACCCCTGGCAGTAGACAATAGACACCTGCCCCCTCCTCCACACTATGCCCACTGCCCCTCCAACTCAGAACCACATTACCCCACCATTCCCTCTGCCCTGCTGGCTTGACCAGAAGGAAGCCCTTCTCCCTGGAAGAGAAAGTCTTCTCCCCAAGCCTGGCAATGATGAGGTGGCATAGAACAAACTCCAGCTCCTGGCCATGGCCCCTCCCAGCTACTGCAAAAATTAACCCTGCCCTGATAGAACCAGGACACTAATTTAAACAAAAAGTAGAGTATATTGGTCCTGTAGTTCATGGTGTTTCTCAGTATCTGATCAGAGGAAACAAGACTCTACACAGCCACAAGGTCTAAAATTGAGACATTTGCTGCATGCTTGTCCCAGGTCTTAGTTGTGGTAGAGAATTATTGTATGGTGCTTTAATCAGAAATAACAATACATTTAAGAGAAAAAGGCCACAACATGTAGCACGTGACGACCATTTATCATTTTGTTCAATGATTTGATCTACATCAAGCCTCACATTCTGAAAACACAGGGCTGAGTAAGAATCTCAGATTTCATTTTTTAAAAAGACACCTTCAAGACTTGTGATAGATAAAGCAAACCTATAAGGGTAACATCTAATATTTCCCTTCCCACACATATGCAACCTCTCCTTAACACCACAAGCTCGAGTATCAGGAGGCCATTAACACAAGCCAGAGGCACTGCTTTTAATCTGATGTTTGTTGAAATCTGCCTCATATTGTTTGTCTTTTTCTTAACACTTGGCACTGGCAATGATTAACACTGCCAGCATTTTCCTTGCCAGAAAAGAAGAGTTTTTTTCCGTTTTTTTCCAGTAAAGCCTGGAGATACCTCCCACTCTGAGGCTGCCTGTTCTCCCTTGTCTATGGGGAGAGCATCTGAGGAATAGGACAGAAATCTCATGCCTCTTTTAAGAGAGGAGTTTCCAAGAGGAAAGGAAGGAAAAGTGGCAGTTTATAAATTTCTTGTGGGTCTAGAGCAGTGGGAAAAGAGTCTCTTCTCTTTCTTTTTCACTGCTGAAACATTACTCAGAAGCTGCTGATAGCATCTCTCCTCCCTTCTGCAGACGCAGGACTGTACCTCCATGGATTACCCCAAGAAACGCTGCTTGGCAGAAAGCTGTGGTCAGAGTTACTCGGTTGACCTACAGTCTGCTCTAGGTTGATCCAGAAAATGAGAGCTATCAGGATGAGTCCAGCTGTGTTTTCTCAACAGTCTGTACCTGTGGGCTGAGACACCTCACTTACACTGATGCAGGCACCTGGGTTAAGCTTAGCTCTGCATGGGGAGCATCTCCACCTGCTTCCTCTCAAGTTTTGCTCTTCTTGTGAGTTGGGGCAACCAGGAGAGGCATTTTTAGCTGGTCATTTGCAGCTGGATGTTTGCTAGCTCCTTTTCATCTCCTGAACATCACAGAAGCGCCAGATCAGATTTGATAATCTGGCCTATTATTTTTTGATTACTACACCAAGGATAGAAGAGCACCCTCTTCACTTGTCAGCAACTAATAGGTCACAAGTTGGCTGGTTTACCAAACATGAAAACAATTTGCCAACAGCGGGGACTTACACCCTAAAAGGAGAGAACACACATTTGTCTGGCAGCGACCTCGCCACCCCCAGCAAAGGAGAGATATTGGGTATCAGTAGCTGCTTTTAAGTTGTCCCAAGTGCTAACCTGTTTCTGATTTTCAGGCTGTCTGTCTGTTAAGATTTGCTTGTCTGCTGCTAACAACTGCTCGGTGAGCTAGTACTTTTTAAGAGCTGCTATCATTCTGTCTGAAAAACAGACATGAGGTTTTTGGTAGCTCACTCCTTATCCCACTGCATCAGTGGGATCCTGCCACCAAAGACAAAGGGTGAAAGATGAAAGCCAAGTCATTCTGTTGCTAATTGTCAGGCTTCAACGGTCTTAAATATGCTGAAAGGGCCTCAATTTATTCAATTTCAAATGATTATAGTGCCAGATACATCTTATGTGAATACAGAGACAAAAATTTCCTACTTAGCCCTAATGGTATATTCTATTAGTACATTCTAATTGCATATTCTTCCTTCCCTTGTATTCAGCAGCTACAAAACTTGGAAAGAGATGCCAGTAGTAGATAAAGAGGGTGTGAAAGCTATACAGAGGTGTGGAGGAGGGGAGAGAAGGCTTAGGGTGGACCAGAGGTCAGTGCAACTCCTTCCTTGCTCACCATCAATCCTCTTCACGCCCCAACCTCACAATTTCTGCAGCCCTTCCCTTGAGTTCCTCTTCCAATTTTCAAGACTCTTCCACTACTAGGACAATGCTTAAGGTGAGAAGGCAACTTTAAGGCACTGAAATGTGGCCCTCAGTTGTGATTCACACTGGGAGCAGTCCTCGGACCTCACATTCTACAGAGCACTTTGGCAGAGGAACAGGGGTGGGGCTTGGTTGCCTGAAGTTCATGGAGTTGTAACAGGCTCATTTTTCATCCTTATTAAGACAATAGGCTGAGTGTGGTTATTAGTGATACGGTGTTTGTGTGAAGATTCATCAGCTCTGATGTAAGAACCTGAAGGTTACGGAGTTCATTCCACTGCCCACACCTTGCTCATGCACACTGGGGTCCTTCAGGCAGCCACAACAGCACAGGCCACCTCCAGCTCCTGTGCCCTCCCTCCTGCCCCGTGCAGGTGTCTCAGAGACCCCAGGGTATATCCAGTAGCTTGAAACAGCTCCCTTTGAGCAACTGCCTGGAGCCCTCAAGGGCTAAGAATAATATAATTTCTTTTTCTAGGAATGGATGGGCTGCTCCAGAGGACAATTAAGCACCTAAGAGGGGTCAAATGAATCACTCTCTGGAGGTTCATGTTCTACTTCTTCGGTCATGCCCACAGACTTTAGACTTATAACTTCATGTGTCTTGCATGAAGTGAGACACATCCCAATTACGCTGCAGCAGTTGCAGTCATTTTTTAGAACTTTCTTTTAGGATCAAATCACAGAGCAAAGCCATTTACAAACCTCCACTTATCCTCTTTTTCCATTCACACATTACCTTTCTATTTTTGTGCTTATCTCTCACTTTGCCTTTTAAACGACTGCCAAAAGGACAGCTACTGCCATGGCTCCTTCCCGGCACCCCACATTCAGCCCCCAGGTGCATCTTCCAGGAGGTGAAGAGAGAGCAGGCGTTGGTGTGCAGGCAAGCATATGCTTCATAACAACACTGAAATGCTGAGAAGCAGTAGCTGCAATGTTGATCATATCAAGGCAGCGTTACCAGGAGACACCTCACAGCACAGCCAACGTGCGTCGTTGGAGACTTTTTGCCCTCTGGAAGGTAGTGGGTGTAACATTTTACATCTCTCTCTCTCTCAGACAAGAAGGATGAGCAGCTTAACAAGGTCACGTTTGTTAGAGGCATGCATATTTCCATCTGCTCAGGCGGATGGCAAAGTGCCTGGCACAAAGCAAGGAGACACTCTAAAAAGGAATTGTTTCAGAGGGGAGTGTCTAGGCAAAGCTAGGAAAACAGTGGTGGTTAGATATAATGCATTGAGATAGGCACAGATACATTAGATCAAAGCCTCAGGTACTTAGCAAGCAAAACAATAAATGCTACTTCTGATTTTCAAAATCCTCCCATCTGTATTGCTTTCCAGGGCACCATTAGCAGAGTGGCGGAGAAGATGCATGAGCTTTAGCAGTGATGAACCCCCAAAGCTGAAAGCTCCTTCCCTTCTAAGGCAGAACCTGAACCGCAAAATGGATCGTGGCTCCTGCTGAGCCTTTGCTAGACTTGAGCAAGCACTGCTTCATCTGGTGAGCCTTAGGAGATCCACAAAGATATAACGCTAGTTTAGGAGGCAGCTTAAACCTTTTTCATGGTGGATGAATATAGGAAAAAAGTCTCTGAGGTGAGAGGCTGAGAAAAAACTCGGAACATAATTTTTGCTAAACCCCTGTGAGATGAAGGCTATAGCTTCACTTGTTTCATGCCCAAGACTCCAGGATCTTCAGAGCACAGATGTTTCAAAACCTAGTATCTTACAAAATCTGGTACCTCGGCTGTGCCAAGGTAATAGAAATGAAGATGTCCATTACATTCAATGTTATAAATACTTTCTATTTGCTAAACATGTTAAACAACTGACTGTGCATGCTGAAGTAAGGCATGGGCATTGCAAAGAAATAGAGAAGAGCACAGTGTTTAAAGAATAAAATTATTCTTTAATATTTTTCTCTTCAGACTTCTAGGAACATTTAGTAATTAGTAGGGAAAGGACGTGAGAGTAGAGAATAAGGAAGGCACAGATGAATTTTTCCTTTGAGGCATCACAAGGATGAGTTTGGTGATGATATAAATCACCAATTAAATTGTATCTTATTGTATCCTCTCTCAGGTTTACTCAGGTTTAAGGCAATGGCGTTATCCTCTCTTGACTCCTGTAAAATGTAGCCCTTATTCGAATGCAAACCATATCTTCTAACTGGCAACTATTTCCTTCCCATAGAAAGCTTTCTGCAAATTTTGCAATTTCGGAATTCTCCAAGAATTCCTGTATCAAAAATATAGACTAAACTCAACTAACACTACCTGAGACTGCTGCCTAACTGGCAGAAAACAGGAGATATTCCTGCTTTTTGGGCCAAGGTCCATCTCCTCCCTATCTGACTTTGATATTGATGTCTCAGTGAAGAGGAACAACATAGCACAAAAAGAGATGCTTGACTTTTAGACTTTATAATAATGGCCTATGTTACCAGAAGGGAGCCAGAACCCACTGACATAGCAGCAGAAAACCAGGCCCTTGGCTAAGTTCTGACTAGGAATACGCCTCCACGGTTGGATGCAAGCAGATGGATCATGTGGTGATGGCTCACCTGCAAAAACAGCCCAGCCACCCTCTAACTCCTGGGATGGATGAACAGAGGCACATTAACTGAGGGCTGAGTGAGATCCAGGCAGCTAAGCAAGTCCATGTGGTACCAGCACTGCCACCCACATGTCCTGTCTGAGTCTCTGCTTTCATGGGCACACCTGTGTCTGGGGGCTGGATGGATCAGAGGATGTGAGGATCAGAGCAACAGGCAGCTGGGCTGGAAGGTGCTCATGTGGGCACGCACGTGTCCAGCCTGTTCCCAACAGGTTCCCACAGCCTAGGGACTGCTAGGAGCCATCACTTGCTGCAGAAGGGGTGAGAAGCAGCGGCTGTGGGGGAAGCCCCATATCAGCCAAAATATGCATTTGGCTTCAGAGCCAAGAAGACAGGCCAGCACCAACTCAAATAACTCACTGTATCATTCTACCAAGGGTTTTCCTGGAAATCCTCTTCAGACTCCCAGACAGATTCAGTTGCTGTCATTGGTGTAGAATGACAATAGGCAGGTTGCTAAAAATTGAACATGACATAAAGATTCAGCCATTCCAAAAGCAGGATGACATTTCTAAAATTAAGAGCAAATACTGTGTGAAACATAGCCAAAGAATTTAAGAGCTACTTAACTTGCTTTCAGCAGGTGCTAGGGTATGGATATACAGTGAGGACAAACCCTTAATACCTGAAAATGGTTCCTAAAGCCAATGTTTATCTTTTACTTAGCTTAATTAATAGCTAATAACAGACGCATAATGGTGGATAATCACTACCTGCCTTAATCTAAGTCAAAGCTTCACACAGCTCCTCCTGGTGTGTTTGGCTCACTTGAAGAGGGCTATCAACAGCAATTCATCACCTCTGAAGTGCAGCTGATAGGCAGCAGAGTGACCTCAGAAACTCAGCTCCCGGGGAGGGAAGGCAAAGGCTGGCTCTGCAGGAGCAGCCCCGAGCGCTGCAGCAGTAGTCAGGAGGTATTTCAGAGGCCGAAGTCCCCTGCTCTCGTGCTGAGGGAGTCGCTGAAGGATACGGGGCAATAATACAGCAGAGCCTGTCTCCAGGATGAACGCAGTGAAAAGGGACCACTTTACTCTCCTGCTCTTCTGAGTGGGATTGCAGGCACTTTGGGAGAATGCTCACTGTTCTGGACTCTTCTTTTGTTTCACGTTGAGCAACCAGAGGTCTTGACTTTTTGACCCTTTGTAGGGCTTCTAAGGACTCGACCACAAGAATAAGTAATAGCCAGCTGTTCAGAGACCGTGATGGCAAGCAGAAGAATAGTCTGTGTCCAAAGTGGTATACTTCCCTAAACTGAACTTGTCAGGATGTGAAAGGGGATAGCAACCCACTGATGCCAGAAGTCTTGAACGGCACAAAACTGTTTCACAGGTTAATGCAGCCCTCTCCATCGCTGACGTATGAAAGTATGAGATATTGAAGGAATAAATAAGGAGTATTGGAATTCATTAATTGACTAACATGGAAATTTTTAAGCCATAACTAATGTTCATTTATAGACATAGAAGCATCTCTCAATAATCAGATTATAACACTATGTAGTAATCCTGTGGTTTGCATTTGTTTAAAAAATGTCTCCTGTTATATTCCTCTGTTAAAATGACGAGGGAAAGAGGAAAACCTCTTGAATTTTTTCCTTTGGTGTTCTTTATTGTCACACTCTCCATGGTAAGCATTTTTGCATGTGAATCACTCTCTTTCTGTAAAATTTAGTTGTTAATATTGTTGCTGTTACTCTCTATTTTCTTATCTCGTTGCTGTTTCCAGTAAATTGTTCTTACCTCAAGGCATGATCTTCACATTTTGTGCCTCCAATTCTCAATTCCATCATGCAACAGAGGGAAGTGGAAGTGGGATCAAGAGAGAGCAGTGGTTTGAGAGAGTCTTGATGGGGGTACTGAATTGGAGAGTACAGTTCCTAAACCATGGCATTGAACAAGCACCCTCCCAAACTGTGCTCAAAATAGTACTGCTTCCGTGCACAAACGGGTCCCAACACTTTGTTTCCCTTAATCATGAGACTGAACTCTTCTTGTTACTTGATTCTCTCAGGCAGATTTCATTCTCTCTTTTCAAGAGAAAAAACGTGAAGTAAGGATCATGTTGCACCCCAAATGTAGGAGAAGGCTTCTGCTGAGCTGTCCTATTTCTTTGAGTCCTTTGTCCACCTTCCCACACCAAATAATGCTGATCTATAGAGTAAGCTGTGGGCTCTGTGTGATGTTAGACAAGAAGATCTTTTTGTGGAAAAGCCCACAGATACACATCATGCTCTCTGGCCGCCTCTGTTAACTCCTGTACTGTTTTTTTTCTCCTGATCTCCTGGAAGCAGATGGTTGGAAACACAGAGACTTAGCCTGAAACCTTCTGACCATGGCAGCTTCCAACGGTGCAGGAAGCTTTCTGTGATACCACAGATTTTCTTTCTATGGTGACTCCATAGCTAGGAGATCCTGTGCCAACCTTCCCACTTTCACTAGGAGTTTCCAATGCCATGTTCCTGCTTCACTTGTGCTGCTACATTTTTTTGAGGAGCACACACTAAAGCAAGCAGAGGAACAATTTGGGTTATATTACTAATTTTTAAAGAGTATTTTTAGGTGGCTCAGTTGTCTCAGGACAGACCCAGGCAGAGCTGTACCCACCCAGCTGAGCCAGCTCTGTCCTGTGTTGTTGTAGCAGAGGTGGGCATCTGAGGGCTCGCGCAGGAGGAGAGATGGAGTGGGTTTTTCTGACAGTGGTGTAGCCATGGGGAGAGTTATCCCTGTAAACACACACCACACTGAAAGGATCATCTGGATTTGCCACCTACAAATGCTGCTTTGTGAGGGTAAACGAATCTGTCAGTGAGCAGAGGAATGGCTTTAGGACACTGGAAAAAGGCAAATTAATTACTTCAGGAAAAGTTCCTCAAAGTTTTCCCTGTGTTTTTGAAATCAAGATACACCAAATGGGAGGTGTGGCACTTGGCACTATGTTTTAGGGGTTATTATAGTGATGCTAGGTTAATGGTTGGACGAGCTGATCTTGGAGGTCCCTTCCAGCCTTGATGATTCTGTGATTCTGTCTAAGCTGGCGCAAGGAGGATATACAAGCTTTCAGGCAGCACTCTGTAGCAGTACATCTTCGTGCAAGGGGAAGGTGGGAGGCTTACCTGAGCCTGCATACCTGTGCTTGCTTAACCCAGACATCTTTTTACACATTGGCAGGGGAGACTTCAGAGTACAGCTTCGTCTATAGCACACCCCTGGAGAAATCAGCATTGGCAGTCCATCTAATCTTCAGGCTACCTTGTACCTACACTGTTTATCTCCATGTGAGACTGAGCTAACAAATGACACAATCACACCCTTCCTGAATTTTTTTAATGACAATTTAAGCCATCCCTTTTTCTTTATCTGATAGTTGTGGAAAGCGATTGATCCCTCAGGCATGTGGTGGTCACTGGGAGTGCTCAGAGCTGCATTCTGGATACAGAAGGCAGGGCAACTGAGGCAGCTAGAGTATGACAGATTACTGTAGCCTAGGTTACAGCTACCACCTTAAGAGGCAGTATCTGTGGGCCCAAAACAAGACAGATGTAGCCTGACAGGTTAGACATGGGACACAGGTAACCTCCTGCTGGTTCTTTCATTTGTCTGTGTGGGTGAAGTTGCTCTATCATAATTTACAAACGTCATATGTGACCTGCTATACATCTCAGGTCTTCTACACTGCTCCCCATCATGTGCCTGTGGCTATTAACTTCAGTTCTAAAGTGCTGAAGAGCCGTGAAAGGCATTTCTGGGACACATACGAGTGTCTGAAAGCCTGGGCCCCAAAGTTGTTTATTTATAGGCTACTAGATGTGCTTGGCTCCTATTTCTGAAACAGGCACCCTTCCATCACAGTTGTGGCCATTGCAACCCATGCTCAACTCACACAGTTTAGGTTTTCTGGTCTCCTGTGCCATCCCTTGATAGAAGACTTAAGGTGGTGGAACAAGAATCATCTTCTCCAGCAGAGGAGAATGGCAAACAGAGGGTTACTTATCATACAGGAGAAGGAATTGTGAGGGCAGAGTCAGTCATCAGCAGACCTGGCAGGGACGGCCCAGCCATAATTCTTGTTCCCTGCTGGCACACTGCCGTGCCTTAACAGGGTTACAGAAGAGAGGGATGCAGGCGGCTCCTGCTGCAAGAGCCAGACTTAGCACCTTGCTATGTGCTTATAGAATGGTCTCACAACTCTGGGGAGCCAGTCATTGCAGGGCTGATGGCTGGTGAAAAATGTAGACTTTTTTCCAGGATATGAAGTCTTGCACAGCATTAACTGACCATTCAGATAACATAAAATCACATTTTAAAATCATTGAAGCATATAGATAGAAGTGATTTAATTTCTTTCAAAATAAAATGTACTGAAAGGTGACAAGATTCCCCAGTAAAAGGCTAAAACCTCCAGCAGAGGCCTGAGGGTTGTTAAATCATGCCCACAGGTGAGGGGGTGCTAGGCTGAAGAGCTCCTGCTGGGAGCATAACTTCACTGTGGAGAGCCACCTGCCTCTGGTCTGAAAGGAAAAGAGCTGTGACCAAATGTGAACAACTCAGTGGCTCCCCCCCAGCTTCATCTTTCAGACCACCCTAAACTTCTACTTCAGAGTCCTCAGGCTGTGTGTAAATAGCTCAAGGACAGCAAATGTCTGAGTTTTGCTGGGCAGTGGCTTCCAAATTATGAAACTGATTTCACTGGAACCAATTCCTTAAGTCTTAGCACGTGCGTAAGACCCCGGGCCAGAAAAGATTTAAATGTGTGTGAATGCCCCTTGACTGAAACACACCATGAGCAAGTACAGTTCTCAGGGCTGAAAACAGGTTTTGGTCTCTTCCTTCAACTGTTGGGTCACAGGCTCAAAAACCAAGGCAGGGAGCTGATCCCAGAGGGACACTGGGATAGCCAAGGATCCAGGTACTAAAAATATAGAGGCCCCCTTGTCCTGAAAACAGAAAACATTTCCTCTCCCCCACTTGGTACCTCTTTGGTGCCGGGTGAGCCTTATGTGGGGAAAGAGGCCACCAGGGAGAGTAGGGACAGCAGTGATGAGGATGCAGAAGGAGGACATCCTTGCAGAGAGCCATGGCTGCCAGTCTGGTAAGCGTGTGGCATTGTTTTCCTATTAAATCCCCATTAATTCAGTTTTAGAGGATGAGCCCAGGCAAGCGTGCGTTATAGAGGGACTCCTTGAGGCAGCTCAGGTAAACTGTATGCTTTATAACTTCTGCTTTTAGTGTCTTTCTTTAAGATTCTCTTAACTTAGCAAATAAATCACATTTTTTAATGTAAGTAAGATATTTTAAAATAGAAAATGCTTGGAAATTCAGGTTTTGATTACTATTTTTTCTCTGTACTTCAAATTAACTGTGGGCTATTAATGGCAACACGGAAGTTCTTGCATAATGCAGTTTAAGCTGGATGCTTAAACCATTTAAACATAAAGGTTCACATTCACCTTGGTACAAAGGCACTAAATTAATAGGAAATAATATTTAAATCCTGTTTCAGACCTAAACCTTTTCATTAAAAGTCATTATTATAGTATGTGTCTAAAGCAAACTAATCTTGCAGAAAATGGTTTAGTGTATTTAGCACAGAGTACCTACATGATAACAGATAAAGTGAATGCATCATTTTGCTAGCTATTAAAAATACTTAATAATTCCAGTTGGAGCACTCAGCTGTAAGGGCTGCTTTCCATTTCAGTGAACTTTCTGCTGTGGAGAGGAAAGAAATGATTTCTCCACATGACTGAGCATCAGGTTTCTCTGAGCGTGAAAGCAGGCTTGTAAAGGGTAGGTGTTTATGCTTGCTTGTTTCCATCGGGAGTGTTCTCTGACATGCAAATGACCTGCCATCCGCTAGTAGGCTTTAAGCGGATCTCCTTTAAAACCTTCTGCTGTAAGCCCATGTCAGCTCAGACCAGCATGTGCATGGATTAGCTTTATTTTAGCAGGCAGAGTCATAGCTTCTCTAGTGCTGTGCTGCTACAGCTGGGTGAAAAGCACTGAGTGGCAAAAGGGGAAAACTGTACAAGTTATCTGTGGATCACAGGCTCTCTTGCCCTTTCCCCTGTCCGAATGCAGCTCCACCAGGGATGATTTCCACCTGAAGGTTGACTTTGAGCAACTCTTTTTCTGAAGTAGTCTTTGTAGCTAATATAGCAGGGGGGATGTCTTGTTTTGCTCTAGCAGTGCTCACTGTCTAAAATAGTGAGGATGTCCCCACACTTTCAGGTAAGCTGAATGGTGCTGTACATGGTGCCTGAGATGACTCGCTTAGCCAAAAAACAGACAAATTTTTGAAAAAAAACTTATTTCAGCCTAGCAGGGGGTGGTAGTTTGTGGGTAAGAATGAGCAGCCAAGACCAGGACAAGGCAGTATTTATCTAAGCCATCTGATAAGAGTTAGCTAGAAGATGCCTGGCAGATGACATGTTAAAACTGACCAGAGTGTAACCTGGAGTGAAGAGAGAGGGAAGAGAGAAAAGCCAAAAGGAAGAGCAGGAGTGAGAGGACTTGTACCCACCTGGAGTTCCACCCAGCATGGCTGAGACTCATTTTTGGGCAGCTACACATGTCCCTGTTTCATGGAGTCTCTGAGGTGTAACGTGATGTCCCTGGGGACCACAGGGAGCCACTCCCAGGTGCTCTACACTCCAGTCACACCCATACAACAAATAGCACTTCTGTCATGTCACCATTCATTTATGCAAAAATGACTGAGCGGATGTTTCGAGGCGCAGCCGATGTTGCAGTACATTTCTGAAAGGAAATCTATCCATGACAGCATTGCATAGTGGAACACCAGGCTTCCATAAATAATTGGGAAGGCAAACCTTTGCCTTTTATCATTATCACAGTGACTGGAATGCACCTCACTACCTTCAGTGGTTATAATTCATGCAGCACTAAAACCACAAGGTATGCTTTTTACATGCCTGATGTACACCCCTCCACCCACCAGCATTGCTCATAAATATCCTCTTTTTTTTCCAAAGATGCCAGGACCCACTGGCAAAACTTGGAGACTCAGCAAGTATTTGCTTGAAATAACAGTCTATTGTTAAAAAGAGGAGCTCTTCACAGAAGACATATCTGATATTTCCAAGGAGTGACTGGTGAACTAGAGTATTTGGAGTGTCTGTTTTGAGCATGGTGGAAGAAGGGGTTCAGAATAATATTTTGTCGGCAGGAAGAAGTTTCAGCAGGGACCTTACTCCACTGAAAAGGGAGAAGCTGATAGAAGCCAACCTACACCAGGAGCTATATTTATTACCATTGTTAGCAGTTTTCATAATAATAGCAATAATTATAACAATAATAATAGCAATAATTAATCAGTGTAGGGTGGGCTGCCTGCAGCAGGGAAGTGAAGATGTAAGGTGTTTGAGGACGAGCCCTAGACCACTCTCATTGTTTTGTGGTGTGCGTGTGTATGTGAAACTTTCAAAATAACTGGTACCAAGAAGAGGAATTTTGACAAACAGCTTTCATGGAAAAAAAAATAAATCTCTTCTTTCTTTGCATGTCTCCACCTATGATGCCACCACTGGTTGTTCTCTCTGAGTACCTACAACACAGCTGGCCAGATGTTCTTCACCCCTTTGGGGCTTTACCACAACACAGGGGTTGAGAGGAAAACCCTAGAAGAGTTTTATTTCAAATCAGCCTGGCACACTACAGAAATGCACATAGCAGGGTGTTCGTGTTGTCTAACCAAACCTGTCCAGGGCACATGTGTCCCTACTTGAGCCACCTCTGGCCCACCTTCTGGGGGCCTCCACTGACTGCAGAAGGACTCATGAGATTTTATTTACGGATTGAGCTAAAGGTCTGAGTCAGGCATGACTGAAAAAGGCTGACACAGTTCAGGAAGGCTGTTGAACAAGAACAAGATAACATTTTGTCGGGACATCTTTCAGAAATTGTGTGTCTGCAGCTGATCTTGCCCAAGGGCAGAGGATCCAGCTTTGTTTTTCTGGGACTCTGTGGTGTTCAGTGAATCCAATGGTCAGAAGGAGGAAAGCTGGAGGAAGTCACACAGAACCTGAATTTCTCAGAGAGTTGTAACACCTTAGGAAAAAATATATAATGAGAAAACATCTTTGGGGAAATGTGAAGAGTATCAGAAATTTAAATTTTGAAACTTGCCCGAGGCATCACTTCTTGAAAAATCAAGCTGATATAGCAAGTAGTGGTTTGATGTGGAGTTATCCTTACACCTCTGTGATGTTCATTTTCACTACAAGATGGTGCTAAGTGAAGAGGGGAGTGTGTATTTTTTGCTACAAAATTCAATGCCTTTGTGACAGACCCTCATGAGAGGACAAACCTTGTCCTGAGCTGTACCTGATATTAACTGTACTAAACAGAGCTTATAATGTCACAGGTAAGTTTTTTGTCTTCACCTCAGTTATTTTCAAGCAGAGCTGGTCTAACACACAGCAATTTGAATGAATTGGAGGGTTCAAAATGGTTCCCATCACTTTATCCTTTACTGCTTTGTCTGTCTGTCTGCCTGTGGAACTATTTTTATGGCCAGAGCCTTATCTGTCCTCTTTAAAAACCTCAGCACAAGGGGTCAAATCAGTAGGCACTCAGGTCTGCAGAAGTTTATCTGCTTGTGGCATCGGTCCATGTCTCATCTCTTAGGTTGCCACTGAAACTGTGCTATCTAAGGTTGTTTGCTGATTGGAGAATGTGATTTAAAGGTTGACTGTTTAAAACACAGGTGGCCTGGGCCATATGGACAGTCTGGTGACTATTCACAGAGACTATGCACAGTTCTTTGGCCTGGCCAGAAGCAGGGGTTTATTATTCAGAGACCTATGGTGTTACCAGGTAAAATGTCTCTTACGGTGTCAAAGTCACTGAAACAGGGATTTGTGTGAAATTATGGAGTCAAGGACCACTCCTGTGATGTGCAGCTCCATTGCTACCGGTAATTTCTGTGCTAGAAGGGAGCCAGACCTGTCCTCCTTTCTGAGAAGAGGTTCATCTACTGTATCAGAGAGACTTGCTCGTGCACTGGAGAAACAGGGAAAGGGAAAGAAATACTTACTGAGCACTGATGTGTGGCACCTGTAGAATGTGTGCATTTTCATCTGAAGTGTAAGGCAGGATACTCACACTTTTTACCACCTTGCATTTGGGGCTTGATTCAGAGACCTTGGAAACTTTTCACTGACTTTAGGGGAGTTTGGATCATGCCCAAAAGCTACCCAACAGCCTGGAAGGGTAAAAAGATAAACTGACTCTTTCTCCTGGAGAGATCCAGGAAAAGAGTTCAACAGACGTAATTAGGATACTGTGGCATTTAGGGAGTTTTGGGGTTTTTGTTGTTCTAGTTATTTGGTTGGGTTTCTGTTCCTCATAGCAACTCATAGCCTAATGCCTGGATTATTTTTAATGTTACATTTCTCTTCCTGTTTTGATTTGTAAGGAGGGCCTTTGGCTGCAAGGCCCGTCAGGCAGCTGTCATGGATCAGCAGGAGCTCCTGCAGAGAAATGCAGTCCCTGACCCAGCTGTCAGTCGGCGCTCCTGAAGGGCCAGGGGAAGCAGGCGGCACTGGGGCAGGACGGGGTTGCAGAGCCGTGCTCAGATGTCCCCTCCCCAGAGCCATGCTGCGCGGGTGCTGCCAAGAGGGGCAGAAGGTGACCAGCAGCTGGTGCAGCAGCACAAGGTGACGGGGTGACCTCTGAGCCTACAGACTCACAGGGGAGTTTACAAACCCATGGCAGCCCTTGTGACTGTCCCGGGAGCTGGTGAGCAAATTGCAGGAAAGGCAGAGGTTTGGGCTAATGAGAGCTGTGATTTGTTTTAGTCTGGGCCTGCTCCAAAGTCAGTCTTTATAATCTGGGTTGTGTTCAGGCTGAACCGAGCTTTGCTTTTCCATTTTTGAGAAAGCCCAAAGAGCAGCCCCCCACTGTGAAAGCCCTATGAGCCAAGCTGCTGATGTGAAACAAGTCTCACATTTGTTTCCTTTCCCATCTTTTGGTTTAGAATCACACAGATGCATTTAACACACACCCTGAAAATAAGGTCTTCAGAACAGTTGGAAAATCAAGACTTTTACTTTTTAATCATTGCCTTTAGCAGTCTGCTTTATGATCTTGCCTTAGAACTGACATCACACAGCTGATCAGCCTTAAAAACAAAAAGCGTTTTCACACCTTGCTACTTTTAAGATGAAATGCCTTTTATTGGCTTTTCTACTAATTAGATGCCATGACTTCCCAATCTCTTGGTAGAGGCTCTTTTTAATGTATGTCAATATAATCAACAAGGATTATGGTTTTTTATTCAAAGTATATTGATAAGGGATAGCAAATATAGTGGTGCTTTCTCCCCACTAACAACCACCTCCAGTTGTGCCACTCCAAATATCAGATCTGCTGTGACACCCACCTGCCTGGGCAGGAGTTGCCAGGAGGGGCTGAGGGTGGGGAGATCACTTGGTGAGGCTGAAGTGGCCGGGAGGCTGGAGCAGAAGGTTATTGCTACAGCCCTGTCACAGAATTCTCTGCTGCTAAAGCACACTGGAAAGCCCAGAGAAAACCACACAGCATAGCTCCCCACCTGGGATACAATAAACCTTTCCCAGATGTGGAGAGTGTAGTGCAACCGCCATGATCTCCCTTACATCTCTCGTCTTTCTCAAAGGATAGCTCTTCAGTTTGAGTGAGGCGAAAATAAACATAATGCCAGTAAAGAAAAAAGCCATCTGAGTATAAATAGAAGGGGCCAAAGCCTCTCTAGCTGTGGTTAGCCTCTAAGCATCTCCATGATGTAGATGTTGCCAACAGTAAGCCCAGGTCTTGTGCTCTCCCTCTTACAAATGGCTTTGCTCAAGCAGCATCAGGCACTGGCTGGGCTGATATCAATAGTGGTTATTGAGGGAATACACACAACCTCAGTAAGGAGTAACAAATCATCTGGAACACACTCTTGGATACCTATTTTAAAAGAAATGTTTACAGCCTCTGTTCTTCAGCAGTCCACAACAGGACCAGCCAAATGCCATAGCCTCAGGATTTGTCATCTTGGATTGCACTTGACATCAGCCTTTCTATTCTTACACTGCAAGCTATCTGATTATTCCTAGCTAACACAATTATCTGCACTCACATTTTCCACGCAGTCTCAATACAACACTCAGACATTTCAAACTGATAGTTTAATTAAATTATGGCAATTAGGGTTATTTCAGTTCCAGGAGTATGTGAGGCAGAGATGCTGTGGATAAACATAGCACTTGTGCTTTCAGGGGAGGGGATAGATTCTGTTCTGTAGGTATATGAGGCTTTCACACGATCGAATTTCATCAACATTTGAATCCTCTAAAAATCATTCTTCTTTTATGTACTTTAAGTTGGACATTCCAAGATGGAATCCACCAAGATTACTTGTGGAAACCTAGTCTTACACATGCAAGCAGAACTGGAGATCCAGCTATTCCTCTGTGCTTAAGAGGTATTTTTACTTTATTTAGATATCCTCTGCAGAGCCAGGAGTGCCAAGACAGCCTGCAGCATGGCTCCCTGTGGGAAGGTCTGCTTGGCTTTTACTTTTATTAGCCACACAAAGAATAATGTTAGGTTTTATGTGTTAAATTATGGGTCTAAAGGGCAAGTAAGAAAGAAGTAAGCAGTAAGACCAGCAAGGGTCAATGACAGACGGAGGCAGCCTAGTGACTTGAGCAGTGAAAATAGGGCCCAAGTGAATCAACTCCCTACCACCATCAAGAGAAAAGAAACACCCCATGATGGGACAGCCCAATGGGTCAGAGAGCCATACATAGGAAAGGGAGATAATGCCTAAAAGGATGCAGGACTTAATGCAGTATGCACAGGAGGGACAATTTGAGACTTGTATAAAAAGTCTTGCAGTAGGTTTTCAGGGGAATGTGGGAGTGTGTGGGTCTCAGTAAGGGATGTTGACAAGAAAGACCAGAAGTGGAAAAACGAAGGAATTGAGATGAACTGTGGGGATAACAAACATGAGGAAATAGAGGGAGAAAGGAGATAAAAGGGCCACATTGAGTGTACACCTGCTTGATGGAGTGCTGTGCTTCTACACCAGCACTTATTCTGTATTTTCACTAGATCCTATTTCTACCTGTCTTCTCTGAGGGTGCATTCTCTGTCCTGAGTCATTTAGCGTGAGTGCTGCCAAGCTTTAGACTAGACTGGTAGAATTAGGGAGTGCCAGCACCCAGAGGGGAACCACAAACCCCCGGGGCTCGTAGGTCCAAGCTGGAGGAGACTGGGAGCTAGATGCCAACTAGAGTGCAGGGTGTCTACAACCAGTTCCTGAAGTATGTCCTGAAGTGATGTACATTGTGTTCATATGCCAGAAGCAGCCTTCAGACCTGGTTCCCCAGAGAGGAGTGACAAGCTGGGGCTGTCTGTGCTGCTCATGTTTGTGTGAGTGCGAGCGGTGCTGATAGCAGCACTGATTCCTCTTTGTGCTGATCCATGTAGCCAGCAGTGTGCATATTGTGTGCATGTGTGTCTGCCTATCAGGAATATGTGCTCAGCCTCACTACGGGCTGGACCCTTGAACACAGAGCTGCAGCAGCCTCACCTACATCCCAAAGGTCATGAAGTTCAGCCAACCCTAGCACCCTGAACTTGATGGAAATCCTTGCTGAGGCACTTTTCCAGCTTTCTAGAGATAAAGACTGTGTCCCAAGAAGACTTCCTTTACAAGCCTCATTATCAACTTTCACAATGTCTCATGCAACTTGGTGAGAAGCATCTGGATGCCTCTAGCTTTGTATCTTTTCTAGGAGAACAGTCCACCCCCCTTTACTGAATTGTGGCTTATATGGGAATGGAATGATGGTGGCTTGCCAGTTATCCTTAAATCACTCCTACCACCAGACAGGCTTGAAGATAAAGTAAGGAATTAATTTATTCAGGAATCCAAAGATCAGCATTACAATCTCCTTATTTAGAGGCAGCTGTGCATAAAGAAAAGAAAATTTACAGCTGCAGACAGATTATTCTGTTATCTGTTTTATCCTGTTAAAATGCTCTCAGCATGCTTACATACCTTTCAGCTGGAAACTTGTCTTTAAGCAAGACCTGGTCCATAGCATGTATTTAATTGAAGGGATGTTTATTCAAGGGTCTGCATGTCCTTGCACACCCCTTTTCCCCCCTGGGGTATTTCAGATCCTCATCACACCTCTCATGCCAACTCATGCCATTGACTGAGCTGGGAAGCACTGGTGCCTGCTGGATAGGTGGGTTCTTCTATCAAGACAAAATATCCTGGTGCTTACCTTAATGCATGCTGACTGTGAAGGAGAGCTCCTCCTGAAAGGCAGAGCAAGATTCAGGCCTCCTTGTATTAATTTTTTATATCTTGAAAACAGCAGCTAGTATATATGAATAAGTTAACAATCATAGTAGATATAAACAGTGATAATACATGTAGTTAATTAGATCTGGACTGTATCGAGACAAGAATTAATGGCAATCAAATTATTTCAGGGTGAAAATGACGTGAACATGCTTGGCGTGAGCTACGCCTCTGCAATACCCCAACATGGCATTCTCTTCCTTCAAAGCTATTGATGTAGTGGATGAAAGACTTCTGGAAAACATTAAAACCAAAAGTAATTTATCATACCCTGTATTCTATTAACACAATTTTATTTTTCATCTATTCTCCCAAATCGAGCATTCACATTAGCCAATGCATCAAGTAGTCCCTGTGTTTAGATCTCATATGGGACAGTGGTGAAAATCCTCACTTGCAAAGTTTCAAAACTGGTCCTGATGGCAAAAGCTTTTACTTCTTTTGTAAGGACTGTAGATACCCTTACAATGGTCACATGAACAGGAGGAATAATCTTGGGTTGTTTGACATTAACACGATCACATCTCTGTGAAAAATGGTTTTGACATAGAAAATAACTTTTGTTTTGTTTTTGCATAAGTATGGCTGGCTGGACAGTGTTATACAGAATGGTTGTCCTCAATAAGATTCTGGCATTCATATCTACAGAGCTACCGAGAAAAAGCTGAGCAATTTGGGCTGCTGACATGTTTGAAAAGAAGCAGAACTGCTCTAGCCACACTGAGAGATGATGCAAGTTGTTTTTCATCATGGCAGCAAAGGTCCCACATGTGAAAGGCTTCTCAATTCAGTCCTTTAACACAACTGTGTCAGAAAGCGTACTTTGAGAGCTATGTTTCTGGGATCCCCTGGCCTTTCCCTACTACACTTTCTCCTCCTTCTCCTCTTCATGATCATCATCATCATCATCATCATCATCATCATCAATATCTGTCAATAGTCAATATCTGTTTGTCTAAAAATTTGATTTCCAGAAGGCAAAGTTGTCTCTAGAGTCTTTCCTGACACAACAAAAGATCAGGACCAGAGCGAGATCAGAGTCAGAGAGTCCACAGGCCTGGGATCCAGTCTTGCTTTAGGATTTGTTGTGATGATATGCAGAACTGAATGCTCTAAATGCATTTGAGCATGCAAGGCAGAGATAACAACGTCTTTTTCTTTCTCCTTGTTTATCTCTTTTAGTTCTAGACTCTTCAATGCCACAAGTCTTTCTTTTCGTATTTCTTTAGATTTGGCAACTATTGAATCTGTTCAGGCCCAAGATCAGTTTCAAACTACAGGTGATGCCCATGGCTCATGCAGAGACTCAGAAAAACACCTTCTCAATATCCTCTAGCAGAAGAGCAGATTCTTCCTGAAAGACAGAAAGAAGCAGTGCTCTCTGCTAGGCAGGAGCCAAGTTTAGCTCGATCACAGGTCAAAGAGGACTGCGGACCTCTCGTCTCCATCTCATCAGGGTGCTGTCCAGAATGTTTAATATTTTTGCCCAAAAATTCAATGGCAGATTTGTTTACAGAAGTGTTTTCCAAGAGGTGCTTGGGTTGCGCTCAGCAGCTGCCCTTATTGCTGTCGCTGGGCATACCTGGCATGTCTGGGTGATTTATTGATTTCAACTGCTCTCTGCAGCCCTCCTGCTCGAGAGACGGGGGCTGCTCCAGCACGGCGAGGAGCCGTGAAACAACAGCTGCAACAGATGGCCACAGCTCCTGCCCTGGTTTGGCACACCCTGCCAAAACGGGGCCACACGGGCACGCTTGTGCGGGGCTGGAGAGGTGAGGAATGTCACAAGGACATTTGTCAACGGCAAACAAAGAGTAATAATGTGCTGTAGGGAAATACGGTTAAATGGGGAGGTGAGGGGAATGAGGTGAAGGTGAGAAATGGCAGGTGTTTTGAGGAAACATCTGTTAATCCTTGAGGGGAAAGAAGTGGTGGCAAGGACGCTAAGGAGGCAGCAATTCAAAGGATTACCTTGCAGGTTTCATGGCTTCAGTGGAGAGAGGAGGTTGGAAGACCACACTGCTGAAACTGCAGGTGTCTGGGGCAGAAAGGCAGCAGGGGAGATGTGTAGTGTGCCAGCAATAATAGCTAAGAGGAAAAGAAGTGGTGGAACATGGAAAGAAATGCAAAGAAAATTACGGTAATAATAAGGTGGTCTAGTATTACATTGGGCAATTGTTTTATGAGGTATGCATACAGATAGCATTAGAAAAAGGTCAGAAAGTTCACAGTCAGGATATGTGCAAAAACAGAATGCAGATTTTGCATGATAAAGACTCTACTCTCACTGTCCTTCAGTTATACTGAATGTAAATGCATCTTTTAAAGCATAAAAAACACACTGTGAGGTTTTTTTTCCCAAGAATTTGGGAATCAGAGAGCTCTTTGTGCATTTTGATCAGTGTGTAAAAATGTAGCCAGTCTTGGCTGAGAAGGCCTATATAGCAGAGACATGTCGTGTCTTTGCTCAGCATGCTTGGGTTTTGATTTCTGCACTCCAACAACTTAATAGCTCAACATGTCTGTCAAGCCTTTCAAATTAATGTATGTCCATAGAGCTGATAATTTCTCTTTGAATTGTTTTTGAAAAATCTGAGCAGCCCCAATGATGTCAGAAGTAGCTATTGTTTAACTGAGGTGCCATAAAGAGCTGTCCCTCTGGTATAATGTCATGTTCTCTGTTAAACTTCACCGTAAAATTAGTGGCAGTTTTAATATATGTAACTTTTTCACCCACCAGTGAAATCACTATGAGTTCTCACAAAAGGCATCACTGAAACAGATGAACTATTAATTATATCATCTTCAAACTTTTTATGTTATGGAGGAGAAGATAAGTGACCCAATGAAAAGAGAAAAGAAGCATTTGAAGTTTATTGTGGTCATGTACAAGATCTGGGTAAGGGGCAGTGGCAGGTGGCAGGTTGGACATTAATCTAAGTTGCATCCAGACTAATCTAGGCTCTACAGTGAAATTCTCCTCATTGTGCTAAATAGCCTCACAGGTACATGGTAGCCCTAGGCTGCACTTCTTTCAGCAAAGCTCTAGCAAAGATTGAGTTACCAGTTGATTATGTCTCCAGGGGAAGGTTATACCCTGTAACACCAACAGCTGCTCTTTATAAACAGAACTTTTCAGTATTGCTGGGCTTGTTTCAAGTTGTACATGACGGCCTTCAGCAGGCTAACCTGAGCCACCAGGCTTACATTAGGGCAATATTTAAAAAGAGGGCCATTGCCCTATTCCACAATGTGCAGGCACAATACAAGGCTTAAAGATTTTTGTGCAAGATTTTAGGTTTATCACCGTTTCCAGCTGCATTATCCTAGTTTCTATTTGCACACTGTTTTGGGAAGTGCCTTTGAAGGTAGTAGAATGTCACACTAATTTTACATGTGAAGTCCTACTTTATACAGCCTAAGAACAGCTTATTGGTTGCAATGTATTAATGGGTGCAGACAGGATGATTTTGAGGTGTTGAAGCACCTCTACTTGAGACCATGTATCCCTCCTTCAGCATGAAACTTGAGTCAGAAGATGTGGGGAAAGAGCTACCACAGCCAGTCTTGGGACATTTTTTGGGTAATGTGCTCCTGACAGAAAGACCCTTTTACTGGCTGTGGAGGTGTGGAAAACTCTAAAAGTCCACTGAGAGATGGTTTTTTTAATCATCTCAGTGTATTTTTCAGATCTTGTTCTTGAGCAATGATCTCTCTCATAGTTTCCCCTACAAGTGGGAAACCTCAGCCCCTGGGAGCTTAACTTGAATTTTTTTTTTTCCAAAGTGCTTGGCAGTTGCACCATCTCTGTCCGTCACTTGGACTTGCATATACTTGTGAGTGTCATGTCCAAAGTCACACCATGAATTAATGTCAGAGCTGGGATTATTATTACTATTAATGGGAGGGCTGGTGATTACACCTATGCCTAAGGCAATCTACAGTTTCTATTACGAAAATCTGCTTTGGTCTTTATGCATGCCAAAATAAAACTGCTTAGGCTAAAATTCCTGATCCGTACAAGTAGCCTCAGACTTGGAGGCAGGGGCTCTTGATTTCTTCATTTTGCTAGCGGCAACTCCTGACTCCTGCTGCTGGGGTCACAGCACTGTACTTCTCTGAGATAAGAGTTACCTTAGGAGAAAATTCCTCTCTTTTGAAAGGAGTCCTGAAAGAATTTTTTGCACATATACTCGTACTCAATGGTGGAGCAGGGTAAAGGCATTAGTTCAAACAGGCAGGTAAGTGGGCAAACAGGGCACCAGAATCCAGTGTTACTGGGATTGCTTCTCTCATCTGCTTTGAACTCCAGCAATCACTTGGATCCTTTTGTCACTACAAATCACAAAAAGTTTTATTGTTGTTAAGTGAAGCCTGCTTAGCTTTGTAAGGACTTATTTTGGTGGATTATGAGGGTAGATTTAGTTTTGGACTGAAGACGCCTTGGCATGATCCAAAAACAGCAGCTAAAGCATACTGAAAGAGTATTTCAGCCAAAATGGGAAAGGGCAGAGATGGAGCCACGAAACAGCTGCTAAGAGCAGTGGCCTTTTGTGGGCTGTGATATTTGCTGGGCAGATAAGTGGAGGAGTGAAGAAGAAATGATTTCTTTTCCAACTTTGTTTGTACTCTGAAAATATATCCAGAGCTCCCTCTGGCTTAAGAGTCACCACCCATTTCTCTCTTTACTCAGGGCATTTGTCAGTGCTGTGTCATCAGGTCTGAAAAGTGAACCCTGAGATATGGGGCCATTCAGAAGGCACAGAAAGGCAGCCTGGGGACTGGATTCATCTCCCTCTGTGTGAGTGGCACAAAGGTGGAGAGAGGGAGAAAGGGAAAATTTCCCTGCATTTTCCATGCAAAGTTTGTTTTTAGAGGTTTTGGAGAGAGTTGGGCATCTGGATTTTCAAACTCAGGCTCATCTGCATCATTTACCCAAATGTGGCATTGTTTGTGCTAGGGGAAGAGCTCCTGCCTGTGCTCTGAGCTCTGACAGCCACCAGGCCTGAGGGGTACAAGCTGCAGAGACTGGGCATGGGAGAGAACAAACACCTCAAGCATTTGGGATCAGAAACAGCAGGAAATTCATGGAAAGAAAAGAAAAAGAAATGCATCAAGGTCATTAAATATAATTTGCTTCTGTCTCAGAGAGTTCTCAAACCAAAACCTGTGGGAATTCAGGAAACTGTTCTGGGATATATATATATATTCCCAAGCACGAACTACTGGCTGGAGGGAAGAAAATAGTGTAGGTTAACCTACATCTCACCCAACACAGGCATTTTTGTGGCACACTACTCAAAGCAAGGGCATCTCATGCTGAGCGGGGCGCATTTCACATAAATTCAGTGACCAGAAGTTAGCTGGCGACCGAATTTATGCAAAAGAAGGTCTGGTGTGAGCCATGTCCTCTCATCAGGTAGTCAGCAGCAGGATATAGGCATCTCCAACCCCCACAGAAAGCACACAGAGAACTGGCTCACAGATGCAAACTTTTGATGGCAAAAACTGAGAGAGGTGGACTGCTGATGGCCTGAAGATGTCTGACACAGGCCAAAGGTTGTGTGTCTGCAGGTTTCCATGGGGGTTGGCATTTGAGCATGCTTTTCCCCCAGGTGTGCGGGGGCTGGGTGTGGATTTTTATGTGCAGGTGTCTAATTTGGAAGGCACTGGTGTGACCTGTGGCTGTGAAGGGCTGGAAGAAGCAGACAGGCTGATGTCTTGTTAATCCCCTGTTCACAACAGCAAATGCTAATCCCATCTTCCTCACTGTGAGGACATGAGTGCGAAGTGCTTGCAAAATATTGACTACCAGCACAATCTCCACAGGTGCCCTCTTCCCCTCTGGCTCTAAGTCTCTGGCAGTCAATATTATGTGTACAGAACCCACCTCTAAATCCCCCAAGTTAGATTAAAGGCTCAACAACATCGTAACACAGTTTTAATCGCTGTGCTACCTACCATGAACACAAATGTCAGGACAGCAAGGGCAGATTCCCACGAATATGTGTTAGTAGAGCTCTTCTTTTAGTGAAGACACTACCAGTGAAAGCTGGTTAGATTTTGGTTTCTTAAACTTATCCTGGACATTTATGTTCATGTGGGATGCCCACACTCTGGCATGTCCTGTGACTTGCAGAGAATGGCAGGGCGAATCCTGAGTGCGAGGAATTGGCGGTAAAACATCTAACCTCACTGCAAAGGATGGCTAATGGCACCTTGGTATGTTTTCCAAAGGAGCTGTGTTTTTCAGCTTGTAGTGTTTCCTTTCCATTTCTAAAGCACATTTGGACTCAATGATATTAAAGGTCTTTTCCAGCCTAAAGGATTCTGTGATTGTAAAGCAGCTGTTCTTGCACACACACATCCCATAGCCTTGGAGTAGGGAACTGGCTGAAATTCTCTCCTTGCTTTCTGCCTGGTCCTCAGTCATGGAAGCAGCAGGGCTGGCTCTGGGGCTACAGCCCCGTGGAAAGGGCAATGGGGCCTGTGCCAAGCAATGCCATTACTGCTGTGGGATAGAGGGCCTCAGCCCCCATCCCCCGTCATAAAGGCTAAATTCCAATACCACTGTACAGCTGAGACACCTGGAGATGTCTCTGCTTCTGACAACATCCACAGGAATACCTATCCTCTACTGTTAGCCTGCCACCCTTCTGTACCTCGGAAGTGCTGGTGCCCTGAGTGTGGGGGCGTTCCCCTGCCTGTCTCAAGGAAGTGTCTCGGCTGTTACCCGCTGCCAGGAGCACAGGATCAGTACCAGTAGCCTGACACGCTGCTGATGATTTAGCTTTCCGGCAGCATCCTTTTTCAAGGAGTCCTTTCCCTAGTGAGGGTCCATGAGAGCAAAGCAACACCCAAAATGACAATGTGGGGTAACCAGCTTTAGAGAACATCTGCTCTTTTCAGAGAGAAAAGCAGTAATGTTTGCATTAGCGGATCTGTAATCCACCTTCTCACATTTTTAGGTTAAGTGTTCTGGAAGGCAACATTTACTGCAAGCTGGTCCCTGGTTGCTGGATGCGTGCACCAGATTCAAATGTGTTCTGCAGTCAGGCTGACACCTGAGGATTAAATGTGTCATTAATGCCCAGAACATCCTGGGCTGGGGCAGGGGACAACCATCGTTTATCCAGGTTGTTTCTACAACATTAGCCGGACCTTTGAATCATGCAAACAAAAAACTTGGCTAAGATGAAAAGGTTGAGGCTTTCCAGAGCTGTCCAAACATATGTCTTAACTACCCCATTTTTGCTGCTTAAACAACTTTTCATAACTGTTTATTGTTCTGGGAAATGTGAAAGGGCTGTTTACATGGTAGCTAAAGGAATATGAGGCAAAAGGCCACTAGATCTAGGATGAACACTTTCCCCAGGAATTTGCAGGATATTTCTCTTATCTCCCTAACCAAAGTCTCTAGGCCATGCTCCTCATCCATGGTGCTTGGAAGCTAGGCATTTCTGCAGGGATGAAAGGAGATGTGTGAAAGTCATTTTCTCCCAGAGGCTTTGACTCAGGCTGTCAAATCATGCTGCTCAGCAGAGGCTGCAGACATGCTGTTGTGAGCTTTTTCATGTTAGGATGAATGCCTCAGATGCCAACTTCTCATTGGTTTGGAGTTAAAACCGTAAAACCTAAGTGGGCTCTATGTCAGACCATAAATAAGTTTGTCGTGTCAAAAAGCCTGGCACACAGTTTGTGTTAGTATCCAGTCTCTGCAGCTTGACCTACGCTTGCTGTCCAAACTGCTCAGAGACGATCTGGGAGGTGATGCTATCTCCTAAGGACTATTGCTCAACCAGAGCTCTGAAGAAAAGAGAGAGAAGAGGGAGATGAAGGGAATGGGGTGTTCTTCAGGACCATGGAAGTAATGAATAAATCCAGCACAGAAATGGAATCCCCCGTCAAATACTGCTGCTTCAGCCAGGAGGAGGAACAACCGGCAACCTCAGTTAAACAGCACAGTACTTCTTCAGATGAGTATGTGGCTGTGGAAAGGAGAGTTATCTGGCTGCACACAGAGTCTGCCTGATGTTATTTCTTCACCCCTCCATCTCACAGAGAGGTTTTCCTTTTCCTCCCTTTAAAATAGTTCAACTTTGTATCAAGGACCACATCTCTGCTACAACCTTCTCTGCAGAAGTATATTGAAATGCAGAGATGGACCCAATATTGGCAAGGAGGTAGGTAGGTTGTAACCTCACCTCTACACTGAGCCTTGCTTGGACAGGTTTTCCTCCCTAGCCAGCAAGACTCTCCCCATGGAAGCTACTGGAAGAGCTTTTTTCCACCTCAAACATCTTGCTTTTTTTTTTTATGTGCAAATGTCCCCTTCACCCAGCATCACGCTTACCTTGCAGCAGGAAGGGAGCCCCGAGCAGAAAGTTCACCCCTGAGCTACAGTCCTGCTGCCAACACAGACTTACTTTGTGATTTCGGGCTAATCTCTAAAGTTGCCATCTTTTGTAGAGATGTGGCACTACAGCTTCCTGCACGAGGAGTTGCAGGGCAAAAAAGAGGCAGGACACAAGACACGAACTACCCTGCAACAGGGCTGCACACCTGGGGTGGACAGACAGACAGATGAAGGGGTGTTGGAATTCGTTAGATCCACAGAGCAGTCAGCGCTTCTTAAGGTGTTTCTGTCAATCCCAAAGGCCTGTCAAATAATCTGATTGATAAATTAGAGTTTCTCATATCTCAGCCAAAATACTGAGCCCTGAAATATCGCCGTCTCCCCGGGGTCCCTTTCATCAGCTCCTGAAGGCACTCGCAGATGCAGCAAAGTGATGGGCTGGCACTACTCTAGAGCACAATAGCCCTTTCCATCGGGGCCCTCACGCAGCTCTAGCCGTGATGCCTTAAAAGGCTGGTTAGCACAGAGATGCTGCAGTCCTTATCTCCTGCCCATGGCTGCTGCTTTGGAGATATTATATTTATAGCTCACACGAAGCACGGATGCCCCACTGTCTAATTACGAAACATATAGTTTGGGCAATCCAATAAAGAGGCAAGTCTGTCCTGTCCTCTCTCATTCACAGACTCACGAGCAGAGGCAGCACTGAGCTGCAGCAAGGTAAGATAGTGCCTTGTTTTGGTTTTCATTGTCTTTTCAGCCTTTTTTTTCCTTTCCACCTGCCATTTGCCATCACTTCTCAGGGCTCTGCATAGACATCTTGAGGGGAGTGCTGCTTTCTCAGGGGAAGAGTGGACTTTCGGATGTTTGTTCCTTTCTTGCTGCCAGGGCACGCACAGAGAATCTCTCTTTGTATTCCCAGTCTGCTGTTGGGAACCAGGTGCTAACTAACAGCTGCTCTTTAGTTTCTTCCCTAATAATATACTGTCATGTTTTCAAGTTCTCATGGAACACAACCATATCTAACTATAGACACTTCCCTGGTTTGAATAGCAAAATGAATTACTTCAGGCAGAAAGCTTTTAATTAGTTTTTGGAGTTTTTTTTCCCGCTATCAGCATTTTCTTCTTTATGTTGAATGTTTGGAAAATGAATAGATTGTGGGAAAAAAAGAGGACAGACAGAAGGAACATTTTACTTTTTTTCTCCTCTTTCAGACCATTTCCTAGTGGCCATGAAAGAAAAAAAAGGAAAATTACAGGCGATGTTTGCTGATTTCATGTTTTAAACAATTACTTGTTATGGATTACAGCAGCTGAGGGAAACGGGAAAAGAAAGCAGACCACTGAATCGTAACTGTGTGTCAAAGCAGGAATTCATCAAAACCAGTCTGTAAAATAGCATTAGCAATAACTGCCAAATGCCAATTATCAGGATATTGTTACATTAAATTACTTTTAACCTCATCTCATGAGAGCATTAATTTTCAAATGAAGCCAATAAAAGAACACCTCTTAGGGAAAATAAGATTATTTGTGAATGTGTGTACATTTGTTTGGATGCATTCACACATACATTTTTATTATAAATATTCTTATAACCAAAGGCTTTTAAATCCAAGGATTACGAAATATGACAAAAACATAAGAAATATTAATTTACTTTTAGCCTAAGAGCTAAAGCTATCACACATTGCACTAGAGTTTGTTTACTATTCCATTATTCAAGAAATTAAATGAAAGAAAGGTTTTTTCAAAATGCTGAGTCCTTCAGAGGATTTGACGGGATCTCAGGTCCGGAGTACCCTGAGGAGCAGGACTCCTTAGACCTGACCCAAAACCAGTGCTTGTAGGAAAGGACCGCCCACTTCAAAGCATTCGGGATTGAGGTCAGATCCTAGATGAGGATGTCAAAGGCAGAAGGGTAGATGATTACTTGGTCCAAAGCTGCTGATCCACTGACTCTGGATGAGAGGTAGGTGTTTACATCGGTGCAATTGGTGCAGCACTTTGGTCTGGTCCCTGGGCTGTCTCTTGGGCTCTGCCGTGGCAACACGTGCCTGGCAGTGCTCCCGCGGGAAAGGCAGCCCTGGGGCTATGCCCAGGCCATTACACACTTATGGCCTCTGAAGTCGAGTGAACACATCCAAAACGTGTCCTAGGGACAAGATTTGCTCTTCGGCCATGCCCGGGGGGGAGAGCCCTACATGGTAACAGATCAGCACGGTTGACTGAATCTCAGTGCCTGGGAGCATCCTGGTATCCTATGTGATTTATGAGTATAGGCATGGCCTCTGAGTTTGCCCCCATGTATCCAACCTCACCTGTGATGGGCACTCACTGCCATGGTTGATGTCCTCAGGTAATATGTCATGTCTGGCTTAGCTTTCCAGGGTTATGCTGGTGGGGGCTGTGACAGTCGGTGTAGATAGTGCTGAGACAACATGCTTGGGGACGAGTTTGCTCCGCCCTTCATGTCAAGAACAACACGTAACTAAAGTGGAAGAATAAAGTAATGTAAAATACCAAATTGTCTGCACACACACCTATCTTATCTTGGGGCTTTACTGTCTCCACATGGATGCCTCAGAGGGCTTAACGTCTCCAGACACTGCAGCCAGCACCTCCACACATCTCCCTGTTCTCCAGCAGGAACTGTCTTGCCACTACACTGTGGTCTGGTCAGATCTGCACAGACCTCCAATCTTCTGGTCCCCAGCACATGTGAGATGAGTTTCCTAAGTTATCTGGAGCCCAAAGGTAGCATGTCCCACCAGAGTGCAGTGTTTTAGAGGGACACCAGTGGGACATGGAAGCTGCCTTCACTCATCTGGTTATTACAAGATCTTGCTATTAAGCTAAACTGATGTGCTTCCACAGATAATTGTGCAATAGAGAAATCAAGTACAAAACTAGTATTTTTTAACAGAGTAGTCTCACTTCTTGCATACTAGAAATTTTCTCATGTCCTCAAATTCTTTTTCTATCTTCCAAGCCTCAGGCTAAAACAATAAAAATGAGAAAATCATCCTGGTTGGGCACTTACTGTTAAAGTATTGCAGCCACTGGTGTATTGACAGTGTTCCCTTTTAAAAACAAGAAGCAGAAGCAGCATTCCAATCATGTACAGCAAAGCATTAGCTTTTCAAAAAAACCTGTGTTGGCCAAAATCTTTAGCTGGAATAAAATGCAGGAACATACATGATGATTTTTCACTGGATTTGAATCTAAAAGTGAAATTAAACAAAAAGACCCAAAGCCTGTTTCCAAAGTGAAGCCATTCTAAAGGCAGTCTTTCCAACAATAATACTTTGTTCTTACCTAGCATTTAAAAATACGATTAATGGATGAAGAACTTTACTTTTTCCCTTCCAAGCAGCAAGCCATCAAAACAAGGCAGACCTTTGACTGCAGCTGGCAAGAGGCTGTGAGGGGGCAGGCTCATTCAAACACTTCTTTAATACAGAAAGTGTAAAAGGCTATTTTACAAGGAAGAAAACCAGAGAAGGAAGTGACTGCGAGTACTGACTCGGGGGTGAAATCCTGGCCCCACAGATATCAATGAAAGTTCTCTCAAATGCATCCACAGATTATTTTAACAAAACTCAGATCTCTTTCTTTTCCTCCTAATTTTAATAGTGCCAAACTTGTGTAGATTTGTACCGCAAAAGTGCATTTTCATATCTTTTCTTACCATTTTTCCTTTTTTGTACCAAACCACAGATACTCTGACACAGTTGTTTTTCGGTGAGATGAATTATTACAGACTGCAATATTTTATCTCTGGCTTTATGTTACAGTGAACACAGTTTCATGCTGATAAATCTCAGGCTGTTTCAGCAATGTTCATCACCTAGCACTGATCAGCTTTGAGAAGCATAGGTCATGTTACACAGAGTCCTAGTTTTTCTGAAAGCAGCTGGAGCAATTTTGCCTGGTTTTGCTCAACTCCCTCTGACAACATGGAAGGAAGACTACCGTAGACACTCCAAAGGGATCCATCAACTTCATAAAACTCAATATGTTTCTGCTGCAGGTTGATTTACTGGCTACTGTTAAGACACACTACCAAGAATTAGTGAAACTGAAAGCGCTAGAAGAAAAAATATTTTCCCTCAATTTCACTTCGTATTTTCAGTAATATTTTTAATGAAGCCACTTATACAGGTTCTCTTTTATAATACTCTTTTTTTCCCTGCAGTATCTGTGGAACTCCCATTTCACAACAAATTAGAGTAAAACTCTCCTTTACAAAGGAAAATAAGTACTTTGTCATGAGAATAAAATGGGCACATACGTGGGGACAGAAGCTGTGTCACACACTCCATAAACAAAGCTAGTGGGCTTTCAGATCAGCATATTCTCTGTGAAGCTGAACAGTTTTTCACCAAAGTCTTCCTAGAAATTTGCATGCTTTCTGTAGGAGGGAAGCATTGACAGCATTGACTAGTGCTCCTTTTTGGTACTGTGGCTAGGGAAGCAAAGCCCAAGAGGCCTAGAGATTACCATATGAAAACAGAAATACCTGCAAGCCATAGATGCCACCACACAGAAGCCCATTATTCTGTTATTTATCCCCTTTTTAAAATGCTGGGTATCCTAATTTCCCAAGCATGATTTCTATTGCAACACATCTCACAGCTTCCAGTGCTGGGTGTAGAAGGCAGCAGGACACTCAGGGGCTTAGAACACTAATTATAATAAAAAGAGGGAGATACAGCATGGCATTTTTGATACAGAATAATAAAAGAGAGGAAGTTCTCTTCCTCTGTTTGTTGTAGTTTTCAACTCCACCAAGTAAGCCCTACTCAGGAATTCATGTGAGCACACATTAAACACATTGTGTGTTATGTGCTCGCACAGTCTGCATTTCACATTGTCAAGTATTTCTTCTCTCAACATCCTTTTAGGGGAGAAAAATAGCACTTTTTCCTAATTCAGGAAAGAGAAGTAAGGGCCTTCTAAGGGCCAGATCTGAGGCCAGCCATGCTTCCTTTCCTCCTTTTCGCCCTGCATTTACTAATGCAAATGTAGGGTGGATTTGCAGATTGCTAAAGGAAATGGCAAAGAGTGCTAGGTCCAGGGCGTGCTCATAGAGAAAGCCAGCAGGAGAAACAGTGTGGGCATGGCTGTGGAAGTGCTGTGGGCACTCAGGTAGAGCAGTCTGCCTTCCTCACAGGTCTTCCTCTGCCCTTTCCTGCAAGTGGAGTTCCTACTGCCTACCAGTGCTGTTTGCTGCCAGACAAGCCAGATGCTTCCCCACATGTTTTTTCTGCATATCCAAGTGTTAGAAATTCTTCCTTGTAAATGAAGAGTCTTGGTTCCTGGAAATCCTTCTGGACATAAGGAAGAGTCAGCATCATTGTGGACAGGCTCTTCAGGGACAGACAGATAGGCAGTGCTCAGTCATGTAAGGCATTTGCATTGTAGCAACCCAGCCGGGACTCACTGGACTTTATGGTTAGACATGAGGGATAAGCAAAAGGACTAGTGCTGCTTCATAGTGTGAGTTCTGACTCCTCTCTAATGATTCAGAAATATTACTTATCTTCCAGCAAGGGACACTTTGTCTTCAAGACAAACCATTGTTACAAGTTTTTCTTTCATTTTACTCACAATGTTTGAATTTCATTCACATGAAGACAGCAACTCCACTAGACAGCTATGTGAATATAAACTTGGCAGAGACAAACACAATCCACATGCCTATCAGGCTGACAATGGATGGTATATTTTTTTAGCTCTATGTGAAGTGTTAGACATGAAATTCACATCAGCAACCAAATGATTACTTTAATCCTATTATTTAAAGGGCCTGAGCACTTATAGGGTTCAAAGTAAGCACAGGCCTAAGAGGATCAACTGCAAG
The DNA here is from genome assembly GCA_013397755.1 of Cnemophilus loriae. NCBI lineage: Eukaryota > Metazoa > Chordata > Aves > Passeriformes > Corvidae > Cnemophilus > Cnemophilus loriae. The sequence continues at coordinate 2,375,176 of VZTF01008854.1, forward strand.
GACTCTACTTCAAAGTGCACAATCTAAGCTCATATACTCAATCATAATATATGTCTGAGCCTACATCTCAGACTCCCTCAGTTTATTTGTAGTATATACAAACAGTAGCTGGGAAGAAAAATAATTGTTGCCATACAGAAGGCTCTTTCTGCAAAACAGGATGTCCCCAGTCATGGTCAGATTGGAGAGGGTGACTGTTTATACTTACATCAAAATATTATGAGTCTAAAGTAATCCAGGAAGTGATTTGCAACCATATGCTTCTTTTGAATATTAGGCAAGTTGAAAGGTTTGGGAATGATAGGGCTGACATAACCAGTCCTTGAGGAAGAGATGGCTGTAACAGAAAAGGCTAAATAATCTCTCTTTTTTCGCTTCTGTGTTCATTGTGAGGAACTTGGAGAGCTTCCTGCAGCAGAATGCTTCCTTATGGGTATAGTCAGAGGATCTATTTCAAGCTGAAGTGTCTGTAGAAGAGGTATGGAGCAAATATACAAGATGAATGGGAAGGAAATGTTAGAACCAGATGGTGTTCATCCAACAGATCTAAAGGGATTGAAGGATGAATTCACTGAAATAATAATAGTCCATGGCCTCTTATTTAAAACAGACTTAGAACTGAGCACCTGAATGTATCCAATACAACATCAGCCTTTTTAAATGCTTCCAGGAGAAAATGGGAGAAACAGAGCCTGGTAAGTGACAAATTTAGTAGAAATCACTACGCAGGATAGAGAAGCTGGGTAAATATGATACATTGGGAGAAATTCAATATAGCTGGGTAAGGAGAAATCGTGTTCTACAAATCCGTCGGGTTCCTGTAAGATAATAAACAGCATGGAGATGCAGGAGATCTTTGGTTGACAGCATCTGCCTATTTGTCCTTTTTCCTTGTATTCGAGAAGGGCCCTCACCACACACCCTTAAAAACACTTAAGCAGTAATAGGATAAGAGGGAAGATATTTGCATGTATTGCATAAAATCAATTGAAAGATAGACAGGTTTACAGTAAAGAGATTAATAGGAGATTATTAGTGGAAATTCTTCTAAGACTGAGAAACAGGATGAGAGAAAAGGATCTTGGGCAACAGGATGAGTGGGCACTAGAACAGCATCTTAAAGTGAATGTAGATGAGCATAAAGCAGTGAATGTGGGGGGAAAACGTAAGTTTAGCTATAAAGTAATGGTTCTGAGATGTCTAGCTGAGTGTGAAATTTAGAGGTTATCTAGGTTTACAAAAAAAACCCCAAAACAACAAAACACACACCAGTCAAAAGCCTGAATGTTAAAGTTTTGGCCGCGTCACCCGAAAAACTAAATTGTCATATTGAAAAAGTTTGAGGAGGAATGATAAAACAGGAGGAGTAGTTTCATACACACTGAATAGGTAGACTGGGACTCCCTGCCCTAGGAGAGATGGCTGAGAGGGTATATGATAAAGATTGACAAAGACATGAACAGCTTGTAGCATATGAATAAAGATCAGTTGCTCATTGTATCTCCAAAGGGAAGACCTAGGAGGCCTCAGATGAAACTAGTAGGTAATATATTCAAAATTAACACAAGGAAGATGGTTCTTCAGCAACACAGAGTAGAGCTACCTGTTACTGGAAACTGCGAATTTCCTTTCAGGCGATCAGGAGGGAACTGGAAGTTCATGAAAGTGATACTCAGTATGGATACTGCCTCCAGGTTGAGAAATCCCCAAGCCAAAAGTTGCTGGAGGCTGGCAGAGTGTTATGAAGAGATATCATTACATTATCTTCTCGCTTTCTTCCCAAGACACTTCCCAAGAGCAGCATAACAAATTGGAGGAACCCTTCTTTCAATGATTCTCATATTGCTCTGGTGTGATCTGAACAACTTCAAATGACAGGTTCTGCCTGACACTGTTCATCCTTTACAGGCATGAATGTTAGACTGAAAACTTTAGTCTAAATCTTCCTTCCTTCCTTCCTTCCTTCCTTCCTTCCTTCCTTCCTTCCTTCCTTCCTTCCTTCCTTCCTTCCTTCCTTCC
>VZTF01008854.1:2377231-2426533 GCA_013397755.1 Cnemophilus loriae
TTCCTTCCTTCCTTCCTTCCTTCCTTCCTTCCTTCCTTCCTTCCTCCCTCCCTCCCTCCCTCCCTCCCTCCCTCTTTGGAGGTTGTGGAGTCCTAAAGTTAATCCTTAAGGACAAGTTAGACAAAGATCTGCCAGGAATGAGTTAGACATTGTCACTTCTGCCTTGGAAATTAGTTAGGTAAGTTCTTAAGGTGTCTGCCAACTGCCCAGTTTTTCAAACCCCTCTTTGCTCAGAAGTTCTGGAGGCCTCTGATAAAGTGAAATGATAGTCTCAAATGTTGCTGTTGGTTATTTTCAGAGGGTAATAAGAGATATCAGGGCTGCAGGCAGAAAAAGCACTCAGGAGAGCAGAAGCAAATCATACACATAGAAGTAAGGTTTAGGAGAAGAAGCCATGAGCAGTGGGGCAGTGGGAGCGGGGAGAACTGTGGAAAGGGGATTTTGCCTAAAAATGCTGAAGTGTGCTGCTGGGAACACCGTAGGGAATGGGAGCTATTTTTTACAGGATAGCAAGTCTCTGGTGCTGTCAGAAACATAGAGTGATTAGTTTCTTGGAACAATCACAGTGTGTTTGTTTCATGCGTCTGGAACACGGAATGATAAATCATGATTATACTAAAATTAATAAATCCTAAATTAAGGGATAGTATTTGCCAGCTCAGAAGACCAGCAATTACTGCAACTTCTGTAGTAATTTGACATCCCAGATTCCATCTGCAGAGGTGGGAAACCCAAAAGGCTCTTCCCATCTGTCATATTCAGGCCCAACATGGCAGTCAAGTTGAATCCAGAGGAAAGGAAAGAAGCGACAGCTCCTGTGCGTAGGTCTCTGCACTATCATCATTTAGAGTCATCTGAAGACCCCTCACCTATTGTTGGAGGTTGTCTCTCTATCCCAAAGCACTTCCGAAGACATGCCACCAAGATCTCTATCCTTGGTTACAGATGAACAAACTATGGAGCTGACGGGTTTAGCGAACACTTAAAAGCCAAAGAAGTGTGAAAATGGCAAAGATCAAAATGTTTCACTCTCGTTTCCTTAAAAGTAAAGGTACCATCTGTTGCTTAGTGAGGGGAAAGTAGGAGAAAGAACGCTAGGGAAAGTAGGGGGGAAGACTGTATTCCATAAGAATTGTTGTCTTCCACTCTCTTTGTTTTAACTCTATTATTTCTTCACTGGTGAGGGCTGTTCAGGGTGGCTGCCCCACACGGTACAGACAGCTACTGCCTGGGGAGTTGTTTGATGGGCTGTCTTTATCCTGCAACGGTCTTTATGGCTTTTTTTTAATCCATGAGGTCCTGGGATAGATTTTCTGACAATGCTGCTTGTCCAGTGAAGGACCTGTCAGTCCTGTAACACGGTGCCTCAGCTTTCCAAGCTGTTGAAAACTCAGCTGCCAACAAGAGGGATTTTCCTTAGCAGACACCATTCCTTTAAACCCTGGGTTCCCTTCCTCTGGATTCAACCCTTGAAGCTTCCTCTGGTGTTCTGTCTGTTTCTACTTCAAGCACCACTACATCTCTCTGTGATCAAATTGTGTTCTTCTGCACATCAGTGATAAAAGCTGTTTGTCTACTCAGCTGGGAGAGAGGAAAGCAGCAGAAAAAGGGACACAGGTGTCTTTCTGCCTGGGTCATCTGTTGCAAAACCTCTCCCAAATCTCAAATGTCCACAGAGGGAAGGACACGGGAGCAATTACACAGGAAGTGACAGACCCCATGTTGACAGATGTCTCACTGCCACATTCACTTTGAGACATCTCTTGGAAACTGAATTGGGAAACTGAATGCTGAAAAAGTCTTTTTATCCTTTGCATATTCCTCAGAATCTTGGGAAAAGTACATATCCGTGAGCATCTTATGAGAATGAAATTTCAGGAAGATTTAATATTGCCTAGCTGTTATTTTAGGTTTAATGAACTAAAATGCAGCATCTGCACTAGTCTACACTCCTTCCTAAGCAGTAGTGCCAAAAATAGCAGCTCTCCTAAATGCACACTCTCATATTCAATTGAAGCTTGTGTTACACAGATTCAAGCATCAAAAAGGGGATTAGTTGAATTCTGATAAAGTAACTTAACAGTTTCCAGGATAAATTGGTGGCGTAAGGAATCAGCCAGTAGCTTAGCCATTTTCAAACCTAAAAGTGTATATTTTCCCCTCCCCTGCTCTCTCAGAGACATTATATTTCTCTATGTCTCAAACAGGGGGAAGTAGAAATATTCCACTTCCAGCTGTCTCTTTCCACCACTTTCCTTTGCTCATTCTTTTCAGCGAGAAAAGGAGATAAGTGGTGAAATTATAGTTATTCCAGCATCAGCCCAGTAGCTGAAGGGAGACCTATGAAGGCTTAGTAAAATCATTGAGAAGTCCTGCTATGAAAATGATACTATTTCCACCTTTTTCTCCCCATATGGAGGTACAGCATTCTACACATAGAATTAACCTGTGAAACACACATACCACCGAAGAATGAGCAATATATGCTATGTAAATGCCATATACACGAGGAAAATGTAAACCATAGGATAAGTTCCTAAATCACTGTATGGTACTTGCATTTCCCCTCTTAGTTTAGGCCCCCTATTGGAAGCACTGCCCCCGTTTTCATTGCATTGACACCTCTGAAGCCTTGAAGACGCCTGATCTCTTCTATGTTCTTCAGAGAACCAATGAAGTAAAAGTAAAATATAAAACATATTTATTGAAAAAAAAGAATTGTGTTACATAATAAATTAGTTAGTGAAAGGGCTCCTGCCCTTTCCTCCCCATCTCTCTGAAAATCAATGAAATTTGGGGCTCTCCCACCCACCCACACCTGCTGGATTTGATTCTGGTGGGAAAGGGGCTGGGGAGGGCTGCCAATCACTGATGGATATTTATTTACATATAAATGTGGAGTGAGTGGTCCTGAAGAAGGGTAAGAAGTCTGACATTCCCCATACCTTCCCTAGTAGTGTTTGATGGAGTGCGTACACCTCATCATGGGGTGAGGGAAGGTGCTGCCTGGCAACTCTTCCTCATCCCTTTCACAGCTCCACACAGTCTTGATGTGGCTGCTGAGTGTCAAGTCCCACAGTGAGCCCACAAATCAATGGGTTTTAAATTGGCAGAGGTTCTTCGGCCTTCAAGGAGTCAGAGGTGTTATATTAAATTAGGCAAAAATTATCTTGTCTTCCATAAGTCAACCCAGACATGCAACAGATAAACTAAATCATTTCAGCTGGAGCCAGTATATATTTAAACTTATAACTGTGGAACACGCTTGTCTTGTATGACCACAGGGGTCATCAAAAAATCTCTGTCAGACTTGCTGCAGTAGCTGTCAATGGACAGATGGGGAAATAAAAATACCGTGGAAATTGAAAAAATCAATCAACACATTCAGAATATTTAGTTTGCTTAGAAAAGTTTGGAAATAAACTAAATCAAATAGCCCAATTCTAATCACCTTCAAGGCCCTTTTTCTTTTTTTATGTACACTACTAAATCAGAGCTGAGGTAAGAACAGTAAATAAGATGGAAATAAATTATTATTGTTGCCACTGTGCAATAGTTTAATCTAAAAGAAAGGAACTATTACTCCTATTATGTTTATGCTCTAACTAGTCCTTTGTAAATTTCCTAACAACTTACACATGAATTTGGCTGTCCTGAGCTTTATATTTACAGACAGTGAAGCTAAAGAACAGAAAGATGAAATGTCTTGTCCAACGGTATCCAGGAAGTCACTGATGGGACTGGAAACTCAACCAGTAGCTCTCCCAAGATATAGGTGTAGCTCCAAGGTAGCTCATGGGTTCAGTGAAAATTGTTCACTCTCTGGTTTAATTCATTTTACAGTGCCACTGCAAATTCAAGGGAAGAGTCAGGGACTCCCCATGTGGCTGGGGAGTGCAGCAGCTTTGATTTAAATAAGATTTAATTGCCATGGCATCCTTAATCCTGTATGCCCATTGTCAGTCCTCCAGGGCATGATGCCTGTGTTTTGAAAACTCAACAGCAAAGGCTGGATCGACTGACAAACAGATCATTGCTGGTCATCAAAATAACTCACATCTGTAAAGGAGATTTGGCTTCAGATAGAAGAACTAGGAATGGCCCTTTCCCACCATTTTATTCTGTGCATTTCTAGATTTGGAGTAGCACTGAGACCAACTAACACATTTCACCCTGATTCCAAATCTGACTACATAAGAGGAGAGCAAGTACAGGTCAGAGTTCTGGCATAAGTTTATTTTGCAGGAGAAACCCTTATCTAACCCATGTGCACATCTACACCACTGCTCAGGCACCTGCCAGAACCCAGTGCCCAAAACTGGACTACCGGGCATCTTCTGGATGCAAAACAACAGCAAGACTGTCTCGGGCTAAAGGGCTTTACGTTTTTATCCTTCTGGTTCCCTTAAGGTTGAAAGCATTCGTATTAAAGCACCTCCCTTTGGCAAGCACGGGTCGTCACTGAAGATTACCCTGAAATGCCTCCCCAGCCTACCCCTCAAGCTGCAGAGAGCAGACATCTCCCATGTCCTTCTGACCCAAATTCTTCCCTCTGGGAGGTTTCCCAGGACCCTCACTGTTTTGATTAGCAGAATGTGGTTCTGCTAGAAAGGTTGATAGATGAAATGGGATTTTGCAGCAGAAAAAGTAGTTCCTGGTTATAGTAGGATTAATAGCTCCCCCTCTTTACCATGTGCACGCTGGCAAGGCTCTCGACTGGGTACTGAGCATGTGCTGAGACAATCTGTTCCTTTGGCTTTCCCTTGCAAAAAGATGGTTGGTTTTGGTTTCATAGATTTCCCCTGCTTTTGTTCGTTTTCCTCCTGATTATGGGGCAGCTTGGTGAGAAAGAAGGGTGGAGAGAAACTAGACTGGGGTCTGACTGCTCGTAAAGAAATGCCCACACGCTTGGTCTTTGTAAAAATGTGCACCTCTTCACAAAGGAGAAGAGAGACAGGTTGTTTCACTCTGCTTTGGCAAGACACTTAGCAGGCAAAACGACCAAAGCAAATAAAGCCTCATACCAGTTTTAACCAAGGACTTTATTCTCTCAGCCGGGTGAAGAGCCTTACAAATGTTTGGGCTTGAGTTGCTGTAAAACGTCTCCTTCTGTAAAGAGCGAGCTCTCAGATTTAGCAAAGCCATGTTATTAATAAGCATCGGGGATTTAGAGAAACAAAGGCTGGAGGAGGGGAGAGGGAGCCTTATTTTAGGAAGGGGGCCAAGAAAGACAAGATGTTTAGGAGGGGGAAGTATTGACACCCTTGGAATAGAGAAAGTGTCGAATGCCAGCTGCAGAGCTCCTCAAAGAATGAGAGTCTCCGACGCTTTTGTCTCCTTATATGGTAAAATGATAGCGAGGGGTTTCACTAGGCTGGGGAAGGCAGCAGCCTCTTTCCACACAACGCTGACTGCAGAGCTGGAATCGGCAGAGCCGCTCTTTGCAGGCAGTAGAAAGCCCCAGCTGGCTGTACAGCTCTCCGCTGCGAGCAGGCCAGTGTGCTCTTTGCACATTTGTTGATGGATGTGACCCCCTGTCCCCGGTCCAGGAGGTGGCATTAACTGCCCGCTACTGCTCTGTAAGTAAATGTCCCTTTTTTCCCCTTCCCTCCCACTACCCACAGAACATATCTTTGGAGGTGTCGCTTTAAACAAAGGGTGCGGAGAGGAGGAGAGGGTTGTTTAATGCCCCAGTAGGTTGCTGGGGAAGGATGCGAGGAGAGAGATTGCCGGTCCCCCTTTCTCCTGAGTGCGCGGGGAAGGGTGTGAAGAGGAGAAAAGGGCAAATTTCTTATCACAGCAATTACTGCTGCATGTCCGTCAGTAAAGTGACACATCAGCGAGCTGATGAGGCGCTGGGTCTTTTCATGTGTAACTATTTTTAATGACTGTATTGTGCTGCGCGTGTAATCCACTGGGGAGGTGATAAAAAGTAGAAGATGGGGTCTTAGATTCCTTACACCTCCGTGCACTCCTGCTGCCGAGCTCAACAAAGGAGCATTTTTGTACTGTAGCAAGAGCAGATGCACATGAAACAAAGGTAGCCTCTCCTCTTTGCAGGCAAACAGTGCGGACAGATAGTGTATGGGAAAAATGGGGAGCCATCAGCATCGTATTTCTTCTTTTTATGTGGAGAGAATAAATTAGAATACAAATCCCAGTTAATAGCTCTGCATTCCTTCTTTTTGTGCTTCTCTCTGCGTGCATGTGTGTGCAGCCACAATAACCCAGTCCTCACTGTATGCTAACGTGTATTTCTCTGTGTACATAATAAAGGAAATACTAACTTTCATTGTCTGCATTGATGGCTGTTCCAAACTTTCTACTTCCTCCGAGGGATATGGCTTTTATTTAGTTGACCAAATACCTGCATATTTTAGCTTTGCTGTGTACAGAGACACACACAGTCACGAGACAGTAAACATTATAAAAATGTATTTACCAACAAGTCAGTCAGTCTGTGATTGCTACTCCTCTCATTCCAATCTATAGGTGTATTAACCAAGATTTCTAATTGACATTGAGATTGCCAGGGTCAGTAGCTGCAACATTTATTGATGGCTATGCGTATTTATATGTTGTCTTGAATAGGAATTGTTCTAAAAGGGACCAACATAAAGCTGTGTTATTAGATATGCAAATGCATCCAAATGTGAAAGAATGCTACAGCTAAAATTGTCTCTGGGTTTCTGCTGTGAATCTTATTTTCACCGGTTCATAAATTTATGGGACTCCCAGCTTTCTGGCCAAAATCTTCTGTGCCTTTTATCAGCCATATGGTAAACTTTGAAAACAATTGCTTCAGGCATTTGGATATGGAAGGCAAAAAAAAAAAAAAAGGCCTGTATTTGTTTATTTTACAAAAATTTATGTCTGTTTTGTGCACCTGTAAATATAACTAGGAAAGGATGGATTCTAAAGGTTGCTTTTTCAATAGAACCTGACCAATTCTTGGTCACATATGGAGAAAATTTTTAAAAAAAGGATATGAGTTGCTATATTGAAAACTCAGTTCCTGACACACCATAGCATTACTATCAAAATCTGGCCAGAGCACCAATAAAACTATCTTTTATCCTAGCTATAGGGTAAAATGATCTCTGGCTTGTGAACCAACGTATGGTTGAGGTGAGTGGGGCAGCTGAAAAGACATAAGATGATGTTGTTGAGGAATCAAATTTGTAAAAGTTACCTGGGGTTCCCACCTGACATCTCCATCTAACTAGCACACCTGCAGCTAGGGGGTGGACCAGTTCTTGTGGTCTTTTGAAAAAGCCCTAGATGGCTAAAGTGCTGGGATAAAATATAGTTATTTTTGGTTCTCACCATCCTGCCAAATGTGGTCCCATGGAAATCAGCAGTGCTACATATGCAAGCACCAAATAGTCACTTCCAGGTGGTCTGGATTTACAGGAAAATATAACTAGTTTTTGTGAAATCACTGCTCTCTCACAGCAGTGGCTATATTGTGTCACATATTGTTTGTCCACGTGAAGTTCCTACCATGTAGAGCATGTAATGATGATTCCCAACTGAAGAACTCAGGTACAAATAATGATTTGTTTCCCACTTCTTAGAGAAGTCTAGGGATAGCACTTTCCCTGAAATCACATCTTTCCTGTCCATACAGGTATTAGCCCTCCCAGATGGCACACCTTGCATTAGAAAAGAGATCAGACAACTCGTTTGATCACACACAACACAGTCTGCCAGGATTCCGTCATGCTTTGAACATCAGAAGCCAAAAAAATAAACAACCCCAAAACATTGGTGACAAAGTACAACTCCTACAGCTGTAAGGGTTAGTGACAGTTTCTGCTGCACTGCACTGCAAATTCAAGCTTTCATCCCAAAAGAAAGGGATGAGGAGGGCTGCAAAGACCTATATTCAGGAGGGACCCCTGTCTCAGCTCTCAAGGGCATTGAGCCTTGAGCCTCAGAGCCAAGCAATGTGTTACCTGCTGATGTCCTCACCTCCCTGCCTTGCCTCCTCTCACAGGGGCCAGGATATTCAGAGTCAGAGGAAGGTCAGAGAAGTGTTAATACCATCAGCCACAAGCAATGTCTGTTGCTGCTGGCCAGCATGCTCACAGTCTTTCAAGGTCCCAACAGGCCAGGGATTCAGATCTAAATCTTATCCATGTTTCTCTGATGGATAAATCTGTCCTGAGCATCTCTGGACAAACTCTGAATGGTGTCGTGTTGTAGGCAATCATCTTCTCTCACTTGGGTACTGCTTCAGAGATTGGGGGAATCTCATAATTTGCATTTTTAGACTGATTAATTCTAATGGTGTAATTTTAATGTTTCATTTACATATGCACAGTTATTTGTGATGCAGATTCACCCCAACTGAGAGTGTGAAATGGCAGGGTAATGACAGGTTTCATGAAAATAAATCTTGGATACATTGACAGCTACTGAAGCGTTAACATTTCAACAATATTAATTAGCTATATATAGACAGAATTTGATTATAAACCACTAGAGCCTTCTTCTAAGGATGAACATCAAAATACTCAGGCCAGGTGAAAAAGTTAGTTTTGTTCCTTTTCACATACCCTTCTATATGATATTGGATTTTGCCAACTAGAATGCTGAATGGTTACTGTACATATAATAACATGCCATAAGAGGAATTCAGGTGAGCGTAACACTGACATAAGCATATTCACTTCTCCCTTTCACAGGAAATTTTTGAATTTAAAGTTTCAAATATATCAACCACTGCAGAGAAAGGTCTAAGGTATCACTCTGATGGTGTGAGTTAGTTCTAGACCCTCAGCAAGCCCAAGCGTAAGGCCTCAAAACCCACCACTGTTTCTTCACTTCATCTTGCATAATAAAAGCAGCAAATTGCCTAAAGCCATGAAATACCTGTAAGCAATTACATAGATGTATTTTGTCATTGCTCTGAAGCACCCTGAGACTTAGAACAGAAGTGTCTTCAGAGACCAGGATCTCACCTTTGATGAATTCCACCTCTCCATACTATGCCGTGCAGCTCTCCATGGTGGATTCAACATCTTCCTTCTTCGGTTAGAAAGAATCTTGCCCACAAAAAGGTTGCTTATGTCCACATCACCAGGCTGTCTATATCTTTCTGTGCTTTCTTCTGTACCTTTCATGTGCCAGAGGTACTTCGGCTCAACCTTAGTAGATGTTCCCTTTGCTCTCTGTGTCCAGTCTCCTGCCACAACCACCCCCCAAAACTGGGCCAAACAGGTTTCACCCAGGTGCAATCAATCTGGTTTCCTACGATGTGCCCAACGGAATGGGTGCCCCCAAGGTTTACATAGCCTCCCTTGTCGTGTTTTGGAAGGCCACGGGCGTGGCAGCTGAGCAGGGAAGTTTGGATACCTCACAGCCCTGAGGCATTCACTGCCACAGCTGTTTTATATGGCAGCTGATTAACTGATCCCCCAAACCACGCGTGCCAATTTTCTTAGACACAAGGGGGCTTTGTGGTCTTACCTCAGTAAACGGAACCAGAGCTCTGCTGCAAGAGGCCAGAACAAATAACAAAGCATTCTTCTTCTGCAAAATCATCCCAACTTTCCTTCTATCCTTTCTATAAAGAAGGAAACACAGGCTATTTGGGACACCGTTCTGGTTTCGTGCCCTGGGCAGTAGTACGCGGGATTTCAAAAATACAGAAAAATTTGGAAATGTGACTGCATGGTAGCACATGGCATTTCTGGGTATTTTTGTCTTAAAGTCTAATTTCTCTGAGATTAGCAGTGGTCCCGTCAATAAGAGAAAGCAATCATTTTCTGGGAAAACAAACCTTTGTTGGAGTTTAGTGTCTTCAGACATTTAGCTTATAGACTACTTTTGCGAGATAGTGCCAGAAATAATAATAAGGTTTATTAATCTTATACTATTTTTCTCCTCTATCATTTTCTGTTATCTGCTTAAATGCTCTTATTAGACATATGAATTTTTACGCTTAAGCAGTATCAAGTACTTGACCTTTCTTTTGAGCAAGCATTTGCTTACTCTGCAAGAGAAAGAAGGAGGACAGCAATTTCAAAAGGCTTTAAATAGAAAATAAGAGCAAGCCTTTCCACTTGAACTGTGCTCTTCCTTGCTGTGGCAGATTAAAGCCATGCTCCATGTTATTTCAATAGGCTTCTTTTGTAACTGAAATATGTGCAGGAGTATTGGTAAGACCATACATCCTCCAGTCATTTCAATATCAACCTGAGATAACCATAGAGCAGACTCTGTGGGGTACACTTGCGAAGTCCCAGTGCTCAATTCTTCTGTGGCATTTGTAGATACTACCACTGGTTTTTGCTCTACCACTGCTGGAGTAGCTCTAGACTGGAGCAGATCTTTATTGGCTGCCAAACACAATAAACCGCACAGAAACCACAAGTGGAGTGTTCGTTCTCCCCTACTGCAGCTGGGATTACTTTAGCCGGGTGCATAAGGAACTTTGCCACACAAGAAACATTTTCTGTTTGGTTTTTTTTATTATGTATGTTCTGCTAAGGAATACAGTCTTAACCAGCACACTATCCACTTTCCAATTCATGATAGGCTGACTGTGCAATCCAGAGAGGAACCAGGTATGCTTTGGTTATCTGCATACATTAACGCAGTCTGTCTGGTTAGAAAATGGCTCTAAAGAGATTAAAAAAGCCTCTAAAAAAGAGATCGAAATGTTATACCATACACAAAATAAGTCAGCCATTTCCAAGGAAGGTGAGTATTTTGAAAAATCCAAAATTAATTTTGAAGACTATTATAAGGTAACTTTATTAAAAATTAAATTTTTTTTCTTTAAATAGCTTTTAAAATTTAGCATCTAAAGGCATGACTGGGATATTTTACTTGGGGTCAGTTTTTGTTTTTTTTTTTTTTTTGTTATTATTACTATTATTTTCAAATATTAAACCAGATTTTCCTGGCTTTTGATGAAGAGCTTCTAAGACATCTGTGAATATTTACTCTGACCTTAAGAAACAGCAATGAACACCTCTGTAACTGAGTACTTCTAATATCCTAACCTTGATGTGGACACTGGTAAAGCACCCTGGGTTTGTTATCAGGGCTGTTCTGGGAGAGAAAGGACTTATTGTAAGAGTCTTGTTTTCTTGAAGACAGGCTGCCAAATTCTTTTTGATGTGCTTACTTCAGGATTGCTCTTCCATAGCAGCAGCAAGCGAAAAAGCCTTCTGCTTTCTTCTCAGCTTAAAATTTTAAAAGAGAAGGAATCCAGCCACATCTGCCTAAGCATCCCTGTCTCATTTACAAGCTGAGCATAAACCCCGGGCCACTTGTCCCTCATAGCCTGGTTAGCCTTTGCACTGGCCACCTTCAGTGTAAGGCAGCAAATGTCCTTCTGTGGCCCATGGAGGGAGACCTGCCTTTTGTGCATCAGCTGGCTTGGCTCCCCACGGCCAGGAACTGCTGCTGAAGGGTCACAGCTCCAAGCAGCTCGAAGCATCAACACTTGTCCTACGGCCAGCAGGACCTCCAAGCACTCAGGTTCCCTTTGCTCCATCGTGACAGTGTTTGTGGGCACCCACTCCATGATGAAGAGAATAAGATACACTTGGACAGCCAAACAAAGAGGGCTACCAGCCCTTAATGTGTTTTTGTAAATCTAAACACACAGGAGTGCTTTGGGTGTCCGTGGTGTGCATCTACACCAGCTAACTTTTTCACGCTGGAGTTCAGGTGAATTCTGACCATACATAAATTTCCCCCATGCCCCACCTCTCATCAATACTACAAGAAAATGGTCATTTCTTATTTTTCTAAAGTAAATTAAAAAGAATTAAAATCAGTTTTCCTCTTTTGCCCTTGCATGGCCTTATGGTCTGGTTTGGAAAGATGCTTAGGTCTTCCAAGAGTGTTTTCCTGTTGCTGCAATGAGATGATAGATAATGAATGTGGTAAGAGCAGCTAAGTTACAGGAAAAAATCACCTCTTGCCAGAAAGACCAGCATAGTTTGAACTGTCAGTTTGTGGTTATAAATGAATCTTTTCACTTTATCCTTTGGAGTATTAACATAAATTGTTTCCAAATGCTCTAGACCTGCATGGCTCATGTCACTGGAGTTGCCAGACACAAATATTCCTTCCTCAGGGGACGAGAAATAAACAGATAGAAAATTCTCCATGTGTACTGTTATTCTGGAAAAATAGCCAGGTGGGAGAAATGTGTGTACATCTTGAAGGAAGACCTTTTGTTTCCTGCAAAGGTGGCTGACACAACATACTGATCCAGGGGCACAGGTAGAGAGAGCCCCAGCACTACCGACCTAATTAGGTCAGCAGCAAGTCCCACTTTGGCATCTACAGGGGCTTAATTCTGTGTCTCTGGATGCTGTTACACCAAGAGATCAGAACTTCACTGAATAACCTAAACAACTCCTGGATGTTTTAGATAGTTTCCCTTGGCCTCTTTCTCTGTCTTGTGCGTGTGCATCTGCACCTCTCAGTGCTCAACAGCGCCTAAGAAGAGTTGAAATAAGAGATGCACACAACATAATTTACTAGGCTTGCAGACATAGCTGAAAAAGCAGGCAAGGTCTGCTTTTTCAGTAGTCAGTAGTGTCATGGGATGGAGGAACACTGGATAATTTCTTAATGACATGATGAGCCCTAATATTTATGAGGTAATATGATAATTTTAGGAATTGCTGCTAGTAAAATGAGACTGAGCCAACAGGGGAAGAAGAGGAAAGAAGCATATATTTTAAGTCAGTCTACTAATTTTTTGGTAATTTCCCTGCCAATTCTTACTTCCTGGGAGACACAGTGTGGGTAGTACTAACATTTGGCATAAGCTGTAGCTTCTTTTCTGGGCATGCAACAGAAAGCTCTTTTCCTTTCGGAGATGTACTTGTTATGTCTGATGTTGTAGGAGGGAGACTAAATGGCAGAAAAAAGTCAATTTCTCCTTCATGAGAGAAGGAGAGAGAGCAATCTGAAAAAGCATAAGTATAGAATGACTACAGTGATAAAATCTGAAGACCTTTCACCATGAAGAGGTATAATAATGATGAGCCTCTGTCCCACAAAGCTTTACAGACAACAAGTATCAAACACAAGAGAAAGAGACAGATCAATGGCAAGGAGATTGAATTGCATTTTGTGTCCATCCACAGCTGTGCAAGTCTCCTGTTTTGGTTTTTTTTTTCCCCCTTAAAGCTCAAAACAATGCATAAAGCCTGCACTAAGCTAAACATGAGGGGATTTTATATAACAGGATTTAATGGACTGGCAATGTAAAGGACCATGTGTACAACGTGACAGGCAAAAATATTGCTCAGTATGATTTCACATTTCTTGATTGTAAGACAACAGTGAAATGATGTGTTTGAAATTCCTGCTAGCATTTAGTAAATAGGACCCATTATTACCTCACATTTAATTCTCTCTGGAGCAGAAAAAACCCATACAATATGCTCAAAATACCACATAGTAGATCATGAGATCCAGTCCAAGGCCTGGATTTAAACAGCCTGGAATTTGGGATGCTTCACCCTTAATTCCAGTTTACTGAATGCAACCGCATGAACCTGAATTCCTAACTTTAAGAGATATTGGATCCAAAATCGGACCCAGATCCAACAAAGGATTCGCATAACTAAAGCCAAAATGCAGATCTTGGAAAATTTCCTTTCTTGTCTTTCAGTTTCCCAAATCTCTAGAGTTGTTCTCCAAATCTCATCCAGAGCTGCCCCTGCAGTGTCTTCATAGAGCATAGCTCATCCCTAAATTTGTTTGAGATGTAGAAATGAGGACTGCCTCTCCCTGCTCAGGGTGAGGGGGACAATCCCCTGGGACAATCTTAGAGCACATTTAACAAAACTGCCCTTTCAGGATAGGAGGGCAATGCCCAGGTATTTTCTGAAATAGTGGCAGCAACTATTAAATAATTGCTGAATTATTTTGAATTGTTGAATTATTAAATTATTATATAAATTATTAAATACCTATATTACATAATACTTGCCTCTGCTCCTGTCAAATTCACCCAGAAGACAATACAGCACTCACAAGGGAAAGTCCTGTGACCAAGAGACAGGAACATCTGCCTCTAAGGGAGCAGTCCCTCTTCCAGTCCTAACACACTTCTATATTTTACATTTAGCAGCTTTGGATGAAATGGTATAAAGCTGTAAAGAAATCACACTCTATAGTTTATGCTTTTACACATCATGACTGCAGAGAAAATTTTCATTCTTCAGTATCACACATCTACTTTTAATTCAGGGCTAGAAAGAACTAATTCTGAAGAAGGGTGACAAATGCAAGTTTGTAAGTGGTTTCTGCTCACACTTTAACTTAGCAATAATGGACATTAAATGGGCAACAAAATCCTATCATTTGGAAAAAAAACATCTAAGGAAGTCTGGTAAAAACCACAGATTTGTGTCCTAAATACAAACTATTTGAACAAAAGCTATCACTCATCTCAGACTTAGTCATACGTCTACACATATTACTCAGTGTACATTGGTCTGACTCCATTCATTTTGCTGAAATTACTTCAGAAGGAAATAAGGTCCTGTCTAGTTCTTTCCTGGGAAAGTCCAAACATATTATGTAGGTTAGGGGTGTAAACAGGCTCAAAACAGAGAGGAAAATCCATGATCATCTTTTAAATGTTCTGGTAAAGACTGCATGTGTACTTCAAGAGAAGACTAACATGCTGGAAGCAATTGTTAAGGAAATGTCCCTTTGTATTGTCCCCATTCTCCTGCCTTATGTTCCCATTGCTAGCTGCTGCTGTTGGAAATGGGCTAGAGGGGAGCATTGTGGAGTCATTACACTTCTCTCTCCAGCATGTCTTCTTACTTTCTGTCTTCTTATCAGTCCTGTGATGCTCCCTACTCCCTAAGGACAAAGAGCACCCTACATACTCCCAGTTCCCCCTTGGGATAAGAGAGTTAATTAGTTCCTAGAGCATCTCTAAGGTCAAAGTAGTTGCACTGCTAGTCCTAGGTTGTCAGAAGCACAGATGATGAGCTGCCAGGATCTGTGCTTCCTCCAAGTACATTTTGGGGTTTGGTAGTTTGTCTCTCTTCTTTAGTAGTTACTTGGAATTCATAAGACTTTCCAGCAGCTGAGACATCACTTACCTACTTCACACATGTAAAAGCACTCACCCCTCAGTCTATGCTAGTCACCATGAAATTTAGCAGTTGATTGACCACTTAAAAAAAAAAAAAGATTTCTAGTCATCAAAATAAAGTTTGTCCATTCAGACAGCCCTAAAACCTTAATCATATCCCAGCTAGACAGAATGAAAGATAATAATAAAAACTGAAATCCTGGAGAAGAACTCAGGATTTCAGAATGCCCTATGGGTGGCTCCCACTGCCAGAAGGAGAGGACAAACTCCAGAATCCAGTGACTTGTGCCAAGAACACTAAGCGAGTAACAACATTTTGTTTAAAACTGAGAGCTGAAGCTGATGAAAGGACTGCAGTTGCTGTAAATGTCACTTGTGCATGAAAGACAGAGGTAGCCACTTAAGCTATTAGTACTTAAAACATTTAAGGATTTATAGATCAAATGCGGCTTAAAGAGGAGATGCAGCCTGGCAGGCAATGAAAATCATGCAGTCCAGGTGGCACGTACTTTCTGCTTGGGAAATCCCCTTTCCTAAGCAGGCAGCTATGCCCTGCTCCAGCTGTAACCTCCAAACTGATTTCAGATGCAACACATGCTGCAAGTCTCAGGTTAAGAAAGAAGGTGATGACTGTAATGAAACCCAAAATAAGTTGTGCCAGGCAATAATAAATATTCATGGAGTTAGTCAAAGGCATTTGTGTCACCACTGCTTGTGTGTGCATCCAGAAAAGGATAGAGATGTAACAAAACTTGAGGAGCAAACAGCAATTGTCCCTAATTCAGACAAGCTGAAACATCATATACAGTTTGTTCTACTTGCTTTTTCCCTTCCATAATCATTGTTTGACACTTGTCTGAGCCAGGACACCTAGCTCCCATTTGTGTCCCAATACACTGCAGCTGTTGGATAACTACTTCATTTGCAGCAGAGGAGAATCAGATACACAGTCACTGACCCTACAGCTCCTGTGCCCACAGTCCCGTGCACAAGCAGAGATGGAGGATCGGTGTCTGCCTGTGGGGGAATGATTGCCAGACACTGGCTTACTGAGAATGCAGAGAAGAAAGGTGCAGAAGCACATAACAGTAGTGCCTGATGGGCTGTGCATGACTAAAGTCTACTAGTAATGTCAGCCTTTCTCTTGCCGTATGCAGGAGATGTTGCTTCTGAAGATTAGCTGGCTCATCCTCTTGACTTGACTCCCTCCATCCCCTAGACAGACAACTTCTTGTTTTGGACCTATAGGTCAAATTCCATTCACAAATCCCACGTGAATTCTTCAGATGCAGGATTTACTCCTCCTCCTCCTCCTCATCTCTAACACTAGGTCTGGCCAAAGATGGATCAGCAGATGGCTAAAGTAGATGAGTTATTGTCATTGCTCTGCACTGTAAAATTTATAGTCCAGTTTCTTCTTATTGTGTTCATTTATTTGACTGAAAGTTGGATTAAAACTGAGGTACAATGTGATAAACAAGAACTGATAAATCTTTTCTGAGAGATTGAGTCAAGTGTAGCTCAGTCTGACATGTGTCTGTTCCTCTCTTTTTGGCAGGATAGCTGGACTCCAAAACACCAAAATGACTGAACGCTTTGACTGCCACTACTGCAAAGAGTCTCTGTTTGGTAAGAAGTACATCCTGAAGGAGGACTGCCCCTACTGTGTGAAATGCTATGAAAATCTCTATTCCAACACCTGCGAGGAATGCAAAAAACCTATTGGCGCTGACTGCAAGGTATGTCAGATTTGTGTCTTGTTACAAAAATCTTGGCAGAGCAGTCTGGATACAGAGCTCTGAGATCTGGAAGGATCCAGCCTAACAGCTACACAGGGGTTCGTTTCGATGGGAGAGCATGTTTTCTGGACCCCTGTATCTGTTCTGTATTGTTTCACTTGGCAAACCCTTCTTTACCTGGCACAGTAATAGAAATGCGTTCCTGTAAGGCACAGAATGATCTGATGCTCTGATGTAAGAAATTCTCTTTAATTCACTGGGAGAGCCTGTCCTCAGGGCCAGCTGGGATCTGAAAGCGTGACAGAAACTGGTTTTGCCTACTTTTGTGTCAGAATGAGTTAAGCCACTGCTGGCTTTGCAGTGACCAAACTTCTGTGGTCAAGAGACAAGACACACTTAAGGCAAGGTGCTAACTTGGAGATCACAGAAATCTAGCTAATGCTGACCCAAGCAATAAATCAGATAGAGTTAGAAAAATTAGCCCTTTAAATACAGAATGATGACAGTGGAGTCTAATTAAAGAATGGGATGGACAGAGCAAACACCTTGCTTTCTTAAGTTATGCACTGCTACAACACATGGAAACACCTACCTGGTACAGATCAGGTGTGACCACCTGCATTTCTTTTAAATTAACCAAAACAACCTGAGTTCATGCCAGTTTCTACCTGCCTGAATGAAGACCGATGAGCCATCCAGTGAAGTGTCTATTAGACTGCTACCAAAAGACTTCATCTGATATACATCCTCCTTGCATAAAATTGACCTGTTCAAAGTTGGGCAAGATTTTCACTGACAGAGTGAGATTGCAGTAGAACTACAATTTGTATTGTATGGCCATACGGTTCTTTACTGACCCAAGGAGATCTGATTTTTGATTTTCCACTGCTGATCCATACCTCTAGGAGCACCAGTTAATTACTATCAGTGATACTACCACTCGATCACTAGTTCAGAGATATAAAAATACATGCTTACTCAGACTGGAAAAAATAAATGTCTCACATCCTCCAAAGTGATCTACACCACCCTATTGGCAAATCAGTAGGAAAGTCTCTTTCAGAAGCCTTAAAAAGGTAAAAATGTTTCACTATCAAGACAGGGAACTGGCAATAATCTGTAAGAAGGTATAAAATTGCCAGCTTTCCTACAGCTCATAAATATTCAGGTTAGAGAAGAGATACAGCTGGCCTGGCCTGACCTGAAAAAGCAAAATATTTCTGCCCTGTTCTAGAATGTGCTTTTGTTTTAAGGCCTCTTTCTAATCCCCTGAGAAGATATTTCCATGTGTTGATAGTCAAGAATTTAAAAACTTGGACCAGCTTCAACAAATCTCAGTCAAAGTATTCAGGAATTAATCGGGCTGAACTTTTCAACCCAGATTTATGTATTTAGGGAGTGTGGGTGTTATCCGATATACTGCTTTTCTTTAAGTGAGACACACTCTAATAACAGATAGAAAAAAAGAAAAAGCCCCAACTGTCTGCAATCTAAAAATATTTTCTATATGTAAAGAACCAGAACTATATGTGGAAAACACAACTAAGAGATAGTAAATAACGATTTTTTTAAAGAGCTATAAAGCATGCCAGAAACAAACACGTCCTTTTTTGTTTCTGTGGCTGCTGTTTGTGCCTGTCCATGCTTTATGCTGTAGGTTTTGAAGCTGTTGACCAATTTTAAGCAAATTCTGACAGATGGATAAAAGTTAAAACTTTAATTCATACAAGTTTTCTGAAAAAACCCTGTGTTTGGGTAGAAAAAGAGATCCTATGAATGTTCTCACTGAGAAGAAAACTAGAGTAGTTTTTCAATGACAGTAATAGACACTAGAGAACACATTTGAGAGAGCCCTTACAAGTGCCTCAGCCACAAGAGAAGTTTCAGATGAAGTGTGTGCACTGTATGACTGAGCATAATTCAGCCATGAAACAGTCATAAAAAAAATCAGGCTTCTTCTCCTCATTAAACTCTATGGATACATAGGTATATAAATATACAAGAAATAGACACACACACATATATGTATGTATTTTTACATAAATATTTTTACACATCGCATTTACTTTTTCATCCGAACAAAGACAGTAAATTGTACTATGTTTGGGAATGAAACCAGTGTGTCTACTGCCTGCATGAAACGGACTCCAATTTGTTTGTATGCTTGACAGAACCTAAAAATGTGAAATTTGGAACAAAAAACGTAATGGAGTGACAGTGTCATGAGGAAAGGTCCCATCCAGGCCTCTGCATCTGGCACTGGTATCCACACTTACATCCACATTACAACCTGAAAAGTCCCACATAGCTCTCACATCAGATTTTCCTTTGCAAGTCCGTTCTTGGCCACCATTATATCTCTACACTGAGAAAAGCCTCAGTGAGAACCAGATGCTCTTAATTTCCTTCTTTCCCACCCTCCCAATTACAATCAACCCTCCTATAACTGACAGGATTACACCAAAGTGAAACCACAGGTGCTGAGAAGAGGACACTTGTAATACTTGAATTCAGACAGCACTGGACTCTGAGAGGATGAATTTGATGCTGGATTTTCACACTGTGTTTTAGCTATAGCACAGAGAGCCCACAAGACAACAATGCTGTAGAAAAACTTTCCTTGCATTCAAGTCAGGGGAGAATTTTCTTCACTATCTTCCTAGTATTTGAGGTAGTTTATGGGTAACTGTGAACATAACTGAGTAATAACTAATTTTTTCTTTATTTTAGGAGAACAAGTCTTTTCCACCAAAAAATCCTGGAATGACAACATGTATCTGAATGACACCTTTGGGCATAGGCCATTTCATTAACTGTAAACAGTTCTAGCTGATGCTTACAAAACTTTCATAGACAAATTAAAAGCTTCATATACTGAGCGGTAGGAGGCACCAGCAGGCAGCATGAAAACATGATGCCGTTTCTCTCACCTATTACATATTTAACACCTATTACACATTATCCATATGCCAACGGGTTACAGGAGAAATTTACTTTTTCTAGAAAAACTTGGCATTTTATTGGCTAAGTCGCTGGTCAAAGCTCACCACACCTACAGTTTCATGCTTCTTTCTGGAAGTCCATACATCTTGTACCCATTTGCTTAACTGCTGAAAGGTTACTTTCGGTTGACTTTGGCTTTTTTAATACTTTCCTTGCAGATCCTATGGTACAGAAACCATTGCAAACACAGGAAATACCTACAGTAATCCTGTGTTTAATGCTGTCCACAAGTTGGCCTTGGCAGGCAGAAGGGGGTGAAAACTCTCTCTATGAAATGTGAAAATTAAATTATAAGTGGATTGTGAGATACAGCTACTGTGTCAGCACACAGGCCAAAAATGGCTCAAAAGGGTCATTCTCATACATAAACTAAACAAAAAAATAAAACCTCCAGTAATGAGGATCAGGAAAGGGAAAAAATAATTATTTTTCTCATTTTTAATGTTTAAACCCTGTCCCAACATCCAACACTTTTTCAGCTCGTTACTGAATCTCGGGCTAATTGTTGTAAAGTGAAATATTAAAAGAGGTGGATAGCTTAATATCTTCTCATACACCTAAGGGGCTGAGTCCAGCACAATACCACTTGTTTTTACCTTTTCTCAACATGCTTTTGATAGGTATGTGCCACTCTAACATACTTAAGTGTTTTGCTACAGGGTGTGCACAGCTAAAATCTGCACAGCATGTAGTTGGCGTAGCCCATTTCCTACATTCAACCTTCTGAAAAGACCACTGTGGCAGGCAAAAAAGCCTAATGTAGTCTTCGTTCGTGAACAACATATACAGTTACTGTAATAAACTGGCAATAAGCTCTCTAATCTCCTTCTTCCTACCGAGTCCCTGCTGAAACCCAGTGCAAGAGAAATGGTAATGCGTAATGGCTTCAGTTTGCTTAGACTTAAAAAGCCTGAGGAGAAGACAACATAAGTGCAGAGTATGAGGAGACCAAGCTTAACCCAGTTACCTGGTAACCCCAGGCTAAGGGGGTCTTCTGGGTTTTTTTAAAAAACCACACTTTTCTAGGACACATGCAGTCCCACCCTAGAGGCCAAATAAACCGTGCTGGAACAAAACTATACAGAACTATGGACAAACTGTAAAACATGATCTTGCCAATGTTAACAGTTATCTTGTCAAAGTTTTCTTTGTGGGTGTCATAACGAAAATAAGTGAAAATACAACAGGAATTAGTTGTATATCACTCATACTTTCTGCTGGAATGGATTTATTTGGGTTACATTCAGCTAGCATAAATTAGAATTCATACGCCTAGACTAAATCTGATGTTCTTTCAGCTTAACAGAGGAGCAGCCTGACATTCAGAAAGCTTTAAGTCAGCTTTTGCACATGTTTTTCCAGTGTAGAATTTGCTCCAGATCAATACATCCACACCTTATGGACAAGCCAAAGGCTCCAGTAATATACACGACATGCTGAAGTAGACCAAACCTCCTTTTCAGTGACCTAAGAACACTCATGATGCATAAATGGTTTATCAGTACCTAGGACTTCCTTGCTTTCAGATGTGACAGATTCAGAGAGAGAATGCAATATCCATTTCATCAGTCTAATATTCTGCTGTCAAAGCCAGACATCTTAGACTCTTTCTCCATTCAATGACAATATTTGTTATAGTAATCCAGAGCAATTAAAGATTATTCTGTCCACTTTTTTATCTTGGGTACTTTTTGTTGTAGTTGTGCTTCATCACTTCATCATGATGAAATATCTGCTACTGTCACCTACCCAGCTACTGCCTATAAAATCTTGGCATCATAACTGACTCAGGGATCAAATCTTTCTTCATTGACATCTAATCTTTGTCTTCATTACTCCTCTTCTAAAAGTCATGCACCTTCTTCACGTTATAATTTCACTGATAAAATAAGCAGACATAGCGGATGAATTTTGGATATTAAAAAGAGAGCTTGCTGAAAACTGCAAAAACAGGAAATGGCAGCAAGTGAGGAAAAATAATTGAATACATCATGTTACAAGAGAAAGAAAACCAGATCTGTTGTTCTACTTTCTAGAAGGCAAATTTCACATTTCGGAAAACACTGTTGGCTGTACATTGTATTTTTCTGTTGAAAACATAATATGAGATCAGATTTAGGCTATTCAACTTCACTTAAAGAGAAGAAAAAAATGTAAATAACTTCCAAAGAAGATTGGTTTGAATTTGCTATAAGAAAATATTAAAATTTTACAGTCAGAAATTTGTGCTGTTTCAAAGGAATTAGCTGAAATGAATATATGAGCTCAATAAGCAACTGTCTGAAAGCTGTAAAGTAGACGTCTTAGATATTCTGTCACAGAGTGTAATCTCAGAGATGCAAGACACATCGGGTATCAATTGTTACTCACAACGATTCAAAAAAATTAGGTGAGTAGCACAGACGTCCAAACAGAAATGCTTAATTGCATGGTCAAATTCTGACAGAAATTACTAAAGTTTAACAAGCTACCACATACCAGCTGAGCTAGATGAAACTATTTCAGTGTTTCCTGCTAGCTATTTATGAGAACAAGGCTCCCAAAGATACAGTGTTATTTTAGGTTAACCTAAATCCGTGGTATCTTTTGTTTGCTCTGGGCTAAGGTTGCCTGTTTGGAGTTACCTGTGACTGTACTGACTGACACAGTACAGCTTGGGCCAGACCAGGTATGAACCCTTTGTGATGCTTTACATAACCAGAAAATCTGATGTTCTACCACTCGCTCTTTTCCTTCAGTTAATCTGATTAGTTTAGTGCCTGCAATAAATACACAGTAGATCTTGAGCTAGAACATGAGAAGTTATTTCTGCTGGATTTTTATACTCCCTATTCATGAAAATTCTAGCCTTTTACACTCCCAAACCAAACCAGAGCCTACATATTTTGGGGCAGACACCATTTCTTGTAATCATCCATGCTCTCTTTTGTTTGAACTCCAAAGACACTGTTCATTCAAGTGTTACATGATTAGGCCACCTTAATTTAAATTTTAAAAAGCACAATCCATCCCTTTAGGTCACAATTTTGAGAAGGACTGTTTCTTTTAAATAATAAAAGGAACCACTGTGAAGAGTATTATAAATACTAACATGACCACACTAATCCCTTGGCCAGTATTCTGGATCACTGGTCGCAGGTACAATGTGGTCTTGTATCTTTTGGTCCGATCCACATCTGAAATATAGGTAAACCAAAACACAAGAGTCAGTAAAAATTTGTTGTAGTGAAAAAAAACCCAAAGAGATCAGACTCATTCCACCCTTGGTGTAAATCTGTTGAAAAAATACCAGAATGCAACTGGGAAAAAAGATTTCTGTTCAGGAGTAAATATCTATGAAATGAACCAGAAATCGGCAATAGTTAAGGCAAATAGGAGGAGACTATCATACCTATCAGGTTAACAAGTTTTAATCTGACTCAAAAGCGGGGCTTTGTTCTCAAAGGAAATACCTAAGTGAAATTAGCTGTTCCTCTGTCACATAAAAAAAAAGGTTACCTTGAACTGAAAAAGGGTTGATAGCCATCATGAGCTGCTCTTGGTTATCGCAGCAAAATAAGTTCACCTTCGCCAGAACATTTTGTTTTCTCGAGCAGTGCAAATTAGCCCCAGCTCCTGGCCGCAGTTCAGATTTGGATGTGTTTGCATTCTCTGAGCTTCCAGTTGTGCAAACTATTCATTCCACTTACTCTGTGGTTTTGGATTTCTACAGGATCTGTCTTACAAGGACCGCCACTGGCATGAAACCTGCTTCCATTGCTTCCAGTGCAAGAATTCATTGGTGGACAAACCTTTTGCTGCAAAAGAGGAACATCTGCTTTGTACTGACTGCTACTCCAACGAATACTCTTCCAAATGTAATGAGTGCAAGAAGAATATTATGCCAGGTTAGTCACTTTTTGGACTAAATACCAAGCCCAAACTCAGCAACATTTGTGAAAAATGTTTGCTCTTGACTATCTCTGCTCAGTCATGGTGAACTGTGCAAAAAAACAGTGATAGTGCATTCTAGGCCACTTCCATGACCAGAATATGTGATGTTCATAATGGCTTGTGGCAGAACTTTCATTCACGTGAAAGTTTTTGTGTAATTACTCTAAATTTAGCTTCTCTCAGACAAATGAAAAATTGGTCAAAGTGCCTCTGAGGTCTTTCTTGAGCACAAAGATATGAAGAAACAGGAAAGAGCTATTTTATTTTTCAGCATGAAACATGAGGTTATAGTAACAGATCGGTAAAACCTGGTCTTCTCATGTCAGTACTATGACATTCTGTGATGATTTGAGGGCTTTAAAGTCAAAGTGCTATCAGTGCAGAAATAAAATACTAAAAGGCAATTTGGAGAATCCTCATACACACTCCATAATGATTACTAGTTACTTTGTCAGCTGTTTCTGACATTGGTCACCTTAGATAAAGGAGAAAACCACAATATTTTGCTCCTGGGGTGTAAAAATGAAGGCTTGATGATGAAATAGGACAACAATATTTAAAAGCAGATGACCCTGTCTGTTCATGACTGAGTTTAGGCATCTCCTATTACTCCATGTGCACCCATTTTGCTGACACAGCAATAAAAATGGACATGCTTGGGAATAGCCAGTGCTAGCTTTATAGCTGGAACTACATGACACAGAAAGTCCACTCATATCCCAGAAAGCCGATGGTATCCTGGGCTACATCCAAGGCAGCGTGGGCAGCAGGTCAAGAGAGGTGATTCTGCCCCTTAACTTTGCTCTTGAGAGGTCCCACCTGGAATGCTGCACCCAGCTGTGGGGACCCCAACATAAGAACATGGAACTGCTGGAGGAGGACCAGAGGAGGGCCATGAAGAGGGCTGGAGCACTGTGCTTATAAAGACAAGCTGACAGATTTGGCATTGTTCAGCCTGAGGAAGGGAAGGCTCTGGGGAAACCTGATTGCAGCCTCTCAGTACTGAAAGGGGACAAAGATGGGGACAAACTTTTCAGCAGTGCCTGTTGCAATGGAACAAAGTGTAATGTTTTTAAAGTAAAAGAGGGTTGATTTAGATTAGATATAAGGAATAAGTTTCCTACAATGAGGAGATATAGTAAAACACTGGAACAGTTTGCCCAGAGAGGCGGTGGATGCCCNGGTAAAACACTGGAACACTTTGCCCAGAGAGGTGGTGGATGCCCCATGCCTGGAAAAAGTCAAGGTCAGTTTGGATGGGGTTCTGAGCAACCTGATGAGTTGAAGATGTCCCTGCTTATGCAGGGGCTTAGACTAGATGATCTTTAAAGGTTCCTTTCAACCAAAACTATTCTGTGAGTCTATGATTCTACAATTTTATGTGTATGTATTTTTAATACTGTTCATCAGATTCATTGCCATTATCAGTGATTTACTGAAAGGATCTCTTTTTGTCTTAGTGTGTCAGCTATACATTGAAATGTAGGAATGGAGGCTGGATTCAGTGACACAGAATCCCTTCTTCTCTTATAACCCAAAAGAGAAGAAATTAATTGTTTCAAGCCTTACAACTACCCACTGGTCTTTAGCTGCTTACCCAAGATAGCTGAGATGTCACCTCCTTGGAAGAGCAGTACACTCAGCATGTTTTTCCTACTTACACAGCACACTGTGGTAGTACAGGAGCTATACAAGAGGAGTGTGGTCACCAGTGGAAGCATAATTCATTTTGAAAGAACCAGCAAGTAACTGGATACACTTTGTGGAAACTGTTAATGCTAAAATTGCGCTTTGCTTTGAGCCACCAAATGTAAAATGTAGATTTAATGAAGCCTTATCATGATATGCCCATTTAAGTGATTACAAGCTTGGTCTTTCAGTCCTTCTGCAAACACAACTCATGCTGACTTCAATCTAGCAGGTAACAAACAGGGCTCTCTCCCTGCTTTGAGTTTCAGTGATAACACCATCCCAAAGAGAGCACAGCTAAAAACGTGAAAATAAAATTCTAGTCTATTAAAAAAAATTATCTGAACCCTCTTTGCCAAAACCTTATTCTTTCAAGGACTGATTTATTTGCTCCTTGGCACGATATAGAAAGTTACCAGCATAGAGAGGGCATAATTTGTAAAAGGTGTCTATTAATAAAATGGAACAGAAATATTCAAGAATGTAAGCATCAGAAAGAAAGATAATTAACAGTTCACTTACTACTGATGCAAGTCAATTAAAAAAAAAAAAAAAACCTCCAAATATATCCTGAGGTATGCCTCTCAGCAGAATTTAATGAGATTACAAAAGAAGAAAAATATGCAACTAGTAAACAAAGATGAATTAATGCTTGAGAAGGGGAAAAATGGTAAAACTTCACCCTGCAGTAATAGGAGTGGGCAGAATTGGCATCAAAGGCATTAGTGTGGTTCTTCATCATTAGCCAACTCGATCAGGTTGTCAGTCCTCCAAGCATTTGACTTTGTGTTTGCTGTTACAGGCTCCATGAGCAATGCGGAACTGTAGGAACAACATTTGTTTATCCTTCTTGCAAGTATCAAATATTCTGACTCCAACTGGTACACAGGAAATCATACCATGTGCAAAGAAATTTATCCATATAATAGGGCATCTCCAATTTCCTGGAAGGGCTCAGAGTTCACCTGCCATACAGTGGACTGAATCTGCAAAGCACACTATCTGAACCCTAAAACTTCATTCTAGAGAAGTGCATTCATTTCCTAACTACCATACCACTTTTCTGCTTTTCAATAAAGGATTGTTTAAAGATTCTTCTCCCTTCCACATTTCAACAATATTTTCAATAAACTGAAAACAGAGAGAAAGCTTCTTTCTTACTGAAAGAAGAGACAGCAAAACATTTAGGATAGGTGGTGCTGAGCTGGAAACAATTGCAAACTTATAATACACCTCAATGAAAACAAGAAAAGGGCCCCCGAGCAGATATGAAATAATCCATTGTCTCAGGCAGTGACTATATTTCATTGGGAAAGGGAGGCAAGATGCTTGCCAGGAATTGCATGCCCCATCCCTGGCAGTTTTCAAAGCCAGGTTGGATGAGGTTCTGAGAACCTGGTCTAGTGAGAGGTGTCCCTGTCCATGGCAGGGAGTTTAGAACTAGATGATATTTAAGGTCTCTTCCAACCCAAAGCATTCTATGAGTCTGTAACTAACCAGGTACCTTGCTGCTATCTGAAAAAGAAACAAAACATGTGGAATGACTGAGGTCAGTCTTTAATGAGGAATGGCCTTACCTCCACTCAGCACTAACAGCAGGTTTATTGGTGTCTGTCCAATGCCCTTGAATCTCCCTGTTCATTGGAATTCATTATTTGCCCAGTAACGCCGCAAAAAGCTGTTCTAGGCTATAGCTATTTGCAATAAATGTTTCTCTTCTTTGCAGGAGAAGAACCACTTGCTCTCCAAAAACCTAAAATGGTACCAAATGTCATGCAAATCTGGTAGGAACATGCAACAGCCTGTAGCTCCTAGCTGCAATGCTTCTTGACTGACAGCCAGCTGCCAGGCAGACAGGAGCTGCAAATTGCATCCGTCTCATCCAGAAATTCAGTTGATGCTCTGGTCTCGTTACAGGTACTCGGAAGATGGAATACAAGGGCAACAGTTGGCACGAGACCTGCTTTATCTGCTGCCACTGCCAACAGCCTATTGGGACAAAGAGCTTCATCCCTAAGGACAATCAAAACTTTTGTGTACCCTGCTATGAAAAGCAGTTTGCCATGCAATGCGTCCAGTGCAAGAAGGTAGTGCTCTTATTTTGCTTACCTGAAACCTAAGGGGTTGAAGTCCATCCCATTTTATATCTAAGTAGGTAGAATATCTCATTTTTGTTATGCGCAAAAAGATTCAGAATTAACTGGTTTAAAGAGATGATATAATTTCAGTTCCAGTTACTTGTAAGAGAAAACTCCCTGACAAAGTCTGGAGAAGCAGAAAGTAAGTATTTCATCTAAAATATGAAATAAACCAGTCTTTCCCAAAGAAAGTAACAGGGAAGTTGAAACATATTACGTAATTCCTCCCCATGAAGAAAGGGACAAGTGAAGCAACAGTGATGACACAAACTCTAGTACATGCATATGAAAACCAACATACAAAGAATAGCTTGAAAAACGGAGTACAGTTGAGAGTGAGATTTTACAATCTATGCAGAATAAAGTACCTTTAGTATGGGGCTTCTTTTTATAAATAAGGAAATTATAATAAAGCACTTGCATGGTTTTCTCAAGGTCAACTCCAAGCAAAGTTATAATCTTGCTTTTGTTAAGCCTTCTTCCCTTCCTCCCATCCACTAAAATCTCATCACCCTTCCTCTTTACCAGATCAAAATACAAACCTGCCAGCCTTAAGAAAATACTTCCTTGTCTTTTTTTTCCCGAAACAGGCTATCACCACAGGAGGCGTTACCTACCGGGAGCAGCCATGGCATAAGGAGTGCTTTGTGTGTACTGGATGCAAAAAGCAGTTGTCCGGACAGCGCTTTACCTCCAGGGATGAGTTTGCGTACTGCTTGAGCTGCTTCTGCAACCTCTACGCCAAAAAGTGTGCTGGATGCACAAACCCAATCAGCGGTAGGTCTCTCATGGCTGGTGCCTCTACATTTCATGGCAGTTTTGTGTGTTGAGTTGCTACTAAAGGCAAAACTAAACAGAAAGTCTCACTTGGTACAAGATATGCCCAACTAAATCTTTTCACGGAACTCCAGCTAGTCATTTTTGAGGTTAAGCAAAAGACAATTACTACTAAGAGACATAAAAACTACCAGAATTCTGTTCAGAGGCAGGTGCTTTGCTTTTCTTCTGTTGTACATTGCAGAGCCATCCCTTGGAAGTTCACTTCTGCCATTATCACT
This sequence comes from Cnemophilus loriae, assembly GCA_013397755.1. Lineage (NCBI taxonomy): Eukaryota > Metazoa > Chordata > Aves > Passeriformes > Corvidae > Cnemophilus > Cnemophilus loriae. Next base: position 2,405,889 of record VZTF01008854.1, read on the forward strand.
AGGGATAACAGCCTTGCCCATTAACTTTGCTGAAAGCAACAGAAGCATTTGAGGATGAAAATATTAGTCACTACAGAATAAGGGTGGCAAAATTAGCACAGCAACAAACAGATTTGTCACAATGGCATTTTTTCACTACTGTATGTCAGATGTCCATGTTGGTCTGCATCACTTGATGGCTGACCTGCTATTCTTTTCTTGTAACAGAATGATTTTGCTTTTCAAACAGGACTTGGAGGAACCAAGTACATCTCTTTCGAAGAACGGCAGTGGCATAATGATTGCTTTAACTGTAAGAAGTGCTCCCTTTCATTGGTGGGTCGTGGCTTCCTCACAGAAAGAGATGACATCCTTTGCCCTGAATGTGGGAAGGATATTTAAAGCTCACACTAAGAGGTGAGGAAGAAGGGAGGAAAGCCGTGCTTGCAATATGTAGTCTGAAACACACAGATGTTCAGAACTAGCTTTGCCACTCTGTGTCTCACTGTACTATTAACATTACTTAACCTTTTTCTTTGTACTCTCCAAATCTGGAGGGAAAACAACTTGAAAATCTCTAATAGCAGTGTTGTTGTTTAAGATTTCTATCAATAACAAAAACTAATGCAAAACCCATGACGTAAAACTATTTGGCTGTTTTTGACATAACATACTATTTTTAAGGGGTTTTTTTCCTAAAAAAGATTCTAGTTACAAGCAAGTGATATAGTTCAAGGATTACAATTGTCACACACAATACATTCACAGGTGGATATTCAGGGTGAAGCATTCGGCCCACTGAAATCAATGGCAAAGGCCATTCAATTCCAATAAGGCTGATCTCACCTCAGTGTTCCTGAGCTATGTGACTAGTGTGTGCTGTCAAGTCTGTAGAAAGACTGCAAAAGTAGAGTGTGTCTCAATGTACATGGATTTGTGACATGCCATAAAGAGATAATGATGAAACAGTGGAAGTGGGAATGCTTCATGACAGGTGCATATTTTATTGCATGTCTAGCTGATCATTGTGTGAAGTACAAGTTCTTATTGACAGTGTCAGTATTACAGCTAGTTGACATTACATTGCACATTGTATTTTTCAAAATAAAATAGTTTAAAACAAAATTGTGATTGTGGCTTAATTGTATTTACATAATATTTACAAAAATATTTTCACATTCTGAAGAAATACAGTGCATACAAACACAACCCTTTTTGCACCCAGTTTTTGGGGGTGCGAAATTTAGACAGTTCTCAGAAGGGCCCTGCTTTACAACATAGTCTTTTACTAATTGAAGTCAGTGGGAAAACTATCAGCAAAAAATGAACAAGTGTGTGAAAACACTGAACTGACTGCAGCTGATAAAAATGTGTTCATAGGCTCTAAACTCAAGCCCAAAATATTTTTCTTCTCAGCAAGTAAGGAGGTCAAGACAACTCAAAAGACATTTATCTTTGCAAAAGTCAGAAGTTTAACTTCTGTAGTAGGGAATGCTTTAATTTTGTTCTCTAATGGGATACACAATACTCTTCGTTGTAGCATAATTTCTGCTACATGTTTGCCAGAGAGGCAACTGTCAGCAACAGCATGCTGGCAGGACAATAACATCAAAAGGAAACAATACAAAGGAAGATAAACATTTTCCCAAAGCAAACTGCAAGAGATATGGCCATGTTATGCAGTGTACAATCCCAGTACACCTTCCAGATGGAATTCATTTGTGCCCAGAAAAAGGAGGAAAGAAATATGTCACATGTTCAACAGGAATCTTCAGATATGAAATTAAGATTTAGGAATATACTTACTCTGTGTGTTACTGGGTAGGGAAAGTTTGCTTCTAGTTTCTGCCACCACTCTTGAATTTGTCTCTTTGTACCAAGTGCAAAGTGCTCACAGGTCATTCCCCTCTCATTAATTCAACAAGCTAAATAGATGTATCAGATCAGATTCAGTTTATTGCATACCATTTGAAGAACTTGGCTGGCTGACATTTTTGAAGTGCACAGTGTGCTAATCAGAACTCACTGAGTGACTAAATTCTATCCCTTGGTGACTTCATTCTATGATGAAAGCTGTAGCAAATAGCCACAAAAATCACATATCCACACCTCCAAAAGAGGAGGGCAAACACCTCACTCTCTCCTCGGGGGTCTGCCAATCCCCCAGCACACTGCAGCTCTGCTCTAGTACTTTGCTGAGAGAAGAAAGATTACTTTGACCTAAAGGGGTAGCGTCCCTGTACTTGGCGCTGATGAGCGGCCACATCTCGAGTCACGTGTTCAGTTTTAGGCCCCTTACTACAAGAAGGACAGAGGTGCTGGAGTGCATCCAGAGAAAGGCAATGGAGCTGGTGAAGGGGCTGAAGCTGGGAGTCGTCTAGCCTGGAGAAAAGAAGGTTGAGGCAAGACCTTACTGCTCTCTACAACTGCCTGAAAGGAGATGGCAGAATGGTGGGGCTTGGCCTCTTCTCTCAGGCAGCTTGCAACAGGACAAGGGGAAACAGCTTCAAACTATGACAAGGGAAGTTCAGGCCAGGTATTAGTAAAATTTTCTTGACTGGATGTGGTAAAGCAGTGGAACAGGCTCCCAGGGAATGGTGGAGTCACCCACCATCCCTGGGAAGTGTTCAAAAAACAAGGAGACGTTGCACTTCGTGCTGTAACTTAGTGTGCATGTGGAATTCAGCTGAAGGTTGGACTTGATGATCTTGGAAGTCTTTCCTAACCTTGATGATTCTAAGAAGGCAGTAGGAGTAGCACAGCTTGCACCTTGCCTCCCAAATGCTACAATAGATGGCAAAATGGCCCCAGCTTTGGGGAAAGGTAGGTGAAACATGACAAGGCTGAAAAGCATCCCAGCCTGGAAACAGGACTGCTACCATGCAACAGCAGCATCATACTATCGTTCCAGTGCAGTTCTGCATACCCCTCCTTAACACATACCAACACACACATGCTCCTAGCAACTGGAACTACACAAAACACATCCTAGGCTCTAGACCACTGACAAGAAGCCAGTCACAAAAGAGAATTCCCATCAGACTGTTACACTAGTGCAAAAAACAGCACTTCATGTGATACTAACTGCTGCTACAGCTGCAAAGCAGCTACTGACCCTTTTACCCTGTAAGCTTTAAGTGCTGATCACTTCAAGTCCACTGAAATATGACTGTATAAAATGAACAAGCTCAATTACATCACAAAACAAGTCAGCACTGTTTTGCTTGCTTTTAATTTATTTAAATAGGATAAGACTACTTAAAAGACAAGTCTTTACATACAAAATGTACATTACGTTAAAGTTTGCTGTACTCAAGTACAAAAACTGCACAAGGGTTTAGTAAAAGGGAAGGAGCACACCATTTCAAAACACACATTCTTACCATTTTACAGCATTTGAGAAGTGCCTTTTACATCATAACAGTGAATGGAGAACTTCTGTAAAGTAACAAACTAAGCTACAGTTTTTGGTTTCAATATAAACCAGTGTTAAAAATGTAAACAAGCTTTCAGATCACTACTGAGCTTCTTTTAGTGGGTTAACTAAGTGGATTCAGAAGTTGATTCTTTTTTTGTTTTACCAAGTCTGGGAGCATTGTTATTATTCTTATTTACCATCCATATCTAAAACTGATCTAAGTTGGCTTCACCCTGAGCCACTGAGTTTTAATAAAAATGTTTCCATCAACTTAATTGAATTTTTGCCCTGTGAGGCACTACCAGTAATCCAGATGAAACACCAAGTTTCACAGAAAACCAAAATCAATCTTAAATTATCAAAGGAAGGGAAAACAGGTTTGTGCGTTCTTTTCTAGAGTGCGATTACATGCATTAATGCTCTCAAGGTACTTCTGTCTTCCTATCCACGTCCCTCTCCAACTGTTTGTAAGCTGAGAAAGCACTTGTCTGCATTCCACTGGTTTTCCCCATATTTTATAAGCATGATTGTAACCAGGAAAACAATCAAATTTGCTACATTGGCACATTTTTACCCTTATGCATGTATAAAATATGCCTGTGTACTTAAGAGAACATGGCACTAATCCTTTCACTACTTCCTCTCGAAGTTTCATATCAAACAGTCCAATCACGTATTTCCATCTGTGCATTCCTTATTTCATATATCAAGAGAACTTCAATTTGAAGTAATGCTGTTAAAATAGTTCATCTCTTTTTACCAACCTAACTTGCACTGCAAANAATGGAGCTGGTGAAGGGGCTGAAGCTGGGAGTCGTCTAGCCTGGAGAAAAGAAGGTTGAGGCAAGACCTTACTGCTCTCTACAACTGCCTGAAAGGAGATGGCAGAATGGTGGGGCTTGGCCTCTTCTCTCAGGCAGCTTGCAACAGGACAAGGGGAAACAGCTTCAAACTATGACAAGGGAAGTTCAGGCCAGGTATTAGTAAAATTTTCTTGACTGGATGTGGTAAAGCAGTGGAACAGGCTCCCAGGGAATGGTGGAGTCACCCACCATCCCTGGGAAGTGTTCAAAAAACAAGTAGACGTTGCACTTCGTGCTGTAACTTAGTGTGCATGTGGAATTCAGCTGAAGGTTGGACTTGATGATCTTGGAAGTCTTTCCTAACCTTGATGATTCTAAGAAGGCAGTAGGAGTAGCACAGCTTGCACCTTGCCTCCCAAATGCTACAATAGATGGCAAAATGGCCCCAGCTTTGGGGAAAGGTAGGTGAAACATGACAAGGCTGAAAAGCATCCCAGCCTGGAAACAGGACTGCTACCATGCAACAGCAGCATCATACTATCATTCCAGTGCAGTTCTGCATATCCCTCCTTAACACATACCAACACACACATGCTCCTAGCAACTGGAACTACACAAAACACATCCTAGGCTCTAGACCACTGACAAGAAGCCAGTCACAAAAGAGAATTCCCATCAGACTGTTACACTAGTGCAAAAAACAGCACTTCATGTGATACTAACTGCTGCTACAGCTGCAAAGCAGCTACTGACCCTTTTACCCTGTAAGCTTTAAGTGCTGATCACTTCAAGTCCACTGAAATATGACTGTATAAAATGAACAAGCTCAATTACATCACAAAACAAGTCAGCACTGTTTTGCTTGCTTTTAATTTATTTAAATAGGATAAGGCTACTTAAAAGACAAGTCTTTACATACAAAATGTACATTACGTTAAAGTTTGCTGTACTCAAGTACAAAAACTGCACAAGGGTTTAGTAAAAGGGAAGGAGCACACCATTTCAAAACACACATTCTTACCATTTTACAGCATTTGAGAAGTGCCTTTTACATCATAACAGTGAATGGAGAACTTCTGTAAAGTAACAAACTAAGCTACAGTTTTTGGTTTCAATATAAACCAGTGTTAAAAATGTAAACAAGCTTTCAGATCACTACTGAGCTTCTTTTAGTGGGTTAACTAAGTGGATTCAGAAGTTGATTCTTTTTTTGTTTTACCAAGTCTGGGAGCATTGTTATTATTCTTATTTACCATCCATATCTAAAACTGATCTAAGTTGGCTTCACCCTGAGCCACTGAGTTTTAATAAAAATGTTTCCATCAACTTAATTGAATTTTTGCCCTGTGAGGCACTACCAGTAATCCAGATGAAACACCAAGTTTCACAGAAAACCAAAATCAATCTTAAATTATCAAAGGAAGGGAAAACAGGTTTGTGCGTTCTTTTCTAGAGTGCGATTACATGCATTAATGCTCTCAAGGTACTTCTGTCTTCCTATCCACGTCCCTCTCCAACTGTTTGTAAGCTGAGAAAGCACTTGTCTGCATTCCACTGGTTTTCCCCATATTTTATAAGCATGATTGTAACCAGGAAAACAATCAAATTTGCTACATTGGCACATTTTTACCCTTATGCATGTATAAAATATGCCTGTGTACTTAAGAGAACATGGCACTAATCCTTTCACTACTTCCTCTCGAAGTTTCATATCAAACAGTCCAATCACGTATTTCCATCTGTGCATTCCTTATTTCATATATCAAGAGAACTTCAATTTGAAGTAATGCTGTTAAAATAGTTCATCTCTTTTTACCAACCTAACTTGCACTGCAAATTTTACACTCCTGTACCACAAAAAGGAAAAAAATTTTCAGCAGACTACCTTATCAGTAGAATGGTCAGTTTTCTCACCTAAATTAATTACCTTTTTAAAGCCAAGAAGGCTCTAGGGATCACTCTAAATTTCAATAGCTATTTTAACTATTTAACTAGACGTGGAATAAAACTGAATCTTAGTGAAACAATGTGTGAATCACAGTGACATGGAGGAGATGAACTATAATCATCTTGAAAACTAAGAGTGGGGGGTTTAGTATAGTGTAATATCACCACCTTTTAAAGAAGTAATTAACTACTGGGTGTACAAGAGTGGATATTTTAAGGTGACTGGTGATAGTGACTCCAGCTTTACCACAGGGAGCTGTTAAACTTGTTAAAACTTCACAGCAATCTGAATCTCTGTAAGTTCTTAAAAGAATTTTATTTAAACGGTTTAAATACGACCTATCTATTCGAAAATATGGAAGTAATATTTATGTTTCAAGCACCATTAGCTACTTCATGGCCATGTAACATGCTGGATTTTCTTCTTTGCTTCCGAAGGCTTTAGGTCATTCTGGAATACAAGAAAATATGTAAATATTCTTAAAGATACTGTGCAAACAGGAGTCAGTCATTAATCTGACCTATTTCAATCTGGTACTATTACAGTATTCAGCTACAGGCTACTACAACAGCTTTCTATTGCCATCTTGTGGAGAAAGCTAAATATCACAGGACTTCTCCGGTGAAGATAAAAATAGAGCCAATGAATTTAACTACTGGCAAATCATACATGTGCTTTCGTTTTTAGCAACCTACAATTAAATATTCTTAAATATTCAAAAGTTTCTTTCAATTATGCAGCTTAGAAACAGGTACATATCAGAGCTGCAAAACATACTTCTAAAGTTATTTCAGGTTGTCCTCTTAAAATACTCGTTGTAATGGGATTGTATAAGGAAAACCCCCCAAATATACAACTAGGAGACCAATTTACTTTTGTCAAATAGTAAAAACGTTAAAAAAATAAAAAGAAAATTTGGTCTTCCTTTGTAATGACCTGGATAAAAAAAAGAGAAATAACTGCCAAAGCCTCAGATGAATTCATCTTTCAAGCCCCCTTGCCCCCAAGAAACCTGCAAAAATCAAGAAAGCCCAAACCAAAGCAATGGGAGGTGAAGCGGTGAAACAATTCCCTTTCACCATCTAAAATAATAATTAAAAAAATCTGAGAAATTAGAGCTTTAATAGTTCACATAAGCAGAGTAGAGACAGGTATACGAGTTTTCAAGAACATACTGCAATACACTGCTTCAGGGAGCATAATCTAGAGATCTCTCTTCTCTTTAAAAGATTTTCAGTATTAGTTTATTTACAGGAATCCTGTGGACTGCCACCACTGAAAGATTTAAGGGAATTAGACCCAAAGATAATACAGATAGTTCTGTGCTATTCATGAAGTTTTTCTTGAAAGTCAAGGAACAGTCACTTGCTTGGAGACACAATTTACTGTCATTACACTAAAAATTGATCAGGCTTTACAGTCATAGATTCATAGACTCTTCCTGCCTGCATCACTTACTGTTCAATAGCACATTCTTTAATTTCAGATGGTGAAGTAACATCCAGAGAGCACACCTGCCTAACTTCACACGTGTCTGACCAACATCAACCAAGGCATGACTGAACTTAGTTATTAACTGGAACAACCTAAACTGTGGCTAACGTAGAAAGTCAAATGTCAGAGGTTATAGCTTCTGAGTGTCAGTCATACAGTGGCACTTAAAAATGTCATCACTGTGTCTACAGAACATTTAAATTAAATATAAAGAAGCTGAGAGGTGTATACCAAATAAGTTTCAAAAGCTCTGAAGGTTCAGATCTGACCAATACTTGGAAGAGTTCTAAATACTGAAAGAAGTTAGTAATACTAGTAGTAGGAAACAAACCTCTCAAGCATAAATTCCATTCAGGGCCTCAGCCATGATTCTTTTTAAAGTTGCTTAAGCTGTCTTTCAGAACAGCCAAGTGTTTTGGTACTTATGTTTAATGGAAATCTGATGGAATGTACCAATCCACGCAGCAGGATACTACCTGCATTCTTTCATTAAAGGATTTTTTTTAAAGATACTAATAAAAAGGATTTAATGAGGCAATATTGAGAAAACAGAAGTTCAGTCTCATGTCTTGGGAAAATTCTAATCAACATAACTGCACACTGTGTATCTAAAGCTCCCCCTGCAGTTCAACTGAGAATAAATATTTCTATTTCTTCCTCTGAAGCCCAGACTTATTCCAGATATTCCTGTACTCCAGTGGAAATGTGAAAACTCCTTCATTTGTATCATGAAGGAATACAACACAAGTGTGAAGACCTATTCCTATATCATAGCATGTTTTTAAGAGATGGCCCATTGCTCCTTGCTCACTGACAAGCCCTTTAAGTCTAATCACACCATCGTCAAAACCAACCACTGTTCCTTGTCCTCATCTGGCAGCTACGCTCAACACCACTACCTACACCTTCAGAGATCCTGCCTTAGCTCTTCACTCATCACTTAAGCTCTCCACCTTCATTCTGCCCTCATCTCTAGTGTAGTTCTCTTATGCACAGAAAATTTGTTTGCGGCCAAATCCAACTTGCAGAAATAAGGTGACTATTTACCTCCATAGTTAACAGCTCACTCATCAGACTTCTGGGTGAGAACAGCACCCTTGTGTCCAAGATCTCTTTATGTCTTTCTCAGGGCCTTTCAGAAGCCCAAGTACCTGATTAGGATTCCTAAAAGTCTCAAAGCGAGCACTCAACCTTTGGCATCTCACCTCGACTGATCCGGTTTGTTGTACAGCTTCTCATTCAGACCCACAACCCAGGCACTCTCCAGATTTACACAGCCAGCTCCTTCCTCTAGCTTGCCAATTGCTATGTGAGATTTAAAACAGATGGCATTCTTCCTCTAAGGATATATTCTATGGCTCTCAGCATCTCACTCAAGCTCCTGAAACATCTCCTCCTTTACTTTGACAAATGAAAGCTTGTCCTACTCAACCATTCAAGTGAGATTGCTACAAGTCAGTTAATTTTTTTCTTCCCTGCTAGAGAAAACAAATCTCTTGTCCTCCCTTCATGGCTGTTTCCATATTATTCTACAATACCTGTTTTTTCTCTCAGACCTACCAGTAGAATTAGTTTGTGTTTTGACTGCTATAGCATCACCTTAAGTATCACTTACTTATTCATTTTAAAATTACATGCATGTTTTCTACAGAGTTGCATCTCTCACATGGAAGTTCCCTACGGACAAGTACAAATTTCTTTCCTTCTGATATTTCCCAAACTAGCTACACTTTTGTCTAAATACTCTACTATTACTCTAAAATAAAATCATCCTGAAAACTCTTGCAAGGGTCTAACTTTGGCTCCTGTAAATCCCAATTTTAAAAAAAAGCTGCAAAATAAGATACTGCATAAAACATACCGGCAAATCAGATTCCTCTTTTGGAACAGACCTCTTTAACTTCACAACAGTAGTTCCTGCTATTGGAGACAAAGGGTAAACCTTCAGACCAGTCAACACAGTGCTGTCAGTCTTTGAAATATTGTTCTGCTTAGCCTCATTATTCCTTATTCCCAGCTTAGCGTCCTCTGACAAACTGGAGGCTGAAATGTATGTTGAGGCATTTGAAGGAACTGATAATCTTCTAACTGTGTTGGTGGTGCTTCCAGCTGGAGGAGGCTTCAGGCGATCAGCAGCTCCATTCTCTGTCTTCTTCACCTTTATGCTTGTACTTGTTGAATTGCCATCAAATACAATTAATGGCCGTTTCCTTAAACCATCCACTGTCGGACTAACACTGAAATCATACAAATCATAAAATTCTCAGAAACACAGGTTAGATGATCAAAAAACAGCATTTCCGTGACATGACTAGCGAAAATGAGTTTTATCTTGCCTAAAATAAATACATATCCCAAAATACTAATATGAAACTCTGAGATGCTCCAAACTTAAATAAAAATAAATATACTTATATACATTTACATATACTCAAATAAAAATAAAAAGCAACAAAAGTCACATCCAAAATACAAGGGTGCAGGGGGCTCTGTGAGGACCAGTGTTCCTCAGTAAAAAGAGTTGTATGAGGAACTGTCCAAGCAGACAATTACAGCTGTACAACCTAAGGCTCTATGCTTGTACCACTGTAGCTACTCCAGAGTAACTAAAGAGATAATAAGTGTTAAGTATTTCAAAGGATGAGTATTTGAGAAAGTGTGTGCTGCCTTACCTGCAAGAACAGCATCTCATATTCTGATACTTCTAAATTTCCCTGTTCCCACTCTTATTCAAAATCATAATGTTAAAGGTAAATCCAAAAGATTGTTAGTCAAGGAATAAAAATGTTAAGCAAAAAAAGCACACCTTTTTAAAATAAGTTGTCTTTGAACAGGAACCGTAAGCGGATTTAATGACTTCTTTTCTAATAGTTTGTGCCTTTAAGCCTGTGTGTAGTCAGAGTTGGCCAGTTTAGTAACTACTGATTCATGAAAAGGAATACTATCAAGCTAATATCAAAATAGTATTATCAGAAAACATCTTGACTGTGAAAAAATAAAGTACAAAGTTAACATAACTCACACTACTGAATCCAGAGTTTTAAAAAAGCAATGCTCAAGAATGACAAAGTGTTCGGAAAGTGCAGATTTAACGAATAAAAAACCCAAACCACCATTAAGGTATATAATACTCCTGCTTAGAAACTGCAGTTTTCAGAATACACTGACTCTTCAGTCATCTTATTCTAAACAGATGAACAGAAGTAGAACACAGTGTTTGCAACAAATGAATATATCCATTAATTTTAAATTATTGAATCTGATAATGTTGATGTTACGTATCTCAATAGGCTTTAAATTAAGCCACAAGCAGACACTCAATCAGTTGGACCTGGAACGACATTAGACTAGTAGTTGCTGATAATCCTCACATATTAAGAAATTGCTTGCACAATTTCTGTCAAAATCAGGCGGTTCCTTAAAAAGACAAAACTAGTCACGGCCTATAAAACAAGAAAAAGTTCAGCCCTTAGTCACTTTTTTTTTTCAGTCACCTACCTTAACAAAACAAGTCTGCTTTTCCTATAGAGATGGGTTTTTAAAATATATTCAGACTGGTGAAGAGTGGCAAATTAGGAACTAACTAAACTTCTAGGATTGTTATCTATTCCAAATGGAATTTTAGAATTGTATCACTTGTACAAATGACCACATGCCACAATACAGATAACGTTCCCAGAGAAACACTCTGGGAAAGATCCAGAAGAACTTGGATGCTGTCCCATCAAGAACTGTCACATCCAGTTTTTAGACAGATGTCTCACAGAACAACACAGAATCTTAGGTGTGATGTTTGCTTTGTTTATGTCAAGTACAGGCAGTTTAAGAGCTTCAGAGTAGGGCTCACATCAGCCAACACTCTTCTGAGGGAGGAGACTGATGCTGAAATGAACCATTTTGGGATTGTGTCCCCTCCTGCAGGACACCCTCTGTGAAACCCAGATTTCAATGTACATATACATCCTAGACAAATATTCTACCCACACTTTGGACTGGGCTGGATGCAGGGCATGCTCTAATCCTGCTGTTTACTTTGTAGTGGATGGTAAAAAATACAAGATTTACTAGAGGAATCAAAAGCTCCATGACATGAGCAATCTGGGTTTCCACTCACATGATTACTTGTGCAGCCAAGATGGCCTCTGGGCAGCTCCCAATCATTAGGACAACGTAATGAAAAATGCTCCTAATTTTGTCTAGCTTAGTCTAGAACTTAAGGTAGCAACCTAAAACCAGAGCAAAATGTAGATTTTAGCTCTGTACCCTGATTATCCTAAATATTTGCCTCTTACCAAAACAGGCAAGCGTTCACCTTTAATTTGAAGATCTGATACCGGTCAGAAATACAATGTTTTACCCCGAACTCAGTATTATCAGCACATTAGCAGTTCTCAGGGGACACTGAAGTGGCCTCTCAGGTGACTGAGCAGAAATAATGAGCCCTACCAAGACCCCACTCTAAGTATGCACAGCACAATGCTCCCAGAGACTGAGCATTTGCAGTGAGTCTTCAGTTATGATGGCACTTCAGAGACTGCATATACACTCTGAGACTCATACCATCCTCCTTCTTCCAGTAGGCAAGATGATCTTGCAGATCTACAAAATTAACCATTCCTGAACACAAACACTATTTGAAGTTGGATAGACTGTGGTTGTTTTTACTTGGTATGATTCCCTTCAAGCTCAAATATTCAGAAATGAGATGCATAAACCATCATGTGTAACCTCAGATATTTAACTCTGTTACTGAGGTATAACATGTTACTTCAACTCAGCTGATATACAGCAAGTGTTCTAGAACACATTAATCACCAGCAGTAAAACTAAATGGAGTATGCAACAATGACTTTTAAATTTCACTGTTTTTATCTCCTATCTGTAACTATGAGAGGCAAGCCACCACACACAGAGCTGCGCTGATCAAGTCTCCAAGCCTCATACTAATTCCAGTGCACGTTGTAAAGCTGTGCTTTCCACAGAGAAACTCATCAGAGAGCTCCTGTTGTTCAAACAATCAGTTTATCTGATTTCTAAACTGAAGTAACAGCACACTGAGCTCCCATCTCTGGCTTGCATATAACTTACAGCCTCAAAATACCTAGGCATCTTGTTTTGTTTTCAGAAACAAGAACACCGAGTTCTACTTCCTCCTCTGCACAGTGGCACCGTGTCAGTTCTGGTTAAGTGGTGCACAAAGCTAAGAAGAAAAGTGTAATATCTTAATATCCAAAAAGACAATGGAAGTTCCTTCATTTCCTTAGGGTTAGTATTACTAACAGTAAAAGATTAACTTTTCTAGACAGTTTTTGCCAGTGCGTTTGTTAAGTATGAAAGAGGTAATAAAAGCAAAACTAGTAACTGCTGGAAAACTTACGACTGTCTAAAAACAGAGCAAAAGACTAAGTCTAGCGTGCTACATGTTAAGTGGAAAGAACAACTGGTAGAGAGAAGCAGACTAGTAGATTAAGCTTACCTCCTTAAACTTACTTTTTTCCCAGCAAATACTGCCTAGGTTTAACCATTATTGCATTTTAGTGTACCAAAATAAGAGCCCCTAAACTTATTGTACATATAAACTCTGGTTGAGGCCATTCTCCCATCTAAACATTTACACTGCCTCTTTCTCTCAAAAACATCCAGTCTGCCATCTTTATTTCTTTGAGAAAAAGTTCTTTCGCACCTATTTCAGCACACCAACAGTCTCCTACCCAAACACTAACCTCATGCTTCCATCCTCAAGTCCACAGATATAAACAAACTGAGGTACCATAACCTCTTATGCACATAGAAAATAAACCTGATATAAGACAGCTCAGTGTTCTAGCCACTGCTACAATTTTAAAAAACTAAAAAAACCTAAAAAACCCCAAATCACTTGGCAGAATTTGTTTAGCTCTTCACAGTTAGAAACCTCAGTAAAGCTAAGAGACTCAAGACATCAACAAGCTGTAATACTGAAAAACTACAGGAATTTCCATCCGCCTTTCCTTAAGATTTCCTGCTGAACATATCAGAACACCATCCATGCATGTCACATGTCAAAGTCCTGGGCAGGGGGAAGGCTGAGTGAAGAGATTCAGTACAAAAAACTTTTGAGGAATATTTTGCTTTCTGAGCAAATACAAAGACTTTTAAAACAAGGCAGAATATTTCTTTCAGAAAGCAAATGTTAGTTTTGAAACAGACACACAGAACTGCTGCAGCATGTACCCCTCACTCTAGGCCACCCCTGCCCAGAAGCAAGCATAGTTAAACATGCTTTTAGTACTTTCCCTAAACACTGCAAACATGATTATTAATTAGTAATTATACAGTGAACCAAAAAATATTTCTTTTTTCTTCACTATAAAGTACTTTGAAATGTACCAATAACTCATTATCAACACAAGCTGGAGGATGAAGGAACAATACCAATTCCCTGGATCAACACAGACAGGGGGTGAAAGAATTGAGAGCAGCCTTGCTGAGAAGGACACGGGTGGACTGGTGGGTGAGAGGGTGGACACGACCCAGCAATGTGCACTTGTAACCCAGAAAGACAACTGTGTCCAAAGCAGTGTGGCCAGCAGGTCAAGGGAAGTGATTCTGTCCCCCTACTCTGCTCTGCTCTGGTGAGACCCCACCTGGAGTGCTGCATCCAGATTTGGAGCCCTCAGCATAGCAGGGACATGGACCTGTTAGAGCAGCTCCAGAGGAGGGTCATAAAAATGATCATAAGGAAAGGCTTGAGAGAGTTGGGGTTGCTCATCCTGGAGAAGAGAAGGCAGCAGGGAGACCTTATTGCAGCCTTTCAGTACTTAAAGGGGACGTATGAGAAAGATGGGTCTGTAGCGATAGGAGAAGGAATAATAGTTTGAAACTACAATAGTCAATTTAGATTAGATATAAGGAAGATGTTTTTTACAAGGAGGGTGGCAAAACACTGGAACAGGTTGCCCAAAGAAGTGGCAGATGTCCCATCCCTGGAAACATTCAAGATCAGGTTGGACAGGGCTCTGAGCAACCTGACAGAGTTGGAGCTGTCCCTGCTTACTGCAGGAGGGTTGGACTAGTGACCATCAAAGGTCCCTTCCAACCCCGAACCATTCTACAGTTCTGTGAAAAGAAGCACTATAAGCTAGATGGCATTAATAACATTTAGATGACAAAAGAAAACAAATTACCTTCCCCTTTTTCCTATTTCTGCAGTAGTAGAATCTAACACTTCTGACGCAGGCAACCCAACACGGCATTCTCTGTAAACCATAACAATGTCCAAAAGCTGTACAAGCTTCGTTAATCAGGCAAAGATTAAACGAAATGCATTGTCCTAAATTGTCCAAGTCTGGCCCAATAAAGCTAAATTACCTTTTATTCTCACTTTTCAACTCATTTTGCTGTCTTTTCTTTTCCATCATTTTCCCCCATCTACTTTTTGGCAAGTCACGCTGAGGCAGGGGAATGGCATGTTGAATATAGAGATCAGTGAGCCCATCTTTGTCCATCCTTACATCATTTTCAACTAATATATTTTTCTGTGGGGAACAGAAAAAAAGTTGTTATTTTCATGACAAATTCAACGTTCAACCATCTGAGCGGCATAATTTCTTATTTCAAAATCCACTGTAAAGTACTGTATTGGGCCAGGGTTCCAGAAGTGAGGGGGTGGCTGGGGTGATCAGTTTGGAGGGGCTATGAACTGCCCAGTGCCAACAACAGCCTGGTCTCCTACCTTCCTACTGTCAACTGCCTTCATTTTCTGTGTGGATTACACTCAGCCAGTCTCTTCAGTGAGACAATGGGAAACACAGGATGTTTTGGCCAGTGCACAGTGGTTTGTTTTTCTACCACCTGCAAGAGCATTTCTTCACATGTCTCCTCATGTACTTCTTCCTGTGTGTCCTTTTGGAGCACAGGTGCCATGAGAAACTCTGCTTCAAATTCTGGGGTGTGATGGGCTGCTTTCTTCGACAGTGTGAGAGACGAATGGATCCAGCTGTGACCAGCACCAGGCAGCTATTCACCTCTGCCCTCACAGGTCAACCCTGCAGCCCCTCTCTACCCAAAGTTCTGCAAGTTTTCAATGACCAATGTTTTCATACACTCTTAGACACACTCCCCTGAATCCAACTACAGTACCAGAGCTCATCTTCACACTTCTAGAAAAGAGACAACCAGAATGTTATGCAAATCAAACTTACAGATGTAGAGCTGTGCTTTCTTCCCCAGTTGCCAAAGAATAATGGAGATAACTTTCAACCCAACATGAGGAAGAACTTCCTAACACTAAAGATGACAGAGCACTGGAACGGGCTGCCTGGGGAGGTCGTGGAGTCTCCCTCTCCGGAGATGTTCAAAACCCACCTGGATGTGTTCCTGTGTCACCTGCTCTTGCTGACCCTCCCTCGGAAGGGGAGTTGGACAAGGTGATCTCCAGAGGTCCCTACCAACCCTAACTATTCTGTGATTCTAGGAACCACCAGTTAGAACACCTGTTTTCTTTCTAATCGTGTATCAGGTTGTGAACATTTCTTGGCACCTCATCCCAAAATTATGGAATGAGAAAAAAAACTCTACTAACATCCTACAAATTGAGGTCACTGAGAACAGATCGTGCCTCTGCCACTACCGGTTCTGGCAACACTTCATGTCTTCTGATGCTGACCTGAAACCTGTCCATATACACTCCACAGACAAAAGCATATTTTTGTATAAGCTCAAATTCTTTGAGCTTATATAAAACCCTGAAACTTTGATTACTATTGTTTCATGCACCTGAAATTTTCATCCAAGGCAGCAACTAGTATTCCAAACAACATCACCTAAAGCTTTCTACAGTCCTAAACTGTTTATAACTCACTTTCAAACTCAATTATTTTTCAATTATCAATTATCAATAAACATAATGTTTACACATTTAAGCATTAGCTTGACTGATTACATAGACTACATTTCTTTAACTCACAGAATCACAGAATTATTAGGGTTGAAGAATAGAATTGGAAGGGACCTAGGAAGATTGTCTAGTCCAACCGACCCGTCAAGGCAGGGTCACCTAGAGCAGGACACACTGGGTATGGACGTGGCAACTTTAACAGTGTAAGCTGAGCCTTCCACAGCCAGTTTTACTGTATGCAGACACTGTCTCGATTTGGGCAAGCTGCTCTTTAGCAGCCTCGGTGTTCAAACACAGCCCCTTTGCAAACACGGAGACATCTCTCGCTCCAGGGCCTCCTCTCTGCAAGTTCGTGGTGTCCAGAGCACCGACCTGGTGCCTGCTTTTCCCTGAGAGCCGTTACTCTCCTCACCCCGCCTCAGAGGCCGCCGCTCCGCCCGGCCCGGCTCCCCGGACGCACCTGCTCCAGGGTGAGCCGCAGGAATTCCTCCGAGAGCAGCTCCGGGTGCAGCAGCAGCAGCTCCGACTCCGAGCGCCCAGATCCCCGCTCCTCCTCGCCGCCGCCAGCCCGACCCCTTCCCTGCGCCGCCATCTTCGTCGCCCGGCGGCCCCTTCCCGGAATCCCACAAGCCCGCGCGGGGAGGGAAACGCGTTTCCAGAGCAGCCGCGCGCCGCGGTGGCGTCACGGGGCCGGGACGGCGGGAGTGCGCCCTGCGGGGGCGGCGGCGCTGCGCGGGTCAGCCGGGCCAGGGGAAATGCACAGAATCCCACAGAATATCCTGAGTCGGAAGGGACCCGCAAGGATAATCGAAGTCCAGCTCCTGGCCCCACACAGGACAGCCCCAAGTATTACACCATATATCTGAGAGTGTTTTACAAATGCTTCTTGAACTCTGTCAGGCTTGGTGCTATGACCACTTCCCTGGGGAGCCTGTTCCAGTGCCTGACCACCCTTTGGCGAAGAACCTTTTTCTGATATCCAACTTAAGCCTCCCCTGATACGGCTTCAAGCCATTCCGTTAGGTCCTGTCACTGGCCACCACAGAGGAGAGATCAGTGCCTGCCCCTCCTCTTCCCCTCATGAGGAACCTGTAACTGCAACGAGGTCTCCCCTCGGTCTCCTCTTCTCCAGGCTGAACAGACCCAGTGACCTCAGTCGCTCCTCACACGGCTTCCCCTCGAGACCCTTCACCACCCTCGTGGCCCTACTTTGGATGTTTTCCAACAGCTTTATTTCTTTTTTATATTGTGGCACTCAAAACTGCCCCCAGCATTCGAGGTGAGGCTGCCGCAAAGCAGAGCGGGACGATCCCTTCCCTTGCCCGGCTGGCAATGCTGTGCCTGATGCCCCCCAGGACAAGGTTGGCCCTCCTGGCTGCCAGGACACTGCTGGCTCGTGTTCAACTTGCCATTGACCCCCGGGTCCCTTTCCATGGCACTGCTCTCCAGCCTCTTGTTCCCCGTCTCTGCATACATCCCGGGTTGTCCCTTCCCAGGTGCAGAATCCAGCTCTTGCCCTCGTTAAACTTCATACAGCTGGTGATTGCACAGCTCTTTAATTTTGGGTTTCTCTGCAAGGCTTCTCTGCCCTTGAGGGAGTTAGGTGTTGCTGATAAAGTGAAGTCACTCTCCAGCTGAAAGCATCGAACCGGGAGGACATCTATTTTATTGCCATTCTGTCAGCATACAAGAGTGTGACCCTTTTGTGCTGCTGCATGCCGGAACTTTGCTACGGAATTAAACACGATCTCCGTCATCCTGCCCCTAGCTGTGACACCCACTGGCTAACGCCGCTTGATATGCAATAACAAAAGTTGCTTTGTAATTCCAAAGTACAATAGCTGCCTGCCCATTGGAGTTTGTCACCCACTTACATGTTTAAAAGCATAATAGGGAATTACAAATGGTTACATGAGTAAATAACCATGTAGCCGTTACAACATAAAATTACGGGATAATTTGAAGTACTTGACGCATTTTACAGAATTGCAAGGCAGAGGCAACAATGTAACACAATAAAAGTACCTCCACGTGGAAGGAGTTGCAGGTGTATGACTATGTATGTCACATTAGAGCTACATATATGCAGCACTTCAAAGGTCATAAATTCAATTTTTCAATATTTAAAAATCATTTAAGTGTACAAGTAAGTAGTAACGTTACATCATATGGCTTCTTCAAAAGTGTCTTCTGCCAGTATATACAATTTGTTCCCTTGTGCTTTTCCTCTTCAGGGAAGCGGCATCCAAGGGGAAGCGCAGGCTGGGTGCCAGGGCTGCCAAAAGCCCCAACTTTATAGTTCTGTGCCCAGTAGGCACACAACGATAGACTAGTTCTATTTTCATTTTCTCATTCACTTCTTACTTCAGCCAATTATGTCACAAAATCAACTGAACTCAAGAAATCTTGTAAATGAATATCGCTTCTAGGGTGAATGTTCAGCGTGTATTTTGGTGCTTATTTCAATGACTGAAATTACTTGCTTGTAAATTACATAGATCATCTCCCTCTTCCTAAAGTACCTAGTAAGTTCTGTCCTCACAGAAGCATAGCCTTGCTAACCAAATTAGTTGTGCTGATCAAGATTTTTACCCTGTTATTTTCTTACGTTACTATTTACTTTGTAGGCATTTGTACCCAAAACTATAGTTCCTCTTTGGTTAACTAGAGCATGTCCTCTCACAATAAAGTTCTGATAGGGATGAAATGTAAACGGTCTGATAAAAATGTAGTGTTTATTTTCCTATTGCTATAAAAATAATAGAATTTTAATAAGCTATATTGTTTTCATATAGTTGTTGAATGATCCTATTGCATTTCATAGTAGAGATAACTTTTTGTATTTTTTGGTTAATGCAATTGGATAATTTTAAGTAAATAATACCAGGTACTATTTTCCATTATCCTTCTTGTTAAGATTTTATAATTAGAAAAAGAATGCTTTACATCAGTTCTGATACATTCCTCTTTACTTTGTTAACTAGCTGTATGTGTTGTCCCAAAATAGCTTCTTTCACCCAGTGTGCAAGAGGCCAATCCACATGGAAAATTGAGATATTTGAATTATTTACAGTTCTGTGCTGGGTGGCAAATCCACAAAGCCAGCATGACGACCATCAAAACTTCTCATTATTTACATATTTTAGCAAACAAAGGCATTAATGTTCATTGGCCACAAATTACATAGTTCTTTTGTTAATTACCCTTCTATAGGTTAATGATTCCCTCACTTCTCATGCTAATTAGCCCGCACTCTCAGTCTTTCTCTTCTCTTGAGCCAGTGGGTTTCTTGGGTCGGTGGCCCTGAGTCAGCGATCGTAGCTCTCCCCCTGCGGAATTACATTTTACCCAGTCGAAGCTGATTTCAGTAGAGTCTTTGAGCAGACTTTGTTCGTTTCTTCCTTATCTTGGGAATACTGCCAGATATATTTGTAGCCCACAAAGTCTGCATTCACTATCAGCAGCACACCCTTCTCCCCAAGCTTTGTTAACCTTCTCCTAGGTCACTGAGGCATGTCAAGCCCTAAACTTTAACAAGGCAATTCTACTGACAAGTAATTTATCTTTTTAACATATAAAAACTGAGAGTTATATATATAAAAATGTATATATAAAATAGTAAAAGTCTCTTATAATATATGAGACATATAATGTATGATATATTATATACAAATAGCATTACCGTAAGTCTCTTATAATAGACATGAGACCTACGCTATTACTATTATTAAGTCAAATTTGAGTGCGGGCACTGGGAATTTGAAAAAAGCTTCTCATATCTATATCATCTACATCTATACCTATATCTATATCATCTATATCTGAGACTTATAATATTGCTATTATTATTAAGTGCAATAATCCCAAGGCTTTGGACTTTGTTATGTATCTATTGTAAATATATAATACAGATATAATCGTGTATATATATGCATATATATAAAATAAATGTATTAGCCTCTTCTCTCGGATGCAAAGTTGCAGGGCTACCCGAGCAGCACTCCGGTGTTTTCCCGGCCGGTGCAGGCGGGGTTTCCCGCACGTGACCGGACGCGGCCCCCTCCTCCCCCCCCGCCGCGCCCGGGCCCGGTGACGCGAGCTCGGGGCGGGGCCGGCGCCGCACCG
>VZTF01008854.1:2426641-2596092 GCA_013397755.1 Cnemophilus loriae
TGTGTGTGAGGGGAAGGGCAGCGCAACTCTGTCCTCCCGGGGGCTCTGCGGCTCGGGAGAGTCGTATCCACAGGTTGATGAGAGCCCGCGCAGGGTGTAGGAGTGCGTGCAGGTGAGGGAGGCAGGGTGTTGCTCTCCAAGGCAGGGAGAGCACAGTGTAATGCAAGGTTATTGCTTAACTGGAGCGGGGGAGAGCCGCTTCCCACTTCTTGCAGGAAATGAGTGCGTGCGGGGTTATTATTGCGCTTAAAAATCAGTGTCTGCTAGGCTGATAATTTTCTTGACTATTACTTTATTTTTCTTTGACAGCAAAACATCCCCATTGTCTTGTTTTCCGGAGTTCTGAATATCTCAATGTAGTATAAAGAATACTATCTGTAACTATGGGGTGGCCTCTTCCACTTCAGAGGAACAGCATGTTCTGCAGAACCTGTTCCTTCACAGTGCTCACAGGCCCCTAAGGTTTCATAAATGAGAACAAGATAAATGCTGAAAAAGAAGTTAGGTCCAGGTCATGAGTGTTGGCATTGTTTGTTCCTAAAAGCTTTTTCTCACAGCTTTTTTTTTTTCCCCTCGAACGAATGTTTTCATTTCTTTGTTACCAGACTTATGTAGTATTATGGATTTTTTGTTCTTTCTGTTCAGAAGTCGTGTATCTGTTAAGATTTCTTTCATACTTTTAATTTTCATCTACTTTGATTTAGGAAATTCGTTTGGACTTTTTAACATGTCTTGGTCGGGAGCAAAATTCTGAGTTTCTCTCAGAGACACATGTTAACATTTTTACTTTGGGCTAGAGGAACATTAATTAAGTCCTTGGCAACTTCAGGTATGAAAGCTGCCTGACCTCTGCAGTTGGTACTTTATCACTTCAGGCTACACACAGACTCTTAAGAGCTGTTGGGGTTGTTTTGGCAGTCAACCTTTGGACAGCCCTCTCTAACTTAAAATGCTGTGTTTCTTTTGATCATATTGGAGGATAACGTGTCTGTGTTGCCAGACTTGCATTATCATTTTACCCTTGGCTATTTCTCTAGTGCTTCCTGGGTTTGTTTGGTTGGATTTTTTTTGTTGAAGGTCATAACACTAATTTACACTCCAGGTAAGGATGGAACTTGAAAATATAATGGAAGGTCAAACTAAAATCTTTTTAACTTCTGAAAAAAACCCCAGAAAACGAACTCTGAAGTATTTGGCATTAATGCTTACTGCTGTATCTTGGTAATATGGTTTGCTTCTAGCCATGGTGTTAGTTTTATATAATTTTATTTCACAGCTACCTGCAAGTTGTGTACCTTACCTTTTCTTACTCAGTTATGGAAATTTTTTACCGTAATTGTTCTCTTGCAAAAATGAAGGGTTTTGTTAGATGTAATAATTGAAAACTAAATTTGTTTCGACTGTGTTTAGTTTCAGTTTTGATCACAGGAGCATTTTGTTGATGTTGGTTTCTCTCTTTGCCCATAGAGATTTCATTTGATGTTTTGTATCACCATTGTACATGTGAACTAGAAGTAATTGTGTATGTTTGAGATGTTTAGTGTTGTGTCTTCCCCTGACTTGGCTAAGTGACCTTTACAGACCAGTCATGACAAAATAAAAGGCGATGAAACAAGGTCAGCAGTTTCTCATCTGCTTTTCTTTGGAGTGTTGAGCACAGTTGTCTGCTGGTTTCTTATAAAAATAACACAAGTCTGGAGTATAATAAAATTGCATGGACTGTTTTTAAAACAGTTATCTGTTATCTGCTTCATAAATTGCATCTGTCCCTTGATGGTGCTTGATTGCAGAAGGGTAGGTATAGTTTGTAGAATAAATATTAGAAGTGCTGCTTAGCACTTAAAGACAGACTTTTGGAATGATTGTGGTAGTGGAGAACAGAAACACTCTGAATTTCTGTGATACTGCATCTTGAGCTTAATGAATACTTTATGGGCCATGCACTCTGCAGAAATTAAAAAACAAACAAGCTACAAACCAAAACCAACAACTTTTGTTATGCATTGCATGATACCTTGTATAAGTTATTATTTAACTGGCTTGGAAAGTATGTATTTCTGATTGCTGGAGACTAAGGAATGTAAAATATGTGTTAAAATGGAACATACCTGTGATATTTTGTGAAAAGACTGTGTATTAATAGGCCTACAATGGAGCGTAAAGCAACATGACATGTTAGCTAGTAGCACTCAATGCCTTGCGGCCTCTCAGGAAATCTGAGACCTGAAGCTTGTCTGTTTCAATGTACAGGTGATAGAAACCTGTGCCTGGCAGGTTTATAAGTCACTAAGAGTACTGGCAATAACCTCTTGTAGTGCCAGAGTGTCTGAGAGAGCCGTTAACATGCTGGTTACTTGTGGAGAAAGCATAACTTCAGAATAGCTGGGTGCTGTTGTGAATCTGTTTCAGAACAGGTTAGAAGTGGAAGCCTACAATTTGATCAATTTTTGTGGTTGTTAATGTGCTTGCTCTGGCTTGTGTAGTCGGGTTGGAAATAGAGTATAGACTATTAAAAAATGCAGTAGTTAAGTTTTTGTATCAGTGAATGTTAAATCGCTACCTCTGATATTTGGTTCTATGTGCAGAGGTAAATAGTAGTGTTTTTTTCTCTTTAATTAGATCACCCAGAAGACACAATGAGTGTTAAAGCTTTCAAGCTCGTTTCTGCTGTTGAGCGGGAGATGTTAATGGGAGACAAAAATTACATCAACATCGAGTGCATTGAGTGTTGTGGGAAGAACCTCTATATTGGAACCAATGACTGCTTTATCTATCACTTTCTGTTGGACGAAAAGGTATCAACAGCTGGAAAAGTAACTTTTGCTGCCACCAAGCAACTACACAAATACCTGGGTTTGAAGAAGCCTGTGAGCGAGTTGAAAGCAGCCTCTGCCCTCACCAGACTGCTTGTGCTTTGTGACAACACGATAACACTAGTGAACATGATCAACTTGGAACCAGTCCCCACTGGTGCTAGGATCAAAGGAGCTGTGACGTTCACACTGAATGAGAACCCTGTGAGTGGGGATCCTTTCTGCGTTGAAGTTTGCATTATCTCGGTCAAGCGTCGGACGATTCAAATGTTCATGGTGTTTGAAGACAGAGTTCAGATAGTGAAGGAAGTGTTTACTCCAGAACAACCCTGTGCTGTGGCCGTAGATGGTTACTACTTATGCCTTGCCCTTACTACACAGTATATAATTTTGAATTATAATACTGGTGTCTCCCAGGACCTATTTCCTTATTGCAGTGATGAGAAACGGCCAATTGTCAAAAGGATAGGCAGACAAGAGTTTCTGTTGGCTGGCCCCGGAGGCCTAGGTGAGACTAAGGATTTTAATTTTTTGCTGTTTTTTTTAACTTCCCTTAATTTCTCTGAATTTCTGAAGCAAAACTTTGCTAATTAAGTGTTATGCATAATAATGATGCTTTCCTTCACAGGTCTATATTGGAATGTTGAGATAAAAAGGGAGATGGTAAATTTTTGGTACTTAGTACTATTGTAACTCTATAATACTATTATAACTAGAAAAAAACACAAGAAGTGTTTTTTTAATGCACAAAAATTTATGACTATTTTTATTTTAATCATGTGTTTTATTTTAATCAAAGCTTCATTTCATTGTATCTCGCAGCCCTTAGCAAAAAAATGGTTGGGTACCAAGTGAAACTTCAGAGACTGATAGACAGTCTGTAGTGACTAGAGGGACAGGGTTTGTGGAGCCCCATGTTGCTACAAAATTGTTAAATTAGTGTAGATGAGTTAATTTTTTCCTCAGTTGCTACTCAGAGGAGCTCATATGAAGTCCATTTTATAGATTTTAACAGATTCACAAGAAAAAGAACTCCTAAAATAGTAAATACTGTCTTAACTGTAGATGTTACCAGATACTACCTAGTTTTTATGCTCCTATTTGCTTAATCTTTAATAGTATTTTTCAGCTCTGTGTTATAGAAAATGATAGTTTAAGTATTGCAAAACCAAAGTTAGATCATGTGAAATCATGCTCTTGTCTACGAGATGACTGTAAGGACTACTGTAATCTGTTTAAATCAACAATATGCTGTGAGGTTGGTAATCTTGAGCTTTTTTTGGAGAAGCTGCAATATCCCAGAGCTGACAGACCACAGACAGAACGCTTTCATGCTGTTTGCCATATGACTCTCCTTTCAGGAGATGCGGTTTATGTATTTTCCCAGAAATGTTAGGAATAGCATGACGCAAAGTTCACAACTATTTAGGTTCTTAATTCAGGTTTTGGCTTTTCATATAAATTTTTAATATAAATTCCAAAGAAAATCAAGTGTGCAATATAAATTCCAAGGAAAATCAGTTGCTTATATTGAAGTTTTGCTTTGTGACCAGAACGTAAGATGTACATCAACTCACCAGCTTTTCTTTAAAGAAGTAGACTGTCAGTAGAATTTGCATTTCTGTGAGTTAAAGATGTTCCAAGATGAGCTTGGGGGTTTTTTTTCAGATTTTTTTTCAGGCTTTTCTAAGTCATCTTGGCTACCCACTTCTTATTAAAGGTCTTAGCTGTTTTACATACAGACATGTTTTTGTGGACATTAACTGTTTTAGTAGTGCTAGGGAAGTTACAGTTTGTGAATCAGCTGATTTTCTACGAAGATTCCATTCTTACTTAAATTTTTAAAAATTTTTTTAGGTGTGTCAAACCAGATTCTGTTCAAGTAATTTCTCTTTTTTTTTTAATTTAAGAATGTACTTTCAAAAGCGTAATTGTGTTTATAGCTATAAGAGTTAGAAATCAGAATTTTATTTAGTCTGACTTTTGCTTTTGTCTGGTGTCCTGTAAGAGAGATACATGAAAAGAAGGTTACTTATAAAGTCCAACATCCTTGTGTAAGTAGAATGTCCTAGGGTTAGAATGTCATGTATGGAAGATGTTAAGCAAGTGCACTTCTGCTGCTGTAAACACGCTATAAACCACTCTTATCCTCATGATACAGGCAAAGTCTTTCTTGTATGGCCTCAGAGACCTTATAGAGTGTTTGCTATCAACTGTATAGTTTTTCCTTGCTTAATTCATCTTTTTTTATCTCCTGTTTTCTATTCCCTCCCTGATGCCTTGGAGTTAAGGCAAGGCATCATCCCCACTGATGTTTTGACTAAGTATTATCTATCTTGCTGTTCCTCCTTGCTAGAATTCCTAGTGTTGTAATACTTGTCTCTTTGAAATTAGGAAGATGGTTGGGCACCTTTGTAGTAGATAAGCATTGTGTATCTTGGTATTTCAGGTGGGCCTCTGCTGTGGAATGAATGGACTTGAAAAGGCTTGATGTAAATCTTCAGTTCTAATTTTGATTTGCTTTTGTATGTGTCATTGATTAAGGCGTGCTTGTTGGGCACTCAGTAGAGCATCAATGCTAAGTTCAGCCTCTTTTACAGAGGTGGATATATTCATAAATATATTTGGCTTTAGAGTGTTTGAAGTTACATTTATTTATATTAATTTACTCTTGAGTTAAGACTGGAATTTAGACTGGCAAAAAGCGAGTGCTCAAAATGATAATCAAAGTAAAACATCTCTGAGTTTATTGTGTATATAATCTTCTTCTTTATCTGGACTCTGGATTTTAAACTGATTGTTAGAATTGTTCATAGCATGTCCTCAGCCATTTGGTACTTTGTTGTCTTTATTTCCAGTTGGTATTTATTTAGCTCGTTCTTTCAAAAGGAGGAGGAACTTCATTTTTGGTGCTTCATTCTGTCCAGTAATTAGTTAATTTACAATTGAAAATCATTTCTTTCTTATATGCATGAAACTGCTTACCAAAATTTAGTTTTTGAGTTTGTGAAGCTCTGGTTGGATGTTTTTAATCAGATTTCCTGCTGTACAGAGGATTTAAGTGTTTAAAATTACAGCAGACACTTCTTGATATTGGCACAGGATATGCTTCCCAGCACCAGCTGGAGCAACTGCCCCAAAAGGTCTGAGGTGTCGACTCAGGCTGAGCTCCCCATGGAGGGTGCAGCTCCTCACACCTTGAGCTGAACAGGTGCCTCCTGCCTCTTGCTGAGACTGGACCACGGAAAAATGTTGTCCTTGCCCATGGGAGATGTGTGCTTGGTTGAGGAGTTCTGTTGCCGAGTAAACGAGATGCAGTAGGAGGTCAGCAGAGTACCTGGCACCAGAGATGGCAGAAGGGAAATTGAATCTTATCCAGGACCCAGGCATGAGCCTTCAACCTCCAGCTGTACAGAGAGGAAGGACAGGCTGAGTCTCTGCTGTTCTGTGATGGCTGACACTGGAAACTTGTGACTTCCCATAATTGGAAGAATTCTCCTTCTCTGCTTGCTGATCTACATCTATATAATATGCTCAATGCTTACAGTAGCAGATGAAAAGCAGAAGTTCTGTCCAACAAATCATCTGAGCCTGTACAATGCAGGAGCAGCAGGAGGAATTAGCAAGTAATAGTAGTGGGAGACTCCCTCATATTGGAGGTGGGGGTTTTCTCATCAATCCTGCTGGTAAGGAAGAACACCTTGAGGAGGAGGAGTACCTGGGTTGTGCAGATCACCAACCGACTGTACAGCTTGTGGTGATGGGTTTTGTCTTTTAGGACAATGGGTCCCTATTTAAGGAAGAGATGGGATCCACCAGCTCAAGTGAGGCAAAAGTGTTTTTGCCAAGTTGACTGAGCAGCATGGTGAGTTGGATTTAGATTAGGCGTGGTGGTGGTGATATGCTGTGTTAAACAAATCAGTGCAAGATGGTGTGATAAGAGAATTCATAAGCAGCAAACAGAGCTGAAGAAGTTCTGCTTCAGGCATATGCAGAGAAAGAGGTCCTTACAAAACATCGTGGTAGTGGAAGCTCTCTCACTTTTTCTGGGAAATGAGCACAGCTGTGTGTTAACAGCTGAGATGGGGGTTACCCTTTACGTGGAAGCAGTAGGAAGATGTGAGTGGGGTGCCTTGGAACAAAGGAGGAGGCAGATGAGAGTTTATGGATTTGGGTTAGAGAGCAAACTAACGTGAGTGACATTGTGGTGAGTGCCTGGAACAGACCACTTCATCAGGAAGAAGATGTAGGTAAGACCCTCTTTAGGTAACAGGAAGAAATCTACGTGTGCAGGCCCTGGTTTTTAGGGTACACTTGAACCACTCCAGTACCTGCTAAAGGGGCAGCACAGCAGGAGACAAGCAGGCCAGGAGTTTTTTGGAGTGCATTCATGGTGAGTGAGGAGCTGATTAAAGGGTGTGCTCTGTTGAACATCAGTGTGTTATCAACATTGTTCTCATACTGAATCCAAAACACCAGCTGCTAAGAAGAAAATTAAGTCTGTCCAAAACCAGGGCAGAGGCCAATGTCCATCTGGTATTGACTCTGCTGAACACCACGAAGGGCAACAAAAGAGCTTCTACAAGCGTATCAGCAGCACAGGAAGACTAATGGAATCCCACTGGTAAATGGGGCAGAGGACCTGATGCCAAAGGGCATGGAAAAGGCTGAGGTGCTTAATGCCTTCTTTACATCAGTCTACTGGTATGACCTTCTTTCAGGAATCATCAGCCCTTAGGAACAGTGGGAAAATCTGGAGCAGTGAAAACCTGCCCTCAGCAGAGAAGAATCAGGTTATGGAACATTTAAATAAACTGGACAGACAAATCCATGGGACCTGATGGGATGTTCTCATGAATGCTTGAGGGTGATGGTCAATGTCGTTGTGAGGCCACTCTTTATTATCTTTGAAAGGTCATGATGATCAGAGGATGTTCCTCAGGACTGGAAGAAAACAAATATTTTCACTCCTGCCTTAGGTGATCAAGAGAAAGGAACCAGAGGAGTAGTCAGCCATACCTTGATCCTTAGGAAGGTGATCTGAGAAAATCCTGGAAGCTATTTCCAAATATACAAAGGGCGAGAATGTGATTTGAAGTAATCTATGTGGATTTAAAGAGGGGAAATTGCCTGACCAGACTGAGTGTCTTCTGTGATTAGATACCAGCTTGGTGAATGGGAGGAGAGCTGTGATTCTGTGAAGTTCAGTGAGGCTTTGACGCTCTCTGCCATGACATCCTTTGTAGACAAATGGATGAAGAATGATCTGGAGAAACAGTTGAGGTGGATTGAAAGCTTGGCTGGAAGATTTGTAGTCAGCAGTGCAGAGTGCAGCTGGAGGCCAGTCTTGTACCCCAGGGGGCCAATGCGGGGTCAATACTGACGTGATTTTAAGGACTTGGCTGGTAGAGAAGAGCACACCTTCAACAAGTTTGCAGGTGATACAAAACATTTCTGTATCTCTTGGTGCTGAAAACACTGTAGCTTTGTTTTGGCTAACTCATGTAATCCTTGGGTAGCCTATGCAGTTTTTAATATGGAATTGATTTCCAACCTCGTATCAAGTTTCATCAGATGCATTCCCATACTATAAAGAGGCTGTGGTTTCTGGTTGTAGTTGTGTTTATTGTTATCCTTAGGCGAGAGCTGGATGAAGACAGAAAATGCATCATTCTGCCACAGAAGCCTTAGCTATTGGTGGCGGAGGGATGTAGAGAGACATTGACTTGAATGCATACCCTTTCACTTCCATAAAGGATTTTTAAAATTACCTAAAAAAGAGCTTTTTCATTTTAAAAAATGTGGAGTTTATAATTATTTGTGTTAGAACATCATAGAAATAGAAAAGCCTAAGAATTAGTCTTTCAAATATAATAAGCCCTAAGTTTACTGTTGGTTAGTATGTATTTAGTACAAGTTTTCTCTCACATTTTGAAATGGGATTATATCATGGAGTAACAGCTGAAAGCCTTTAAAACTGGACAGTACATTCTGCCTGACATAAAATTTTACTTCTGAGTCATAAGAATATCAAAATCTATAGAATAAGTTAGGAATTACATATTATGACACAGAAAGGATTTTCTGTAAGGAGCTCTGGTTGAAAAGCTGATCATTGTAGTGAAAAAGAACCCTTAGTCACGGGGAAAGGGCTGATCATTTGAAAGCTGCTGTAAGGGATCCAGAAGCTTAGTCTCTACACTGTAGTTCTGTAAAAGTCTACAACCTTCTGTTTTGTTATCTCTGTTTTCCTTTTTTTTTTTTTTNTTTTTTTTTTTTCATTCCAAGAAGGTCCTTGTACCCAGCTTGCCTTGCTTCATTATCCTCTGTTTGGAAGAGATTTTGTAAATTGAATAACATAATCTTTTAATCTCTTCTGTTCTTTAGAGCTCAGACTTATTCTGCCAGCTGTCAAGTGGCTCACTGCTGCCAAAGATCAATTTTCGTGGGCATGTCTTTTTAATGGCGTGAGAATATTTGTTTTAAGGGGTATGAATTCCTGTTTAGAACAGAAGTTTACACTGTGCTTCAGTATGGCTCAGCTGGCAAATGGTTACTGAACTAGGCCTGAAAATTGTGACTGAAATTTCTCTTCAATTAATATCTCAAAATTGGGAAATATCAAGTAGCATGAATAGAAGCAGTGGCATGTGGTCCTAAAGCAATTTAAAAGTCTATTAAGCGGGGAGAAGAATGGAAGACAGAACAGACATGAGGAAAGGTAGTGACAAAAAACCACCTTGCAAATTAACTGAAGATTTAATCTGGTTATTCTGAAGACAGCATAGGAATTATCACTGGGATAATAGACAGTCTTCACTCTGTTCTGCTTTATACACAGCCTCTGCATTTTTTCAAATGATTGAAAACACAGATGTTTCACGGGAAGTGACTCACCCCAAGGAGCTGGGCCCTTGTTTTCCGAAAATGTTGGCTGTAGCAAAAGTGAAGAAGTATAAGTAAACAATTGCGTCCACTAAAATGCTCTTTAGACATTTGACACTACAAGAACAAACACATCTGCATTGCCAGACAGGTCAGGTGGTGCAGGTCTGCAGCTCCTATTAAGGCAAGATTGTTTGTAAGCTGGGTCTCCATAAGTGTTACTGTTCTGAAATTCAAACTACGTGGCATAATTCCTATAAGAAAGCTCTTAAATTTACTAAACTTGAATAGTTCCTGCTAGTTTGTTTCAGTATTCATCTCTTCTCAGTTTTTGGCATTGTCTGTTCCTGTGTTGAAGGAGAATGAAAAAAAAAATTGAACTGAATTAACCAACATATCTGTCCGGTGCAGGGAGGTGTGATGTGTTGGCATCGTGCTGCCTGATACTGCATCTGCTCTGAGACTTTCCATTGCTGTACCTTGGTACCCGTGCTTTGTGTTGGGAAAACAACAGTCTTCAACTAGCACGAGCCTCAGGCTTTGTTTTTCCGTTTTTGTAGGCATGTTTGCTACTGTAGATGGGATTTCACAGCGCGCCCCAGTGCACTGGTCAGAGAATGTGTTTGGGGCAGCTTTGTGCTTTCCTTACGTGGTTGCTCTTGATGATGAGTTCATTACGGTGCACAGCATGCTGGACCAGCAGCAAAAGCAAACCCTGCCTTTTAAAGAAGGTCACATTCTACAGGACTTTGAAGGTATTAAAAAGGACACTTTGTCACATCAGTAATTCTAGAACAACCGCTGCAGTCGCTTGGGTTTGTTTTTTAAATAAAGTATCTAACAAGTATGTTGACTGTTGAAACTTTTATTGCGAATGCTTTCCTGGTTAGATTCCTTGCAGACGTCAGTAATCCAAAATTCCACGCTTCTGACAAAATGTATGCTTGTTAAATGTGCAGTAATTGTCAAGTTAATTGTTGGGTAGGAGTCTATGGAGTTAGAACTTTAAGTAACTCGATAATTTCTTTCAAAGGAGCAATGTTAATTTAATGCTACAACTCAATAACTGGTGACCTACAGGTATTTGTCCATTGACTATCCTGACAAAATTCTTACATATTAGAAAGGAATGGAAAAGAAAAATAATTTTTTAAATATCTGTGTAAGAGGTTTAAAATTGGATCTTTCAAGTAGAATTGTTAAACAAAAAAAACCAAAAATTTCTGTTGATCTGTTCTTCAGTTGAGAACTCTCAAGTGTGGAATATACTATGCTACTACTTTTTTTTCCCAGAAAAGCTACAAACTCTAGCACTGTGAACTTGCTATATTACTTGCTAGATTTGATGTACAGCTTAAAATTTTCAAATATCAGCCTGGGGAAATACCTGTTGGTTAAAAGTTCCTACTCTCTGGAATCTGGGCAGTAATTTCAGTGGCCTTACCAGCTTAGTCCATCATGAGTGATTCTATCCAATTTCTCTTACTTAGAGTGGAACAAAATCTGCTGTAACTAAATAAATTTACCATTATCTCTGTATTTCTGAGGTGGAATTTATAGGTAAACTGTACTATCTTGTAAATGTGGTAGCAGCAAAGGTCACTTTTGGGACTTTAAAACTGTTTAGCTTCTTGTATCCTAAATTGTGTATCTTAAAGCTTATTTCTGAAAATGCTTTTTTCTGTAGAGGCTGTAAGTTGAATATATCTGTTTGCTCTGCCCAGGAAAGGTGATCGTTGCTACTAACAAGGGTGTGTATATCTTGGTGCCACTACCTTTGGAAAAACAGATTCAGGATCTTCTAGCTAGCCACAGAGTGGAAGAAGCCCTTGTTCTCGCAAAAGGAGCTCGAAGGAATATTCCAAAAGAGAAATTTCAGGTCTGTCCTTCCTTTAATTTTCATGAAAACGTAAATTTCACAGTGAGGTCATGTGTTCCATTGGTCAAGTGATTGGAGAAGGTGGGGGAGGAATTTACACTGTAGGGAAGTTGTAATACCTTTTATGATTTCAGCCTGAGGAAATAGGTATTCTACTAAATTGATTTGTACTTGTAGAAGCTGTGACATTGGCAGGGTTGAATGTTATTGTTCTTCTGGGGTTTTGTTGAATTTTTTCAAGTGTGTGACTTGAGAGTTGAAAACAAAGCAAAACCAAAACCTAGTGACAGAAAATCCAATGGGATGCTTACTGAGTACTAGATTCAGTTATTATTTGCTATTGCTGTTTAAAAATGTATACTTTATTTCAAACTAGAATTTTGACATTTTACTTTTTTTATCGAGGATTCTCACCGTATCCTAAACTGCACAGTAGCACTTAACTTCGAAGTTTAGTGATGGGAAACCTTCCTACTTCCAAGCTCTCACAAGTAGTGCTTGTACTGCTATGTAACTCAGATTTAAAGGTTTTTGTGTGGCGACGTGTCTTACAAACTCTTTGATTACAGTGTTGATTAGAGATTTGTACTCATTCCCTTCTACCTCTGATTTATATTGCAATACATATTCGACTGTATTTGTTCGTATATAGAGAATTGTGAAAAGCAGCATGACATCTCTACTCATGATGTAGGTGAATGAATATTTGACTTTGTTTCTTTCCTATTGTAAAAGCAAAATTTGATCTGTAACCTGCAGAAAACTGTGTTTTTCTTTTTTTAAGATATACTTGGGAGCATTTTGTTGCCATTAAAACAGTTGGTTACTTCCGGTTTGTTTAAAAGATGTAAAGTTTGGAACATGACTGTGTAAGTTACAGGATTGCAATGGTTCAAAATGATTCAGACTGTCAGGATTTATTTTTTTTTTTTAATTTCAAGAAGCTTCTAATTCCTTTTCATTTCTATTTCAGTCAATGCCCTTGAAAGGCAACCGTAAAATTAAATGAAACTTGTATCAGCTTTCATTTTGATCCTTAACTCTTTTCTTAAATGAGCAGCTGGGAGACTGCTGGAACTAAAAAGCTTGTTGAGAAAAGTGTTCCCATCCTTTTGTGAAGGCCCAACTACCTGAAAGTACTTGAGGCTGAGAAGTATTTAGGCACATACAGAGTTCGGTTTCCAGCGTGTTTTGCTTTACATCTTCACTTCCTACTTTTCTCTTCCAATCTGTTTAAAGAAGCAAACAAAAATCTTGCTGTGAGGGCAGGATGCATGATCTAATCAATGTCTATGTCTATGTGTGATGACCTATAATTTTCCAATTATTTCTTTACAGTTTATGTAGATTTAGTGTGGGAGATGACTTTCTGTGTTTTGCCACAGGATGAACAATGATTCATTATATAAATACATGATGTAGAATCTCATTCCTCCTCAGTTTTCTTGCATTTAGAATTTTTCAGTCTTTAAAATAAGTTACTTTCTTTTCACGAATATCTTACATGTGCAGTGTTGGTCTTGCTGAAATTAGTTGCCTAGAATATTGTACGTTCTTTCTAACTTAGTGTGCTTTTAAGGGTGTTCTGTTGCTTTAACTCAATGCTACGGCTGAAAACCAGAAAACTTAGTACTTGCCAGCAAAATAGCTTGTTCTATTCCTGGAGTGTATTTGCAAACTGATATTAACCAATTATTGAATTCTTGAATTGATGGAGTCTCCCACTGACTCCTATTAAAATGACTCAGCTTGGCTTAGTTGTTGAGACATTCCTTCAGTTTTTCAGAGCTTATCTGTAGCTCGAAATGTAACATTTTGAGTTTGCTTTCTATGGTGACTGATACCCAGTGTTGTCATTACAGGTTTGTTACAGGCACACCAGGCTTTCTTTACTGTAGTCTTGTGTAATATAAGTCTGATGGACCTTGACCAAATTACATGCCTTACGTAGTTTTTCGCAACATTTCTTTGGAATACTTTAACTGATCACACTAATTTCTCACTCCTTTCTGAGAGCTATCCTCAGATAATACATATCTATTAGAAAATTGGTATTTTCTATTAGGTATCTTCTGGTATCTATTTTGCAAGCATTACTGAATCCTGACGCTTTAAAGGCCTTATTTTGCCATTTTGTACGAGCACTAGGAAGGAGTGCATAGGGTTGGCATTAAGGCACTTGATCCAGCCACTATAATTTATCCATACATAGTAGTGATTATTATTGCCTGGTTCATGAAGTTTGTGTTCCCTTTGTCACATGATGCTTTAGTTCTGCAGTTTGCAATGGCTGATGCCATCTTATGTGTCACTTGAACTCAGGGTGCTGCAGGGCAGATCTTGGGGACACGGTTTGTTTTTTTTCCCTACAGTTCAATACTTGGTCATTGCATGCATACATGCGTGCATGCTCTCCCTCTGTATATCAGCATGAATACATATATATATGCTGGTAATGCAGAATGATGGTGGAATAGCAGCAGTGAAGTACTGTACTCTCAGAATTATTTCTACAGTCAATATTTAGTTTTTGGAAAGTAGCAGGTCATGCCTTATAAGCTCTAACCTGTTATTTAACTTGCTGTCCCCACAGACTGCAAATTTAGCTCTGCCATATCAGAGGAAAATTGCTTTGTTTTTGAGCATCAGGAATTCCTGCTAGGTAAAAAATGCTAAGCGAAAGTGTTCCAAGGAGATGGCTCTGCTGGATATCATTTTTGATAGAAGAATACAAAGGCCTTTCTACCATGCTACCATGAAATGACTGAATACTACTTATTAATTTTTCAGGACAGCTGACGTTTGCAGAAATCATGGTTGATGGTAGTGAAGACCTTGGTTAGATTGACACACATCTTGCATAGGTATCTCTCTTTTCTTTTTTTTTTTTTTCATAATTCTTTTTAGTTTCAAAAAACATATTAACTGCACCCAAATCTGACCAAAAGACAAAGTGGCTTTCTAGAAAAATTCTTTTGGACAATGTAGTTGGTAATTCTGACCATTTTGGAAAGGATTTTTTTAGCAGTTGAGAGAATTAAGGCTTCACTACAGCAATCACAGCTTCTGCAGTCATCTTTCTTTTTCTTGTTGCTTTTTCAGATGTGAATTAATACAAAACTTCTGTCATGTTTTTGTAGCTAGTGTTTTTTTAACATGAATTCAGTCAGCAGTGCAGAATTTGCCTAAAGAATTGCAAGTCGTATGGTGGTTCTTCAGAAATTGTAAAGGACTAAACAATGCGTTGAATTTTGACTGGGTGTAGCTTAGTACCTTTTTAAAAGAAGCCTGTTCCAGATCTGAGAAACAGATCTGGAAGAACTGAAGGTGTTTTTACTGTCATAAACAGAAGTTAGCTGTGTGTGTTAGACATGTATGTCTAGCCCATTCTTAAAAATCTGTGAGAATGGAAAATCCAATATTCCCTGAGTCTGGTCTGTTTTCTTCCGTAATCTTTACCCCAGGAGATCTTAATGTCTAGTGTTTATATTGTCAGCTAAAAATCTACCTGGATACTGCCTATCTCATCATTGCATCTTCAGAAAGTTCAGAAAGTGTCTGTTTGTAGATATTCTACAACTTTTTGTTGCAAGTCTTTAAGGGAGGATTGAAGATATGTCAACATTTAAATGAAAGTAAATACCATTTTATCAGTTCTAATTTAAAACTGGTTCCTTCAGCCTATAGTTACACTATCAATGAACTCTTTTCCACTTTTTGTTTAAAAAATGCTGTACAGACTAAGCTCTGCAATTAAAGCAGTTCTTTCAGTGAGATGAATTCAAACTTCATTGCAATATCGTAATTGACTAAATATGTAAATTTTAGTCATCACTCCATTGCAAGAATTGAAAACAGGCTTTGGGGGTGAAAAAACCCCAGCCCATCTACTTTTGATACTAGTCAGCAGCGTGAGAAGTCTTTCCCTGGAAAGTCAGGCTGGATTTTAACGTTTTTCTGGTGCCATTAGATACAAATATTTGCAGATTGAAATCCTTCAGCAGTGTCCTTAGGAAGGTGACAAGGTGGGTATTCATCAGTTCACAGATTACTGTGTATTGATGTAATAACACTGTCAGAAGTCCAAAATATTTTGGCTGTTGTGTGAGTTAATCCCCTAAAGAAGTTTTACTTTGTAACTGTAATTAAATTCTCTTTTAGCTTTAGTTAACTCTATTTTGAATTATTACACTTGAATGTAAAGCATTAGTCAATATAAAGATGTCGTGAAGTATTGTTAATTTAATTTTATATTGTTATATTTGTCTGAAAAAGTGTGCCTGATAACATTTCTCTCTGTTTCCCCTTTTCTCCTATACACTGAAGAGGCTAGAAAAGTCTCACAACCTTACAAAGCATTTTAGAGACTTGCTAACAACAGAGATTAAGTATTTCCTTAAGACAAACCATTAGTAAAGCATGCAGAGACTAAATGGACTGAAGCCAAGCTTTTCTGTTGGTAAATCAATAACCTTTAATCAAGTTGAAAAATCATCAATTAGAGTATCAGTCCACTGTACTTGAGGCCTGGTGCTCTTCAGCAATTCCTGCCTGGAATATGTTCCTATCGTATTGTAGTTTCTCTGGGTATTTTGATTGAAAATGTTTTTTTAAGTCTGATATTAGTAACAGCTGTCATGTGCAGTGTGAAATATTAGAAAGCTGTGTATTCATGAGCAAGCTGAAGGGAAAAACTGAGGACGTGTGAAGGTAGCTGGGTGTATTTGCCAGAACACCAGTGTTGTCACAAACGGGAATGCTCTGCAGAGCACAGTTTAGGTTCCTTGCTTTTAGTACTTCTCTTTTGCTGTTGGAAATATTCTGAGCACAAAGATTTAATTTAATCTTGTAATTGGTAGTTGGTTGACCATTCAGATTTAATAGCTACCTATCATTTAAAGTAGCTTTTGTGTTCTCTTTCTGCTGATCTTCATTTAAATGTTTTCTATCTAGCTGTGATCTTAACAGTAAAGCTTGAAAACAAATAGCTTTCCGTATGGGTTACTTGGTTTTTAACCATATTTTTATGGTACATTGCATAATGTACTGCATATTGGATAAGTTGAACTGCTTTGGAAGGATTTTTCATTTAAAAAAAAAATCAAAATGGCAAAACTGGCAGAAAGTCAAAAATATGGCCATCAGCTGAGGATAAGACTATGAGAATTGCCAGCGAGGTTGCTGCACCAGAGACATGAGACAGGAAGGAGGTGGCTGTGTGTGGTCAAGTGAGACCATCTTTATTTTTTCTCTTACTGAATCATGAGGAACTTCAAAGATAACCATTGGCTTTTATGTTTGCAAATAACTCAAGAAAAAACTTGAGGTAAGACAGTGTAATATTAGATAAGTCATTATTTGAACAGGAAAGCTTAAACTTGCTGTTCGTTGACTTTGATTTTAGTACGTGCTCATGAGCAGTGTTGTATTCACACACATTTGTGTAAGAAACTGAGTCTGGGCAGCAAATTCAATATATTCAGGTACATAATTTAAAATGTAGAGGATCAAGGTTTATTTTACTTGTGACTTGTCAGGTGTGGTTGAAGATCATTTGTTTGGTGTTTTTTGGCAGTTAGCTATTGCAGTAGTAACTAGCACTACATAAATACAAATATAATAAACCTCTTTCTCCCCTCCCCCTTCTTTTTTATAGGTAATGTACAAACGAATCTTGCAGCAAGCAGGTTTTATACAGTTTGCACAACTTCAGTTCCTTGAAGCAAAAGAACTCTTCAGGTAATTGTGTGACAAGAAATTTAATAATTTACCTTCTTTCAAAAAGGAGTTAGTATTCTTGGTTTTAAAAACTTAGTTGCTTGAATGTTTTTTGATGTAGATGTGAGTTCATTGTGATAAAATGGTTTTGTTGGGGTTAAGAACAGAGTAACATTGAAACAACTTTATAGCTGAAGAGTTAATGCAACTGATTTTTTGGGGGGGATGCTAACATGTAGTGGCATTAAGAATTTGAGTGTTGTATGTATGGAGATCTTTTTACTTTATGCCCATGAAGGTCAAGGCTTTATCATTGAGTCTGTGCTGTGATTTACAAAATGAACATTGCTTTGTTGATTTTTTTTTTTTAATACTTTTAACAAAAGGTATAATTTAAATTTTAGTTACAATTTAAAATTATTGGCATATTTGCACTTATTTTTATGAGGATGCTGATACTGAATTTGCTTTAACACTTGTTCTGCTAGACCTTTTCCAGAAGACAGATTTGTTCTTGAAGTCTGTACTAACCTTGCCAATTTAGCAATTTCAGCAGTCATTTGTTTATAAATTGACCTTGATATTCCACTTTCATTCAGAAAATGCTGCTCGTTATCTTTATTCTACCTGATAATTACATTTCTGCTAGCCATGCCTCATTCTGTGATGCGGCACTGTCTGTACTTAGAGGAATGCATGCTGACCACATAAAATAACTCTCCTTGTTATCTGCTGAAATTCAGTTTAAATCAGTTTAGAGTCTATGGAATAGGATTAAGGTTAGACAATTTTCAGTATATCGTAAGCGTATTTACAGTGTAGGAAAAAAGTTGTCCTTGGGTTTATGGAAATGCATTGAGGAAGGTAAAGCTTTGAGGAGTGCTGCTATTGGTGAGGGACTTCATCCATTTTGCCTCCTGCTCACCAGTGTAATGGGAGACACTGGGCTTGGGTGAGCAGTGTTCACTGAGTGAAGATGAGGGAATGACAGGAAAGGCCTGAACAGCATTTAGTGACAATTTGTTCTGGCCACAACCACTTCCTCTGTCACCTAGTAATTTTTGTCATTAGTGAGCAACTTGCAGTCTTTCTCCACCCTTACAATCTTTCAGACACTTGTGTATCTGACCGCTGCGCTGTTTATGGGCAGCAGAAGTACAAGCGGTGCATAGTTAAGAATATTTTAAGAGCAGTGAAAAGAGGGAACTGTATCCTGTGGGGAGTTCTACCACCTTGTGGAAGGAGCCAAGATAGTTGGATGGAGGATGCATAACCAATCAGTCCATCTGACAGATAAGCTTTAATGAATAGGATTGTGGGAGCTCCTCTATGGAAACAAACATGCTTCATGAGAAAATGTGCTGTCCAGCCACGAATTTTGTAGTTGAGTCAGCATCCTAGGGTGTTCCCTTCCTCTAAAAGCTGCAACTCCAGAGCAGAACAACAGTTAACAACAGTTTAGCTTTCTTCCCTGAGCAGACATCAGCAATTCATGAATTTCAGGAACGTTGATTTTTAAAGGTCAATTCTGAATAAAAACTTTGACAGTGAAATAAAATATTATAAAATATAAATCCTGATGTCTTGCTGTTCTTCTAAAGCAAGGCCTGTAAAGAGGGATCACTCTAGCTGTGAAAATTAGGGATTGTTTGCCATGTGTTAAAAAAAATTCTTCTGTCACAACATGCATTCTTTAAAAGCTTGAGGAATTTCAGTCTAGGCTGAAAGAAAAATGTTTTGTGTAGCATATCTATGTTATGACTGAATATAAGTATAGGGTGTCCTTCATACCTGGAGTGGAAAAGCCACTCCAGAGGAGCCTCCACAGATGTACACACAAGGCCTCTGCCTGTATAACAGACTTATTGGTTAAATGGATGCATAATCAGTATCTGTGGTTTGCTTACAGAACCTCTGTAAGAAGAGAGCCAGGTGAGGAATCTGGTGCATTTCAGGGTTGGGGAGAATGTTTTCATCATCCAAACACATGTTCTGAAAGCTTTAGTTTTCTACAGGCAGTTGCTGTTTTCTGCAGAATTACACTGACAGTTTTGTGGCTTGCCTGAAAGAGTTCACTTTCTCCATTTATTTTTTTTTTTTGCTGCCATCAGATGACTAGCTCCCATAATGTATGGATGAAGTCTAGGAGAGTCCTAAGACTGCTGTAGGGCTGTTCAGCTGATTTTTGTATATGCCAGAGAACAGCTGTGGAAGGTCAAAAGCAAAAGGCTGGCCAGTCTCCGAATTCTCAGAGCTTTCAATGTCTAGAGGAGGAAGAAGAATGATATACAAATAAATAAAGATATAGCAAAAAATATTCCAGAAACTGACTACGTGTTAGTGTCCTGACTCTAAGCATATGTGAGCACACATTTTTTTTTGTGCCTATGTATACTTTTTCTTTCTTTTTGCTTCATCTAGTTTGACACTGTAATTGCAGAAGCGGCCAGCTTGATGTCCGGGAGCTGATCTCTCTCTACCCCTTCCTGTTGCCTACTTCCTCTTCATTTATCCGGTCTCATCCCCCTCTGCACGAGTACGCGGACCTGAACCAGCTGACCCAAGGGGACCAGGAGAAGATGACAAAATGCAAAAGATTCCTCATGAGTTACTTGAATGAAGTCCGCAGCACTGAGGTTGCAAATGGCTACAAGGAGGATATTGACACAGCTTTACTCAAGCTGTATGCAGAGGCAAATCATGAAAGCCTGCTGGATCTCCTAGTTTCAGAGAACTTCTGTCTTTTAACAGATAGTGCTGCCTGGCTGGAAAAACACAAAAAGTGAGTGGATTTTTTCATTATCGCACCATCTAGACCAGAGGGAAGATTGTCTTAAATGCTCTTGGCTTCTAGAACAATGTGTTTGAGTACTTTTAGTTTCTGTGCTTACACTTGTCCGAAAGACAACTCAGTCTGAATTAACGTTGTTAGCACTTAAAAGGATTGGTGAAAAGCTATTAATTGACAGTCTGAGGTAAAGGAAATGCATTCTGTCTTATCCTGGTAGATGCGGAGTTCTCCATGAAAGTTTCTGTATCCAACGCAAAAATAAAGAATTGGTACAAGTTTGGGAGAAAAAAGTGAATTGTTTACCCTTGCGATAATGGGAGAGTTGAATTGCTGCAGTAGTTGTACACAGACAGAATGAAAAGATGCCTTAAAGCATGCACTACCTTAGGTAAAAGCTATTAACCAGTTAGTGGCTTTAAAATTATAGTTGCTTATTCAGGGAAGGAGCTCTTACTTCTGAATTGCAAACTCTCTGTGTTTCACTGATTGATCAAAAAGAGGTTCCTTAAGATGACTGCAAATGACTTCAAACCAGAAATGCCAGAGAACTGACTCTCATTAAGCAGGAAACATTAGATAGTAAATGTGTAAAATATAAACTCCAGCCTTAGGTAGTATGTGTATCATGGGTTTTCTTTCTTTAGCTTTAAACTGTCTGGTGCAGTAGTAGCAACTATAGTGGCGAGGCAGAGTCTTTAATTGTGGTTATATTTGGGGTAATATTTATTTCAGGTGTTTTGTTAAAACCTTTTGGTAAGTGTGGTTTGCATGGCAAACTTTGGCAAATGTGAATCAAATGAATGTTAGAACATTGTTCTGTGAGGACAGCCATTACAGAATGTAGCTGTATTTTTCTGAGTACACAAAAACCACTCTGTAATTGCACTGTACAAAGCTCTTCTTTGCCTGACTTGACTCCATGCCACAGTAAAGAAGAAAGTTTATGATAGTTTATGATAGTAAAACAAGGTTTTAAATAAACACATAATAAAATTTGATTTAGTGACAGCTGATGAACTATTGGAGGAATAGTTACTTGGAGGTGTGTGTTATATCTGTACATAAAATTGACAGAATGGCATGGGAAACATCTCTAATTGGGCACATACTTTGTGTGAGTTGGATCTAGTAACTACAAACTGTCTTGGGGACAGGAGTGATGGAGAGGCACTTTTAGGGCAGAACATCTCTCCTTTGATTCATAAAACCAGCCTACAGAGAGTTGTTCAAGTGTAGACATGGCCATTGTAAGCCATTATTGGTTGTACTCTGTACTAATCAGTCCATAATGAAAATTCTAGCAATTTTAATATTATTTTCTCTTTCTTTGCAGGTATTTTGCACTTGGTCTCCTGTATCACTACAATGGTCAGGATGCTGCAGCACTTCAGGTTAGAATGAAGCTTTTAAGTGTCATCTGTAAACCATTCCAAAATACTGTTTTAGCTCTGAGATGAAAATCTCAGGTCGTAATTCATGCATTTGAAAAGTTGTGATGTGTATGTCTGTGTATGTGTGTGTATATGAGAAACTTGAAACTTATGCTAAGACTTAACTTCAATAAATTAATATGTTAGATGTGACAAGTCTCTGAAAAGCAACTGAGAGTTTATTTCTTTACCTGGTGATGAAGAGCACACACATTCTGGAAGATCTGTGGGTTTCAGATGGGTTAGTAATCCCTTTGGGGACCTTCCATCTGATGTCACTAATACTAGCAGTGGCCTGCACACTGCAGACTAAATAATTCTGTTGTTCCTGTTGTTGCAAAACTTCATCTAGAGAAATTAGTAAGTTCTTGATGAGTACATAGCATGTGTCTCAGGCTATATCCAGTATCTTAAGTTTGCCTTAATTGTTTTGAACACATCAATCACAGTAACCCCATCAGATGCTTTCAGGTCAGTTATGTAAATAGTAATAATAGCCTGAGCAGAAAACCAGTAAGGGCAACAAAAACAGTATGTTTTGTTTGCACATTTGTCATGTGCAAGAAATCTTGGAAGGATTTTGATGCTGCAAAAGACAAGGTTTATTGCTAAACTGGTCTGCTAGGTGTGGCACATTTTAAGTCCAATTATAATGTATATAAACAAATTATCACATGGTACTTGTAGTTCTTCAGTCAAAACGAAAGAAAAGCAGAAAACCAGTTTTTCTTCTAAATTGCTTGTATAATTTGCTTTCAAACTTGCACACACAGAACACATGAAAAGTATGCCATGCATTGGAGAAAAGGACTTTTGGTAAAAGCTTTGTTTGTGATTAGTGTTCCTCCCTTAGTCACTCTCAGAATGAGAGCCCACATGATATGGGGTCTGAATTGGGTCGATACGGCAGGTGCAAGAGAAGCGTGTGATGGCAAAAATCAGTGACCAGAAATGTTCCTTGCAATTGCTGTTCCTGTCAACTCTTTCTAATTCCACAAGTCTTGTGCTAAGTCTTTTAGTAGCTCACATAAATTTTGAGGTGGAATAGCTAGTACATGTTTTAGGCTCTTTAATCTGTGTGTTTTTG
The DNA here is from genome assembly GCA_013397755.1 of Cnemophilus loriae. Classification (NCBI taxonomy): domain Eukaryota; kingdom Metazoa; phylum Chordata; class Aves; order Passeriformes; family Corvidae; genus Cnemophilus; species Cnemophilus loriae. The sequence continues at coordinate 2,449,245 of VZTF01008854.1, forward strand.
TTGCAGTTATGGGTGAAAATAGTTGATGGAGACATTCAAGATTCTACACGTTCAGATCTCTATGAGTACATAGTAGACTTCCTTACATTCTGCTCAGACCAAGACCTAGTGTGGAAGTACTCTGAATGGATTTTAGAGAAAAATGAAGAGGTTTGTGACTGATAACACTTTTCACAGAACATCGGTATTTCCCTGCAGTGGTGTTGGGGTTTTCCTTAATGTTGGTTTTTCTTGATAGCTGATTGGACCTTTTGCAGCATATTTAATGCAGGTTAAATAGTGATCAGCAGAAGAATACTTGCAGGTTTCTCAATTCCTCCAAGTCTCTGTACTAGCAAGTGATAGTGATAATTGCCTCTTTTTATTCTGAAAACAAAGTTCAGGGCATGAAAAATACAGCATGTCTTCTGTTTTCTTCGTATTGAGTAAGATAATTTTCAAATCTTAAAATAAATAAATAAATCACCTGGCAGGTTAGCTGTTGCTGCTGCTACTTCTTATTTTAAAGGGAATGGGTGGTATCTGTGTACACCAGGACATGGAATAAATAGCCTCCATTCAAGACAAAACTTCATTGCTAGAAGAATTAAGTTAATCTGCCAAAATAAAATAAAAAATAAAAACTCTGCGATGCTTGATGCTGTACCAGCCAGTCTGTGCTGTTGGAACTTGTCACTGCCTGATTTATATTAATTTAAGCATAGCTATTTTGTGCAGTGTCAGATTTCTAAGATTTTGGTTTAGTAATTACAAAAGTGTCTTGCTCCATCTATATCATCATATGTGTAAAGGCTTAGAACATTCTGGTCTCTAATTTGAGCTTTCCTGCTACAAAGGCTAAAGTCTCCCGTTATGTTGTGCAAATCCATTCAATATTTTTTGTGGAAGTTTTGCCCAAGCCAAGGTTTATAGGCTGGATAATGTACAGACCACAAATTGAGGTAGTGTAGGTAGGAGTGAGTGGGATTACGATAGGCACAGAGTAGCTTAATCCTGTGGTATTGTGCAGAGTTTTGTGTTTATCTTCCTGAATAATGTATTAACAATAGTGCTGTTCCTTTTTCATTTTAAATATTTATTTAATAAAATGGTTGCCATTGAGTTCCTAAATGCATTTAACTCTTTCTAGGTTGGCGTACAGATTTTCACTAAAAGGCCTTTGGAAGAACAGGAGAAAAACAACATTAATCCAGATGATATCATCAGTTGCCTTAACAAATATCCTAAAGCACGTGTCAAATATCTAGAACATCTAGTACTGGAAAGAAAAACAGAGGTGAGTTCTGCGAGAATGCTAAAAGTAGGCATAGGATTAAGAATGCAGATTATGCTCAACAAGCCTGAAAATAAGCAATGTCTGGAAAAAATAGGCATAATATTAAGTCTTTCGAATGTACTCAGAGTAGGGTGGGAGTGTTTTTGAGATTAAAGTAAAAGGTGAGGAGTGGATACCTTCATTATTTTGAATTTTTCAGTGCTTGTGATAGCAAGGCAGTTGCTTATGTCCCTCAGACTTAAGGGTTTTTTTACATCTGGTTATTGCATACCTTTCTATTTCACTGATGAGGCTCAAACCTTCTTCTGGTAAGATCATAGAAAATGATCAACAACAGGTTGAGCAGCTGCTGATCCTATTGCACTGTGGCAGCAATATATTAAAATTGCTGATTCAGTGTTTTACAAGTAAGAATGTTTTATTCTGTCTTTCTGGAGAGATTTGAACAATTAACAAACAAATTAAACCATACACCCCTCACTAGAATTCCAAACCACTCTTGATGTTGAATGCCCAAAAGATGCATTCACAAGTCCTAAATGACAGTGTATTATACCTTTGGGGGTTTTAGCTCAATACAAAAGCAGCCAAATGTTGTATTTGGATATGAGACGTTTTAATCACTGAAGAAGTTCTTTGACCTGGAAATAAAGCAAGGAAGTGAACAGTGAAAGAACTCTACAGAACTGATGGTCAGTGCACTAATTCATGTTCTTCGAACACACATCAGATCAGGGGTTTCCCCTTATTGGTATTGCAGATGTGTTACACCATGACTGATGAATGTACTAGTCTCTGATGTCATGGATATTTCCAAACAAACTTTTTGAGTTAAAGACAATGCTTTGTAGAATATTTGTGAAAATATTTTACAATTAAATTTACCTGATAGTAAAGGCTGGGTTAAAAATCAATCTGGTCTTTAAAAATTACTAGATTATTGTGAATGATTTAGTGAGAATGTTTAAAACAGTCAAATAATCAGCTTGTTTTGATGAATATTGGATAGTGGATAACAAAAAAAACACTGTGCCTGCAGAGTGCTTTTCTGCTTCTGGTGGTTTTGTCAGATTTTATTGCAGAAAGAAAAGATAGAAAAGGTCAAAGAACATACTTGAATATGAGGAATCCCCTAATAACAATGTAGTTTGTGAGGCTGCTCTGAAATAAGTTATCTATCTGTATGGACAAAAAACTTTGTGATTAATTCAAATTAAATAAGTTAAAACACATTTCTGTGTAATTAAGTAAATATTCATCACTGTTACTGCTGAGGCCAAGAGATTTGTAAACTGAGCTAACATTGTTCTTATCATCTGTAGAAAGAAAAGTACCATACTCATCTAGCTGTCTTGTACTTGGAGGCAATACTTCAGCTAAAATCTGTGACCACAGATAATTGTACAGAAACAACTGAACTGCTGTTGAAACTGCGCAGTCTGCTTCAGAAATCTGATCTTTATAGAATCCGCTTTATTTTAGGTAGGTTGCATGTTGTCTGTTATAAACGCTGTATGTCATTTCCAGCTGGACACAAAATAATAGTCCTTGCAAAGATAGAAAACTAAAAGATGTAAACCTTCTCTGTGTATTTGTTTGATAGGCTGTATTTCTAACAGATACAGGTTAATTTAGAAAGCATATTGTTGGTGTTGTCCTTGGTCTCCATAGCCCCACTGCACCAGAGACAGAATACCAATTGGCCAGAACAAATAGCTGCATACAATTTTCTTAATAGTCACCTTCTTTTTAATGATGAGCATGTAACTTGTGACAACCTTTTGCAAATGAAAGACCTACAGGTTTATTTTTAAGCAGCCTGTTTCTAGTGAATGGAAGTGAAACTTTGAGGAATCTAATTGCCAAAGACTTGTTTGTTATCCGTAACCCTGAAACTCACTCTGGGGTTCATGTTAAATAAAAACCTTTTTAAGTGAAAAGTGCAACATACATGTTATTGTTGGTATAAGGCAAGCAACAGTTGAGCTAAATATTTTCTTTGATCAGTGCTTATAATGGTTAATTTGTAATGTTTCATCCATTGGAATGCAAACATACAGTGCAATTAAGCAAGCTTCCTCTCTGGTATGGAGGATTATGGCTGAAGAATGATGGAATAGTGGAAGAAAGGGAAGTGACTTGTTATTCAACTGAAAGATTTTAAATGATTTTTTGAAATTCAGTGGAAAAACATGCAATGTATGTGGAAATGAAAATAGCTGAGTAGCAACTAAAATAATTTACCAAAATTTAATGTCTCCTTGCCTTTTCAGGCAGCAAAATGTTATATGATGGATAATGTACGAGCATAGCACAGTCATTGAAACTCTTGTTCTTTTTCATCTTTTAGTTAGTTTTTAAACAAATTTTTCAAGGCAAGAGTTACAAAATGGATTGTAACTTGAAATCCATGTACTCCAAAATAAAGGATTTCTTACCTGACAATTCTTACATTACATAAAAATGAGCAAGCTAGTGTGTTCCTCCCTGATAACCAAAACATTTTGGTGAGAAAAACATTGTGTTTCCATGCATTTTACATAAGCCTATGCCAAATCTTTATCACCTTTACAGTAATTAGATGATTTTCTACTTTATTTTGAAATGCCAGATGAACTTGCCATTCTACCTGCCTATTGCTAACACTTAAACTTCAAATTGAAATAGGGTTGGTAGTGTCCTTTTCTTAAAGGGAAGTACTATTTGATTTTTATTGTCTTTTGTGGAGTAAAAAGTTATTGTAACCTCCTATAATATTGGGAGAAGCAGAGGTTAAAAATATTGCAGCTTCATCTTACAGTTTATTATAGATGGTAGCAGTGTCTGCTAGAATTTAAAAGGTGTCAATGTTTTAGTGTCTGCTCGAATATGAAAGATGTCAGTGACAGTAGTTTATCACCTATTATTTAGTAATTTCTTTGTCCCATATGTTGCGGTTCTCTTTTGTTAGAGATGTGTTTCCATACATCTGAGCATTCCTGTGCTTACAAGCATCTGCCTTCTCTATAGTTGCACTGTCTGGGAGAGGGAGCAGTTGTCTCCTCCACTGAGCAAATGTTGCCTTGTTTCTCATTTAACAGACAAAATCCAGGGCACAGACCTTCATATGGAAAGTGCAATTTTATATGGGAAACTAGAAGAACATGAGAAAGCTCTGCATATCCTTGTCCATGAGTTGAAGGACTTCCATGCTGCTGAACAGTACTGTATATGGAACTCTGAGAACAGAGACGTGCAGTACAGGCGGAGGCTTTTCCATATGCTGCTGTCAGTGTATTTAACTCCAGGCACTTCGGACTGTGCACTCGTCATGGCTGCTGTGGATCTCCTGAATAACCACGCTGTGGAATTTGATGCAGGTCTAGTTTTGCAGGTGGTGCCTGACAGCTGGTCAGTGCAGCTCCTCTCCCCATTCCTGGCTGGAGCAATGAGACAAAGCATTCACACAAAAAGAATGACTCAGGTGGCACTTGGGTTAGCACAAGCTGAAAACTTAATCTACAAGCACGAGAAGGTAGGTTACTGGGGTGTTTTTAAATAAAAGCACTTGGAAGCTTTACAGTTGAGTCCTTTGATATACAGTAATCAAAAGTTTAAAGAATTAGAACAAAACTTGTCTTCATGTCTTTGGCATTTATTAGGGGTTTTTTTGCCATGACTACTAGATTCAAAATTAATTGTATGTTTTCTCTGTAAAACGAAAGGGAAAGTGGGGACCTTGAAATAGGGATAACCTTGGTGAGCTTCTGAGCTGAATATGAAGTGAATCTGGGATTTGCAGATTAACGAAGTTCTTGTAACAGGTGTGAGTTAGCATTTCTTTTACTAGGAGGGAGTGTCAAAATTTCTAATTCAATTTTTTTAATGTCACCTGTCAAAATTTGTTAAAAAAATTATCCAGCACTTAGTATTAATTGAAGCTTATTAGTAGGTTTTGTTAATGGTAAATTCAGTTGTGAAGCTTTCTTCTATTCCCAGCTAGGGCAATGTTGCTTAGAGCTCACAGCAGATTCTTAAAATGGTGTTTGCTTTATCTATTTGGTACAGTTGCAATTATGCTCCATCATTTCCCTTCCTTTCTTGTTAGATTCACATTTGGATTTTTTTTTCCCCTCTCTTTAGGTTAAACAAAAAGGAGCCCCGATTCTTCTTTCAGACAAAAAGGTGTGTCAGGTGTGCCAAAATCCTTTCTGCGAGCCTGTATTTGTAAGATACCCGAATGGGAGTATGGCCCACACGCACTGTGCTGCAAACAGACATCTCAATTCCAATGTGACTCATCACTCTCCCAGCTCCAGCAATCAGACTTGAAATATTCCCACAGTTCCCATGACTTATACCCCATTGAAAGTGGGCTGGAAAGGAAAAAAGTGCAGCTACTTTAAGTATAAATCAAGATGGATAGCTAGTTTTTGGGTTAATGGGAAGACTTCCAGTAAATATGAAATACTGCTACTTATCTTTTTGATTTCTAATGAATGTAGATAGAAAAGAAAATTCACTACCAGACATGGAGAGGTGCAAATATGGGCTCTTCTGTGAACAGGAATAAACACTTAAGAGAAGATGAGCCTTTTCTTCACAGTGAGGATGAATGTTACAGAGTGAAGGCAAACAGTTATTTTAAGAATTGTCACTTTGCACTGACTGTGGTGTTGATAAATTTGTGGAGGGGAAGATGGCATCTGTTGGAGTTAGAATTCTTGAGGAGTGATGGGACAAGATTGGCATCGTGCAGCTTACTATGAAGACAGAAATGTGCATTGATTATAGTGTTTGCTGCAGCTTGTCTTCGTTTGGGCTGGATTCTCTTCCCCAGGATCACATTATGAACTTCATTTTTTTTGCTCTAAAAAATGTTGGCTTTTGATGCACTTTTTGGTACCTCCCTCCCATCCACCTGCTATATGGAATTTAAATGTAAACACTGCTCTGTTAGGTTTCTGCTCCTGCAGTTACTGTAACGTACTGAGTGGAAACCAATAGCCTCAATCACACAGGTGAGCTTGGAAGAGAAAAAAAAAGAGAGGTTGTCTGGTCAGACTGTAGTCACTTTTATATGGGGGAAGAGACCCTGACTTTAATATTGATTTATTTATTAATATGCAAATATGCTGTACATACAGTTGAATAAATTGATCTTATCATTCTAGCATTTCTTTGGAGGATTAAGATGTAGCTGATACATAAGTGTACAGATTATGTGCTAAGCGTTTGCTATAATGTAACTTCGGCAGGTTGGAACTCCACAAAAATAGATTTTAGTGCTTATGGATGACTTTGTGCAATCAAAACCACAGAGAGAAGGTATAAAATTGTAAGAATTCTACAAAAGTGCACTACAGGGGTACTGGGTTTGTTACATTCTACTAAATATTCTGTAAACTAAAGCTTTTCAAATAACACAAACCCCTTACTTAACTGCCCTCGTATGTATTCACATTGCCATTTAACCATTTTAAAGCAGTCGATTTAAAAGATGCAGCTTCCCCCGAGAGAGGTTAAAAAAATGACAACTTTAAATAAAAGTGAAGTATCGCAAAGTGAAAGCATTTCTTTTAATTCTGTAAAGCTCTAATAAATACCAGGCTTACTGACCAGCATGCCGTTGAGTTAGTATGGCTGCTCCCTGTTTCGGAATTCCAAATCAGTGGAGGCTTTCAGCAAAATGGAGTGTCTGCATGGTCCTTTTTTGAATCACAGAATAAGCTGAGTTGGAAGGGATGCATCGGGATCATCAGTCCAGCTCCTGGCTCCACACAGGACCCCCCAAGAATCCCATCTGTCCAGATGCAGCCTCCTTGTATGGAAAGGCTGGCTTGGGAAGCTGCCTTCTAAGTACAGACTTCATCCAGTGGAAAAAGATAACCATCTCTTTCTCACAGAAACATACAATCATTTGGAGTCAAAGGGACCTTAAAGATCATCTATTCCAACCCACCTGCCATAGGCAGGGACAAGCGTCCACTAGAACAGGTTCTTCAATGCCTCATCCAACCTGACCTAGAACACTTCCAAGGATGGGTTGTCCACAGCTTCCCTGAGAACCTCTGCCTGTGCCTCACCACCCTCACAGTAAAGAATTTCTTCCGGTATCTGATCTAAACCTCCCCTCCTTCAGCTTAAGGCCATTCCCCTTTGCCCTATCACTACATGCATCTGTACTAAGTCCCTCTCTAGCTCCCTTGATGGCTCCTTTCAGGTTCTGGAAGGTGCTGTAAGGTCTTCCCAGAGCCTTCTCTCCAGGCTGAACAGCCCCAGCTCTCTCAGCCTGTCTTTGTAGGAGAGGTGCTCCAGCCCTGTGATCATCACTGTGGCCTTACTCTTGACTTGTTCCAGCAGCTCAACATCTTTCTTGTATTGTGGGTCCCAGAGCTGTACTTGAGGTGTGGAGTACTTTGCTTTAAAGCAAAAGACCCTTGAATCTTTCTCCTTTCTGATTTTGAAATTAGGAAATTATAACTGTTGTGTTGGATTTTATTTCTTTTTAAAAGCCCGAGTAAGGAATTTTGTAATGCTTTGTACTAAGACATGGAAGCCACATTTAGTGAGAGGCACTTCAAAAGGAGTCAGGTGTGGGCATTTCTGACTCGATTCTGGCATAAGTGATTCTGCTGTGGCACTGGTATAAGCAGATTCTCTATCTTGTAGTCATGGGTTTTGAACCTTGTGTATACAACTGGCAGTGATGATACAGAAAAATTTGTAGTCCCTTGTCCTCAAAATACTTGCTGATAAGAGTGGAAGTGATTTTTGCAAAGACCCTATAAACCTTTCGTGTACGCTAGCATGCATTTCATAAGAAATACTTTCTTTTGCTGCCAGCATCCTCAGTATGCTCTTTTTCTTTCTATTTAGTGAGGAGGTACTGAAGCAAAGACCTCTCTCCATGATTTAGAGTAATTGTAGTCACTTAGTAGTGATGAACTACTGCTGCAATAGAATAAAGATCATATCATTCCAGACCTCAGGAAAGTTCTCAATTGCTATTGCATGAAAAGGTATGTCTGTAAAAGATTAAAACAATTCTTTATTAATAGTCAGTATATTTTTGCAGATATGTACTTTGGCTAAAATGCAGCAAAACCAATAATTGTATGTACAGAACAAATACAGAAATCAGAATAATGCAAGCTAGCATTTTTGCAGTCAAAAGTGTGATTAATATTTAAGTTGGGGGCATCTAATTAATTTAAACCCAGTACCCCCAAAATGTGGAATGGAAAAATTGATCTTTGATTCATATGTTGTTACCTGTTGCTTTTTTAAGTTTTATACTAGAATTCATTTGAATGAATTAATGTGGAAATCCCATGGTGACTAAAGGAAAAAGCAAAGAAAGCAAAAGTAAGGCTGAGGCAGAGCAAGAGCTCAGCAGGGAGGTGGCAGGTGGATGATGCTCTTTCTGTGTGCGTCCAGCACGTGAGCAACTGGGATAATTCTCAACCAGCGGAGGTGTCAGCCCACATCAGAGTGGTGCGTGGTGTTCTGTGCTTTGTCACCAGGAAATTTAGGAAAGGTCTGCATTCAAATTTCCTTAGGTGGGACAACTGAACACCCCTTGGGTAAGAGAGCTTCATTCTGAGGAACCTGAGTTCGTTCCTTCTTCTGTTTTGGCACTGTCAGTTTGATCATTCTTGGTTTATGTACCTGAAATCCTGGGCCAGCATTGCTACTGTGGTAAGTTCTGATATGGCTGCAGCAGCACGGAGGGAGTGAACAGGGAAGGAACCAGATTTAATTATTAATTGCTGACTGCTTATGTGAAGGAGGAGAGGCAGGAAAGAGGAATATTTCTCTGACCATTCTTCTAATTTGGAAATTAAATGCTTTCTGGGAGTTTAAGCTTGATGTGATCTTTTTATCTCCAGTTAAGGAATGTGATATCTTAGACCTGACCTTGGAGAGTGGAGATTCTGCGAGAATGTTTCTCCTTAATTTAGCTGTTGCTAAATTATTTGTAATTCACCTCTCTCACTTTTTCCAGTGAGTGTCCTCCAACTTCGTATGTGTGCAAACTGAAAAAAGTGCACATTTTTTTTTAATGTGACACTGTGTCTGTGATTCAGGACATAATAAATGAGATTAGTCTCTCACACTGATGCTTCTGAAGACATCCAGACATGTTTGTCTAACATGTAACCTCCAGTTATCGAAATTCTGCAGCTCTGACTTTTTTTTTAGCTATCCACAGCTGATGGTACACACAAAAAGCATTTGTTCAACCTTCTGCTGCACTTTCATATCTCTGCACTTCTCACATAAAAATTACCTATTATGTGTGTATGTCATCATATGCAGTTTTTCCCTCTTTAAGTCAAAAAGAGGAAAAATCCTATTTAAAAAAAAAAAAAGCTCAGAATGTGGCACTCTGCTCAAAATAAGATTCATGCCTGTATAGTCATGAGAAAGAATTCAGTTACATCTTCATTTCCTTTATTGAAAGGGATAAGTTGTCACACTGAGATCAGTATTCTTGTAATATTGGCAAAGCCAGGGGAAAATAAGCATTTGGGATTTGTTACACAGAGCACAGATACCTATGAACTGACTTGTTCAGGCAGCCCATAATGAGGTGGCTCAGGTGTGCACAGGTGTCCTGGTTACAATGAGAACTTCTCTCTTTGCTCCCTTGCTCTCAGTCTCCAGAAACTTTCCAGCCTTTGTTACCTGATTAATGTCACTTCTAGCACTTAACTAATACGGATACAAATCTTGAGAGGTGTGGCGGACTCCTGAGCACGTCTGTCTTCAGTAAAATGTCACTTTATTACTCAGCCACATGAAGCCCTGCTAATGTGAGCTGTGGAAGGGTGGTGGTAGGGATGGAGTATGTGTGTGTTTTCCGAGAACTTTATTACACGTTTAAACACACAAGCATTATCCTGACTGCTGAGTCTTTATAACAACATCGGTTCTTCGCAGGACTCCTGTCCTGAACTACATTAAAAATATTTTGTTTCATACACTTGTATCAAGAAGTAATTTTTTATTTTATAACTCTTCCTGGTTTTCTGCAATCTCTATTCAGCATGGCTCTAAGTGTTTTATTAACATCCTGCTGTTCATAACAGGCAGCAACTAATACATTTTCATTGTGAGCTCTCTTCCTATTGCCTATATTTGCTAATTAATTTTTCTCTTGCTGTACAACACTTCGGGGCTTATGCCTTGTGAACACTGGTAATTAAATGTGCTGCTACTTTTTAAGGGAAAAGAAGAGAAGTTAATAACATTCTGTACTGTATGATTGATTGCAAAACTGAAGCTCCCCTGCAGTAAATTTGTTCAGATGGAAGTCTGTACTGTTAAGGCTTTTGGACTTAGTGGTTATATTGGTGAACAGCCACAGCAGTATGTGGAATGTACAAATGTATAAATATGTTGATTTTTAATAAAAAAAAAATCTTTTAATTACATTTGTCATGGATTCATTGATACATAAACCCTGGAATGTGAATATTCAAGTGACGGGAAAAGATTATCTACTGATAAATAGAGGATTCATTAGGGTGACTGACAGAGGGGTCAGATCCCTGACATGTGGAAGTGAGGCTGGTCCTTACATACTCTGCAGAAGGCAGCAGTGTTCCTCATCTTCCTCCTCACCTCTCAGGACTGATGGCCCTGGCTTCAGGGCCAAAGGACCAGGTGCTCCTCAGTCCAGCAAGAGGGGCCAGAGCCACCACAGTGGCACTGTAGGACTTGCTGATAAGGAAACCCCAGGAAAGGGAGGGTGGTAAGGGCTGGTAAGGAGTCTGTGGTAAGCTAAGGAAACCGGTGTGATCTCCAAGGGGAGTGAGAGAGGAATACAAAGGAGAAGTGCAGAAAAGGAGTATTTAGGACATGCAGGTGTGACCTAATTCAGCTATTCTCAAGCCCCACTCTGCCAGGCAGTGTGGGCACTGCAATGCTGCAGGCATCTCCTGGATGCTGAGGAGAGGTTGTGTGCACAGCTTAGCTGGGGATCCAGCCGGGCAAAAATCCAACGCAGTCGGAGCTACAGGGAAGGGCTCTTGTTTTGAAGTTCAGGTCTGTGGTCACTTGGCAGGGTTTCTACAGCCCTGTCAGGTGACGTTTGTTCCTTTGGGAACATTGGTGGGTGCTCAGGATGCTCCTACAGAGGGTGTTTGGGACACAAATGCTGAGTGCAGCATGATGCTGAAAGGAGTGAAAAACTAACACAACGAGCATGATTTTAGTAGCTCAGCCAGCAGGAAATACACCCTGGAGAGCCCTGGTCTGCATCCATCCATCCATCCATCCATCCATCCATCCATCCATCCATCCACCCATCCATCCAAAAGTAACGCAGAAAGCGTTAAGCCAAAACCCAATTGTGACTCCAGCACAGTCAGATTTCAGCTAGTTTTGCCTTAGACAGTGGTTAGAAAATGGTCCATGCTAATCATCCAGATGGCAACTCCTTCCAAGACAAATAATCAATAGAGTATAGCTGAGTTTAGGCAGAAATGAGTCCCAAAGGTCCACTTCACTGCAACAACTGTAGCTGCAGGACAGCATAGGGTCAAAGAGGCCAGGGCTGCCAGCAGAAAGCTGATGGCTAAACACATGGCAGGTTTTCAGTAGATAACAAGGCTGATTATAGTGCCTAAAAATCCAATAGCAGTCATGAAAATCATTACCAATGCCTATATATGCCAATAACCCCCTGAAGATATTGTCCCGTAACCACCTTGTCAACATGGTATTTTCATTGAGTGGGGCCTGACCATCCCAGTACATATTAAAATCCTAGAAAAATCTTGGCTGGCTGGGTTATTTGGAGCTGGTGTTGTCCAAGCCCACCTTGATGCTGAGTCATCCTGTGTCAGGTTACTTGTCTTGTTTTAGACCAGTGCTGACAAGCTTGAAACCAGATTCGGAAGGGTCCAAGTGTCTTCTTGTCATGTTTTTGCCAGAGTTATATTGCTTAAACATCCAAAATACTCTCCGGTAAAGAAAGGTAAAAGGCTAAAAGGGACGTTTGTCTTGAATAAATAGTTTAGTTTGTTTTGTGGTTTGGGTTTTTTTTTGTTTTGTTTTTGTTTCTTTTCAAATATTACAGAAAGACTTTATAAGCAGGGAATTTCTAAAAATTAGCAAGTTACTGGTGACAACTTCAAAATTATGGACTTGGTACCTCTCTAACCTGGAGAAGTATATTCAAATAAAATGCAAGTTCTTTATATCTGTTTGAAAGTCATAGACAGCATGCAAAGACGTTTCAATCCCTTTAGTCCCTCTAACATACAAGGTTACTCTGCTGTGTCATGCCGGAAAGCTCCCAGAGTGTGACAGAAGTAGGGGTTTTTCCTACTTGAATCACAAGCAGTTGAAAATGGGGAGGGAGGAGTACAGGATGGATTTGTATCTGCTTTTTGAAAAGATGTCATCCACTGGGGATTTATATTTGCAAAGCAAAAGGAGGTTTTCATTTCTGTACTTTTTTGATCCATCTTTAGGTTTTAACTTGTCATATCTCATTTCAAAGCATCTCTGTGGCCTTTTGTGACACGCTGATTTGTCAAGCAGAAGTTTTAGTGTTCCTGCTTCAAAACCTTCCTGAAATCTCTTGTTCTGGATAGCAGCCACTCAGTACATCCCCTCCAGATACTCCAGTCAGCGTGTCAGGAGTACTTGTCCTCACAGTTCCTCGTTCTGTGATGTGAATGGCCATACCACTGTGCTGGTGTCATGGTTTAACCCCAGCCAGCAGCCAAGCCCCACACAGCCCTGTGTAAGGCCTGCTCACTGATAACAAAAACATCTCTATATTATCAACCCTGCGTTCAGCACAAATCCAAAACACAGCCCCATACCAGCCATTGTGAAGAAAATTAACTCCTCTATCCCATCCAAAACCAGCATGGATGGTCACAACTCAAAACTATGAACCAAAGAAATCTCAATCCTAGAGGAGGGAGGAGTCTCTTGTTAAGCTGCTGTTAATTATCAATGCCTCAATACCCTACGCGTTTGGTTTTCCCATCTGCCTGATATCAAATCACAAGAGTGTGTAGGGTTTCATACAAATAATCACTTGTGCTGATAACTTTCCTCCCTGTGGAAGAGAAAAGGGGAAGATTTTCTTGATTGAAGCCATGCCATGACAAGATTTGAAGGCAGCCAAAAAGAAGACCTCATAGGGCCTTTTTTCAAAGCAAGTGCCCTTAAAAGCACCAAGAGGGCTCTGAATGCAAAAGGCCTCATGAAATCATGAGCTAGAACAATTGTAAAATGGAAAAAGTTCAGGAGTTGAGTAGGGAGAAAGTTTTAGAAGTTTGCAAGCAAATTCCCCACATTGTGTCTTGTCAAGTCAGGTTTTGACTTCTGTCAAAGCAGAACAAACTTCAATGACTTCCTAAATTGCAGAGCTCCCTCCAGCAAACCCCTTCTCACCCCCTTGGGAATGAGCCATGCTCCTCCAGCTCTCAGGGGCTGGCAGTCTGCTCTGTCCCCAGGCTTCTGTCAGTCCCTGGCCACCTTCCCTTACTTTGCCACACCTTGTTTTTCCACGTTTTCCTGGCTGCAGAGCTCTGTGGCTTTTGGGGCAGTGCAGGCTGGGCCCTGCCTGGGGAGCTCCCTCTCCCCGCGTTTGACGACTTTCCCCCTCCAGTCTTGCATCAACTTTGTGTAGTTTGACATTAAACTTTAGTAAAATGCTAGAAGATAAAAATGAAATAAAACTAATCAGGGATTCCTGACTTTATTAAACAATGTTGCATTAAATAAAAGCAAAGCTGTGCTCTAACACAACAATTCATGGTCTCTCAACTTGGTAGCAATATCTTTTTGTGTTGAAATGTTTTCATATGCCCACTGCTTTAATGAAGTCTCTATGGTGAAACGTTGTCTTTAATGATTTTACTAAGGAAACAATATCTAATACATCGACTTACTGTTTTAATACCTAAAGGAGTCTGAAGGCATTTGTAAGCAGTCCTGTCACATCCTGTCCAGCCCTGCAGAGGTCTGAGGAAGCCAAGGAGGACAGCCCTGCTGCCTGTGGTCTTGCATCATACAATAAATAGCAAGTATCTCTGTTAGGGGTAAGCTGGGAAACATAGAGGAAAAGATAAGCCCTATCCATATTTATTCATCACATCTTATCTAGAGACTTGAGTGCTGCACAACCCAGCAGCTAAGTGTTGTCTACTACCTGCAGCGCTGGGTCAGACCCATCCCAGAAAACTCATAAAATGCCTTGTTCAGGTAGTCCCAGCAATCAAAATCATAAAAAAACCTAGGAGCTTTGATATGCTTATTTTATGCATCATTACCTGCCATAGTTTTACACAACTGTCCTCCCGCTGTCAGAGCACTGGGAATGCTCTGACACACAAAGAGCTTTTTTCCTGTTCTTTGTAACATTTAAGGGGAAGAAAACTGTACCCAAGGTAGAAAATGACCTCATTTCTCCTTGAATACTGTCATACCTTACCTGTGAAGTGTAGTGGTGGTTCTAAGACTGAGCTCTCACTGCCTGTACTTTCCAGTAGGTGATATAACCACAATGTAAAGAAAGCAGGCAGCACCAGCACAAGTGTGAGCCCTCACCAGTATAACCAGTCCTTGCCAGCATAGCCAGTCCTCTCCAGCATAACTGTGCTCCCTGCAGATGCCGGGTGTTGTGGAGGGAGAGAAGCAGCTCCAGCACTGTGGTGGGCATGTAAATCAGAGGCAAATGTGCCACGTGCTCAGCGGTGCAGCAAAACCTGCTGGCTCCAAGGCTGTCCTTCACTCGGCCTCTTCCAATGGAGACTTTCTTCGAGCCAGCCCCAGCAGCAGGTGGGAGGCTGGGCACCCAAGAGACCTGTACAGTACCTACACTGCTCTTCCTAAAGCGCAGTGACAAAGAGATGCATCCAAGATGGGTACCAACTTTAGTCCCACGCACCCCGCAGCAGAACAAAAACAATATTATAAAAAAAGGAAAGATTGACTCACAGTATTCAGCCGATGTGGTGATGCCCCAGACAACTACACTTGCACTTGAGCTGTTTCCTCCATCGAATTACCCAACCTGGCCTCAGGAACAACATGTTCTGATGGCACCAGTGAAGGTCACCGAACAAATCCACACAATAAAAAAGACTGGCAGCTTTATCTTTCATGGCATAAGGAGGTAAGTACCACACAGAGGCGATGTTTATTCAGGTCATGCCTGTCACTTTATGTGGATTCTTACCAGAAAATTTTAAAACCTGAGTATGTGCTCCAAAAGATGAGTACATTTTTCCTCTCATGTAATCATCGAGAATAATTTTGCAGCCTTAGCTGGAAAAGAGCTCTAACACTGTGGAGTTATGCTATCAAGAAGACCCTCTTCTTCCTCCCTGCTCCCTGCCCTAGTCACCTTTGGGACATTTCTATTCCATTTGCTGTCTCCCACTCCTGTATTTTAAAGTGTGTTGTCTGTAATAATGCAAGTTCTATTCCTGCACAGCCAACACATAAAGCTGATTAATTCAGCCTTTCCGAAATTATGCACACTGCATCAATATATCTAGTGTTTCAACCCTTAAATAGTGTTTAAAAAAAAGGTCACACTACATTCTCCCATCAGTAGTACTTTAGAAACTCTGAAAAAAACCCCGTGCCCACAGAAAATGTCAGGGGTCTCGTCCAAGTGCCCTGAGCTTACAAGCCTGAGCTTAAAAACAAACTTGTACCTGAACAGTGTCAATGCTTTAAGTAGTTACATCCATTATTTAAGATTCAGCACAAGTCAGGTTGTTTTTTACAGAGAGAATGCAGGAGAACAGCCACAACAGAGCAAGAGAAAACAAAAGAAAAGACAGAGGAAAAATAAGATTCCCTCAGTGCCCACTCAGCTTTTAGGACTACCTTCCTGGCTGGAGGCACCCACATATGCCACCAGGACATTGAGAACGGTGGTCCTAAGAGCCAAGTGAAATCTCTCCCCTCTTTGTCTCCTCTCTTCCCCTTGGCTCAGCCCACCTGCAAGTCTTGGGCTGCACTCTCAAACACAGTGGTCCTCTTGTCACTCCGACCTCTCTGTGCTGGTGGCTGGGAAGGGACAGAGACTGTACCTGACTCATGACATTTTTTTGTACAACCACAGTGTCACTATCTCAGTGATACGGCAAATTCATACCAAGCATATTCACTAGAAAGGTGACTTATCTACAACTTTAAAAGATATACAAAAAGGACAATAATGAGCCTACTTAATGATCATGAAACAGATTTAATGCCATTTAATTACAGCACCTGTACTAAAAGGCAGAAGGAAAAATATAATTAAACTCCAGAATTAGAAAGAAGGGGAAAAACAGTCTAATAATAGCTACTTCACCAATAAACATAAAGGTTATAAGTGGAATCCCCAGAATTTCAAAGTCAAAATATATTCGTAAAAGTGAAAAGGTTAGAGGCAGAAAAATAATAATCAGGCAGCAAAAGGTAAATACTCCATTAATCATGCGCATCTGCTGAAGCGACTGAGCGAGCAGGATGCAGGTCGGGCTGCGGAGCAGCGGTGGCGGTGCCCGGCAGCAGCCAGCCCTGCTCCGGCAGCGCCGGGAGGCACCTTCGCCTGCAGCAGCCGGGGCCATCGCCTGCTGGCAGGGAAGAAACAGAGCAATTAGCAGCAGGCACTAGAAACAGTTCCTGTGGGAAATGCTGTGCTTACAGGGGAGAAGCATATGGTAAGAGGCAAAACTCAGCAGGCTGCGGCTGGACAGATGCCTGTGGAAAATCAAGAGTTATGCAATGGAGAAAGCTGTAGGCAAAGGAGTGTTAGCCAGCCTTTAACCACGGACATGCCAGCTTCACTTTGCCACTCACCTTCTTCAGCTTTCTTCTTGCAAAAACAATTTCGGGTCACTGATGCATTAAAAAGAAGGGTGTTGTCTTTTCACTGAGGTTAGCAGCTTGCTGCATTTCCTTTGGATACATTTGGAGTTCAGATCTGTAAAACCCTTTAATGACCCCGACACCTTTGTGCAGAAGGTGCCAGTGGGGGAACATTTTCAGATCCGTGAAGTAAAACAGATTCCATGCTGCTTCATGCCTCAGCACAGCATTGTCTGGCCCCACAGCACAGGCAGGGATGGGCACAAAAGAGAAGCTCCCACACACCTCATGTCCCACATCCGGGAACAGCTGCTGCCCTGGTACCCCCATTGCTGCATCCCTGAGCGATGAGCTCCAGGGTTATGTGTCTGTTGAGGCACTCTATTGAAATGTGAGGTGTCTATCGAAATGAGCCACTTTTTCTTACTCTGCTCTGAAGCAGAGGAGGTGTGTGTTCTAATGTGAGTGTACTTTTTGGTCACCCTTCCCCACTGTCTCTCCTGAAGTGGTCCTGAGGTTGTGAAGGAACATTTGTTCCCTGGTCATTTGAATAACTCCGTGTCTTGGCCCAAGGTATGGAATTGCTGTGATGCTCACTTTGCTTTGTGCCCAGGTGCTGTGCCTGGCAGCCCAACCGACTGTGACACATCCTGCTCTGAGGAGGTTTGCAGATCATGTGTTTCACTTTTGGAAGTCAGAAGGGATGAGATACCACCACAAGCAGGGATCTACTGATGCAATAGGGCAGGAAAAAATGTTACCAAAAAGAAAAAAGGATGATATCGAACATGGAGTGAAATCAGGTCATTCCTGTGAGAACTTGCTCACTAGGTCTTAGAGAACAATGCCTTTGGATGAATTAGAGCACATTTACGAAAATACTTCCTCATGCCTATTTTTGGTCCAAACTCACAGTAAGAAGGCTGGTCCTTTCATAGAACTGCAGTGCTGAGATACACAGAGAACCCTGGTTTAGCAAAGCTTACTTACATGGAAAGGCAATATGATTTTACAGTGCTTTGATAACCATCATGGAGATTTTTCTCTAAGGGAGGTAAAGATCTGGACTTGGTAGGTGAACGTCTTTGGCACAAGAGCACACTTTGGCAAGTGTTTTTTTTCCTGCAGAAAATAGTTCCTTCAAGTACTTTAAGCAAAGCAGAATAAAATATTTTTTTACGTCAAAATTCTGTGGACTCTTGAAACATGAAAAATGTGAAGCTGATTTTCATGCTAGTTATTGGGCTGAAAATATGCACAGGGAGCCATTGAGAACCATTTGAAGAAACATTTTTAGCTTAGAGTACAAAGTAAACAAAGAGAAATGGGTTTCTTTCTTGAGGAAGAAGGAATTTAGTAGTTGTCCCTTAACTCTAACACTGCAGAGATGTGCTCCAGGACAGAAGAATCACTCCACTGCAAGTACACCTACCAGCCTACTCAAAGGCCCACAGAAATATCTTTAAATTTTTTAAAGAAACTTTTAAAAAGATACTTTAAAGTCCACGCTTTTCGGTGTTTGGACTAAGAAGCCTGCAAGTGTGTCAAATTAATTGATGACTGTTAATTTAGATCCTCCTACTAGGGCACAGACATATTTGTTCTCAGTCTAGCTCCTGGATATTCTCCCTACCAATGCTTAAGGCAGACCTTATTATTGAATTGAAAGCTGAAAAGAAGCTTCATTTCTATCTTACAAATTGAAAAACAATATGTAACCAGGAGGTACCTCAATTTATCCACATTTCACGTTCAGTTGCAAGCAAGTCTTAATTAAACAGCCATCTTAATTCAGATGGCTTTAGGAAAATGATTTAGAAAAAAATCATTTAGATGATTTAGAACAAAGAAGCTTGACTAATTTAAGGAATTGATATAGAAACTCTAATAAATGAACTAACTAAAAAAATTAAAATCATGCCCACTACCTGGAAAGCAAGATTGTTTTTTCCTCTGTATTAGCATTGCTGTAGTAAGCTGGATCTCCTTTCCAGAGAGGTGGAGCCATAGGAGGTTATCATTAATTAATAGCTTAAAAAGATTTTGAATTGAAGATTCAGAAAAAAAAAATCTCCATAATCTATTCAAAATACAGCTGGATCATACAGACCTGTGAAGCAGCTATGCTAAAAATGCCAGCGTTACAAAGACAAAGGTGAACCTTTAGTGTTACACTCTGCTGTAGGGTGGCAAAGTCGCTACAGTGACCATGGCAAAAAAGGGCTGATTAACTGCAACAGCTGTGCCTTTCCTGCAAGGTTCAGATGACAGCTTCACACACTGCTCCTGTGCTGGAAAGCAGCAAAGTAGGACAGTGTGCGTTTGATGTGCACGTGTGTTCCCCTTCTCAACAGATTCACAGAAAAATGTGTGCTGAACCAATTTAAGAGGAATCTGCTCTTCACTGAAAAATTTATTCAAATAACGGAGAGTTCAACATAAGCAATGTAACATGGAGAAATATTTTTTTTTTCCACTTTCATGACCACATGTCACAAACAGTTCGCATGATTAATGTTACTGTAGCAGAAACTTGTTTCTACGGTGCTTTACTAGTACTCAACCACTACAATTTTATATTTAACAATACTTCCTAAGCCTACTCCTCTATCTGTGAATGCACAGCAAGTCTCTTCTTGTAGCTCTGGTAACCTCTTCTAGATCCATTAACTTTGCCCGCTTTTCTATCACTTCTCCCCAAGTCCTTTGCCTCTGATGCAAATAATTCCCAGTGGAAGATGCCCTACGCTCAAAGCTGGCTTTTCATCCCTGAATAAGGGCCCATGCAAATGAGATGCTCAGCTAAATAAATCCAACCAGTAAAAAAATGTAGTGGAAACAGACCCCCATAACCTGCCTTTGCTTTCACCCACCACTTGTCAGACATGATCACAACAATAGCAAATTAACTTTAGGGAAAAAAAAAAAAATCCTGACAGGGCAAAGATACTTGGGCAATATTCAAATGAACCACTTAACCTTTTGGAACTAAAAGCTTCCTGCAATAATGACACATTAGTCATTAACTCAATATGTGCTTTGTTAAATATTAGACAAGAGCTCACATTCAATTTAGCTCTCACATATACTCAGCGACAAAGAGCCATCTGTGTCAACTACAATCTCCAGGATGGGAAGTGTGCTGTGAATGGCACTCCAGCCTAGTAAAACTCTGGTGTACGGGGAAAAAGTACACAACAGCCAGTAGGGCAGGGGAAAAGGTGATCCAGAAAGGAGAATAATCCTCTTTATGAGGCTATTTGCCCTCCTCAGCAGTACTGATCCTGTGCAAGCACAAAGGAGAACTGAAATAAAGGAGCTCCACGAAGCTCATGGGCAAGCAAGGGAAGCTCTGCCCAAAGCAGGGCATTGCCCGTGCTGTCCCCAGGGCTTCACCAACAGGCTGCATCATCTCACTCCTTGAACTGGCAGCTGCCATTCACCAGGTCACTGGATGGCACAAGCATCATACCAGAGGCAGTGCTTGCATGTGCCCCTGAAGCACTGACTTCTCCTGAAGATGGGCAAAAAAAGGGGAAGAGAATGATGATTTTGAAATATTTGCCCAGTTAAGGATACAAAGGCTGCATGAATGGGACCTACATATAAAATGTTTTGAGTTCCTCCCCAAGTAAAGGAAGAAAGGAAGACTAGATTTTCTGTCTGTCAAAAATTAATTTTTGTCTTCTTGTGTTCAATGCAGAAAATTGCTGTGTACTCCCCTTACCCACCAGCTGTCACTTTCTTAGCCCTTCCTGGCCTCCCAGTCACCTTGACTGACATGCAGTTGCCAGTTGGTGGATAATATCAGCTGGGCATGTTCTCCTGTGCTTGATATGAGGTAAAAAACATCCTGACAGACCTCTGCTGGTCACCTGATATCAGCCCAAAGCACATTAATAGGTCCTCAAACAAAAGTCCTTCAAAATACCTAGGTCTGAATTTCATTTACTGTATGATAAAAAAAATTTCAAAATGAGCTTCTGGGTTATAAAACACCCCATTTCTTTGTTTTAAACGTGTGTATTTATATATATATTCATATACATATACATATATAAAAAATATTATTATTATAATAACATGTTAAAATAAGAAATATCAGTTTTCTGTCATCACATGTGTTTCAGCTGCCTGAAATTTTTCTTCTTGTTCCACGAGAACTCAGAAAGTGCTTTAGACAGCTCCTGACCAAGACACAGTACAAGTGTCATCTTGTTTAGCTTTAATGATATTGCTCTGGGCAAGGTCAGATATTTCATATTGTTCTGTCAAGAAAAGAAAACATATAAGTAATAAGATCTGAAAGGTTTCAGGCCTCCTGGGAATCCTCCCTGTAAGGATCACTACAGCAGAGTCTCAACAAGAACAGTGACAAAAATATGTAGCAAGAGAAACAAAGTTCTACAGCATAAATTTATATTTTCAATTATTTCCAAGACTTTAGAGCCAGAGAAATGTTTTTACAATTTCTACTGATCCCTCTATAGAAGGCTTCTCATCAGCACTTGAAAATTCAGAGGATTCTTCAACTTTACAAGTTCCTTATTTGTGACATATATCCAAACCCATAACAAAGTAATTCTTATTCAAACAACTCATTTAAGTTTCTGGAAGTGAACTAAGTTTTACAACTAAATCCCTCTACTGTGAGCCATGATTTCTGTATATTTAGGGTTTCTGTGTGAGTTAGTTGCTTCCTTCTTTCCAAGGATGGAAACAAGTTCTACCGAATCTCGGAAAGTCTACAGAAACTTTGCAGTTGCAAGACATAGAAATTTTCAGCTGGTGTCTTGTCCCTCTGCTGGAAGATGTCAGACAGAAACATGCACATTAAAAACAACTGAAAAACAGCAAGAGATCTGCTACAATTTGTCCTGTATTTGTTACTACAAAGATTGTTCTCAACTACTTTTCTGTAATATCTTGCCAGACACAGTGAAGAACTGAGAATACATTGAATGCCAGAACATAAAGCTGAACAGTTCTTGTCACAGTACATTATGATATGATGATAGTGCTTTTTCTGAACTGTTCAATTAGAAAAGCTACTCTAGAGGGAAAAAATCTGTGGTTAGCAGTCAAAATATTAGGAAGAATTCTTAGTAAATGACACCTTTAAAAGTCTACTAGAATAGCTATGCAGATTGCACACACATGGAATGAAAAAAACCCCAAAACCAAACAGTACCTGGGTTTGACTGAAAGGCTCAATCGACATTACTACTGTATAGACAAACAGGAAAAGATACATTTTTTAGAAATATTTATGGATTAGTACAATAATATACAGGGTTAAAGGTAACTAGAAAAATGAATTTGTAACTGAGGATACTGCTTATACTGAGAAATATGAGCAGGCCTCAGCCTGATAATGAGAAGCTGTGGAAACATCAATCCAACTTCAGTCATAGCCATTGCGTGGTCTGGAAATAGGACCTGAGACAAATTTTTTACTCTAGCTTATAAATAAGCACAGTGAATTTTAAAACCTCACACCACCTCACGTCCATGATGGGTTATTTGGGTTATGGTGACCGGTTTTACAGAAGCCCAAGTCTCTGTTCACTATTACCATAGCACCCGGCACTGAATTCAGAATCATGAATACTGAAGTTCAGTAGCAAAGAAAAATCAGATCCCAACAATTTCTCTACTACCTACAGATAACCTCTCCTTTCTGGAGATAGAAAAGCAAAGCTGTACTGTCAGAGCCAGCACAAGATGGTTCTTGCAACTGCAGGGTTGGATGCCAGGGAATCTACAGACACCATTCCTCCACATCGATAATCCCTTGCAAGCTCTCATGGAGGCACTGCCAGGCTCAAGGTTAAGGTCAGGAGCTTGAAGGGTGTGAACCACTGAGACTTGGAAAGTGAACACAGCACTATCATGGCAGAGCACTGTCCCACCGCTGTGGGATGTTGATGGTCAGCCAGCGTGGCTGGTGCCCTACCATCGACCCTCTTCATTGAGGGCATTTCAAGTGAGGGGAATGAGTCAGAATTCTGGTTATTATTTAGGGTCTGGGGATTTTTCCCATTTATTAAACCAACACCCTGCATATGTGTGAATTGACTATGGTATAAATGTTACTATCTCAAATCTATAGGTAAGTCATTGTTATATTTGTAGTGAATTGTATTGAACCACTTTGTAAATGTTTAAGTACTCAATGATTAAGCGCTGCTAACCCCTTTTGCCACCTTATCTTGGCATCTGTATCCTTGGCGCTCTTACCTCTTTTGCATTCCTAGCTTCCATGTAAATCATTCCAAACTGCTTCTAACTTTATCATCCTATCACTGCTTTAACTTGTTTAGTAAGTAATAGAGTGAACTTTGCAATCAAACTCTGTAAGTCATATTTTCACAAATTCATATCAAACCCTGCTTTTGCCAATACCTTTGACAGAGTTTCTTGAAGTGGCCAAATCACTCACTCACGACAAAAAGTCACCGCAGTAAGCTCAATCAGGCCCAGAGGAGGATTCCAAGCAAAGTTTTCCACAGCTTTGCAATGAGTTTGTTGCTCATTTCTAAGCTGCTCAGAGGTGGTAACCAGCACCAGCTGCTCCAGTGAGGACCTGCCTCCCTTCCCTGCACTGACACTTTCAGGAACCCTGGCCAGGACCATACCCAGGGAGCACTGCTGGCCAGCTCCAGGGCCCTGGGTCTTGGCTGGGGACTCCCACAAGGGTCCACTGGAGGAAAGCAAGCTTGTCTGTGTACATAACTACATATAGCTGCACGGGACATTTGGAAAGGATTTTCATCTACCTTGGGACATTCTTGCTAGTCCTCAAACCTTAAAAAGGTGGGTTTCAGCTTTGGCTTAAACATGCACTATGTATTTTATCTATGCATGTACAACACATACATAGGATTTTGTATTTGCTTTTATATATATATATACACGCACCTAGATGTAACCATAGAATTGTCATTGTTAATGACTGATTCCTACAGAGAAGCAAAATAGGTATCGTGTGGATGTCTCATATAGTTGTAACAAAGTTTCTCCAGATTTGGGGAGGGGGGAAAGGGGGAGAGGAGAGGGAAGGAAGAGAGAAACTGCATGCGAACATTTTCGTTTGGGGGGATTGAAGGCATTTAAGGGACCTTTACAAAAATCACTTTTAAGAGACCTCTCGTTCATCTTGCAAACAGTACAAGAGCTTGCAGGAAATGATAATTATCTCCTACTACCACTTGCTGGTACACCATAAAATATTCTTTTAAAATATCTAATGCGTTGAGGTGTGTCAAGTAGCTTTTTCTCCACATGATGTGTGATAAACAGGATATCTCTCGTAATCAGAAATCTAAAGCACGCGGGATGTAAAGTTTAAAAGAGCAGTGTTTTTCCTTAAATGAATGTAATCAATGTGCTTATTAGTTTGCTGCGGCAGAAGGAGGGAGTGGGTGGGTGTTTCAGAGTTGGCACATGTCTATTTGGCAACAGTGAATAGCCTGAGTGTTTATAGAGAGAGCTCTGTGGAATCCCTAGATTCTGCAGATTTTCTTACCAATTTTGTCTCAGATAATTAAGGATTTTAAATAATAAAAGAAAAAGTTAAAGAGGAAGTATGAGCTCCAGCTGGATCAAATAAAATATAATAAAAAAGAAAGAAGGGTGTTTAAATTCTCAATATTGCCTTAAAACTAAAAATCAGCACTAAGGCACAATTTGGCTCTTAAAAGTAACTATGGAAAACTGGCACCTGCTTCCTCAACAGATCTCCTCCCTGGGTGTACCCAGAGATATATCTTCTTAAACTAGTGATTTCAAAAAGTTTCTACAGCTGTTGGACCTGCAAGACACAACCCATAAATGGGACAGGACTGAGCTAGAGATTTCCTGGTCCATACCTGGCCGAACTTCATCGCTTCCTCACTTCATCACTGACACTGCAAGCAACAACCCCAACGTCTCGAAATCTCACCCTCTCCTGCAAGTAAGGATAAAAAGTTACAGCAACCCTAAAATGAAAAACATTTGTAAGTCTGCCCAAATGCAGCCGAGCTGCTCTCTGGTCATGCCTGGGAATAACTGTGGCAGACCTCCAGCTGGACAAAGCTTCTCTTTCCTGCCTGAGGAGCAGGACACTGAGACTTGGGCACAGCATCACCTGTGGGAGGAAACTTCTCGCTGCAACCAACTGGCCATAGTGTTAGTGTCTCTTTCCTGCACATGAGAGCCAGCTCGGGCACCAGTGCTGACATCAAGGAGGAGGTGAAGACACAGAAAAAGGATATAGTTCAGTTCTGAGGAATGATACACTGCCACTCCAAAGCTGTGGTCATTCATGGCGTCTCCAGCATTCCTAATGGGAGCAGAAATGAAAGGCCTGACCTGCCCTCCTGCTCCACCTTTCTTCCTTTCTATAGCTCAGCCTCTCATCCTAGAAACACAATTCTGTTTCATCTACAGTTCCAAAAAGCCACAGGCCAGTTTTGAGCACCAGCTAAAAGCTGTGTAGCCATATTAGGTTCAGTAAGTCCCAGAAGCCAGTTGAACTGAGCCCTCGGGAGTCTTGCAGCAGACTTGGAGCAGGCAAGGAGGGAGCGCTGCTCTTCTCTGAGAGCAGCATCTCTGGTGCCATCAGACACAAGGACTTAGCTCAGGACACAGCATGATGTTAGCAGCAGAAGCTGCAGGTTGCCTGCAAGCAGTCATGAGGACGGACAGACAGGGCCAGGGTGACCTACATTAGCATGCCCATACCTGGATTCTCTTCTGAAAGCTTGGACACTGTAACGAGCTAAACAGACCTCCTGTGCCATTGCTTCTGTTCAAGTATTACCAGATTCCTGCAGCTCATGGTCACGCAGTAAGCAATTTCTCCACAGTCACATACCAGCTCTGGAAAGGAGCAGGAGCTGAACTATGTGCTAGCCCAGCATCATAACAACTTCCTAACTGCAACTTTATTCTGAATTGTTCCAGTCCTTACAGCTAAGTCGTAACTATAGCACGGTTAGCACATTAGCTCAAGGAACAATTTATTTATTTAAATCAGAAAGAATTATGTATCTTCCCTAGTTCTAATACATGTAAGTGTGTAATACCTGGATGTAAATGTGTGTTTGCGTATACATGCATATAATACACTGATCAAACACTACTTTATTATTAGGTGTTAACATCTGGTTGACCACAACCTGTTTCCTGCTTTTACTGTGACTAAAAGAGATTGATACTCTTGGGCAATGTATTATTTTGCCAGTTATATCAAATTAAAAGCTAACTAACACCAGCAGCAATTCAAAAGAGGGAAAAGTCTGTATATTGTAAAGATGTTATATCTCATTTTGCTCAGTTAGCGACTAAATTAATTAAATGATATTCAATAAAACAAAACATATTTCTTAAAATGCATACCTACTAGGTGCACTTTGCCCTTTTTTTTTTTTAATTTAATATTCAAAAGTTACACTGAGCCACTAAACCAAATAACACCATGGCTATGTGTAATCTTAATTCACACATCACAAGTCTCTGCCAGGCCCCCACTAAGGAGGCTCCTTCTCTTGTGAAGGTAGCTCCTTCTCAAACACTGGCATCCTCCTCCTTCCCCAAAAAAAGAAAGATCATGTGTTTTTATACCCTCTCCAAGAGCCATGTTCATGCACTGGTATCAGACACAATGCCCAATGCCAGTTTAAAGTAATCTTTGCTTTAAAGCCATTGCACTGAGGCCTTCCTGCCTTAGAGGCATCCTCCCACCTGAGGAAACACTATCAGGGATCCAGCAAGGGACCCCAAAAGACACAGCAAGGCTTGCAGCTCTCTCAAGGCGTTCAGTGCTTGATGCTGCATCGAAAGGGGCAGTCACAGCTTCAGAGGCTTTGCCAGCTTTCGGAGCCTCGCCAGACTTTTCCGATCAACAGCTGCAGAGCATGGACTACCTGGCGGGATGCAGAGGGAGAAGGGACAAACTTCTACCTCATTCACTCTCCAGTGAACTGGAAAATCTGAAGGAGTGTAGCCCATAAAGCACACTGTGCCACAGGCATTGATAGGAGTTCACCAGAGGGATCTTAAATCCTTAAAAACATAAGGACCTGATGTAAAGGTTTCCACTGACTTCAGATCAGGTTCTAAGTGTAGCACACAGTGGGATATAACCCTTAGGCAAGGCCACAACGACTGTCATCTGGAAGAGACAGGCTGAGGAAAGAGGTGTTGCTCATCCTGAGCTGTGGGATACATCCAAAGCCCCATCCCACACCCTTTCTCAGCCCACACAGCAGCTGGATGGAACATTTAAAATCGTATCCTTCAAAGCACTTTCCCAACTATTCAGCTTTGGCAGTGACCATTTTCTCATGAGATGCTGATTACCCCCACCATTTCCATGACCATCTATTATAAATAATGGCCATGCAGAGAACTGTGTAGGTGAAGCACATTAATTTTGATACTGCTCTGTGATGGGGGCATGCGAAGCTGCTTCTTTGGGAAGGTCCCTCCTCCCCTCCTATTTTGATTTTTCTGCTTCTATACTTGATGACTAGCAATAAAAATGGGTAAACAGAGATCCAAGGGAAATGAAACTACATCTGCGGAACATTCAGAGCCAAAATACACAAGGTGGATAATTTGCATGCTGTATGTAAAAAGTAGTTATGCAGCTTTCTTCCTACTCTTTACATCTCCATAAAACATAATAATAGATTTCTAATTATACATCCAAATAATAGGCAAGCTGCAAGATGCTGGGAGAAAATTAGAAAGGGGGAAAGAAACTAACCAAAGGTACAGATGTAACGAGGGTAGTGACATTTCTATAAAGATGCTTTAATGGTTGTTAAGTAGTCATTTTGAAACAGAATTTTTTTAAGTGTCCTAATAGGAGTTTTCATTTTCAAACAATTTGCTACACAGTTAAGTGATGTCAGAATACAAGCTGCAATCTACTACAATGACCAAAGAAGAGCTGTTTTCACACCCAACACAATAGATAATTGATTCCTAAATTGGCTTTCTACAAAAGAAACCAATCGGATTTATGCCAAATTCAGGCAGTGGATGAAGTCTTGACTTTTGATGTTAAACATCTGATAAACTTTATGCTAACATAACATGCTACATTAAATGGTAAGTTCCTTAACACAAAAATAAGCTCACAGTGGATCATGAAACACAGCCACTGTCCCCTTTTTACTGGCAAATAAAATCAGCTCCATTGCTGAAGAGAAGGGGTACATCCTCTGCCCATGCACAGTGCGAGAGCTCCAGCCAGCAGTTCCTCCTTCCCACAGTGAAACCCTTCCCAGACTTTGTCCTGCCAACCTGAGAGCAGCCCAGGTGCCAGGTGGGGGAGATCTTCTTCACGAATGAAGGGTGATACCCCAAATTTTTGAAGCACTAGGCAGCATCACTGCATCAGTCAGCGCCACAGCTTCCACACTGAACAGCAATTTACCACCTGAGGTGGCTCCTCTCCTGAGGTGGCTCCTCTCCTAGGGCTTCCCCAGACTTCAGCAGCTGGCAGGGTTAGCTTGGTGCTCTCGGAATTTCAGCTGCCCCTGACTCTATGCAGCTGCTCTGAGCTGTTCTGCCTCCTGCCCAGTTTTTGTTTCATCCTTTGGAGTATTTTCATGGGGCAGCTGTTCTGCATGTTCCTGGTTGGAAGCACGAGTCTTCCAGAAGGTAAAGTGTATGCTTTGCACACTCAGCCCATCAGTATCAGCTCCGTCAGCATACCTGATACAACCAGCTATCCCTGATGAAATAAGGCAGAGATTACCCAGAAACCTGGCTGTTAGAGAAACAAAGAAGCAAATGTTTTTCTAATTAAATTTTCTAAATATCGTTTTCCTTTCTCATTTTGCCTTAGTCAAATAAAATCATTAAGGGATCTTTGCAACTTGAGTACAAATGAGTCTTTCAGCCTTGGAAGCATAACTTAGAGAAGAAAATAATCTGCCCATTTGCTTAACCTCTGAAATTAATCAGAGTTCAGAGGTAATATAGGGGGAGGAATTAGAATAGATCTCAAAGTGACTTCTCACAGGGAAGGAAACTCTTTGAGAGAAGCTGACTGTTAAACCTGAGTGTCTCGTCAGCTCTCTTAGCAGGAGGAATAGCTACCAGAGATATCTCAGATGAAAGATGCAGGAGGGACCCCTGTGGCCTTGGCTCAAAAACATCCAAGAGGTGTCAGCATGCATGTCAAGGTCTCACTAAAGAACATGCTTTTTAATTCCTACGAATTTAACTGCAGCTGAGGGAGGAGAAAAACAAATTCCTCACTACCTTGCAGGTGATGTAATCCGTGGGTGAATTTTTACTAAGTAACAGATCCTAGAGGTCTATTACATGAGCAGGGGCAGCCCTTGCTTCAGCATAGCTGGGGTCCCTCCCTACCAGAACACTACAGCTTCAGAGAGATCTTTCTGAGCCTCACTTCCCTCTCACAGCAAACCCAGACAGCAAACACCCCAACAGCGTGCCTGGAACTGCAACACACACTGCAGCAGCTGCCAGGGGCTTTCCTCAGCTGTCCCCAAAGTTTATTACTGAGATGGGGGTGTCCAGCTCACGCTGAGCATGACAAGTTGACACACAGCAGAAACGTCTAAGATCCTGACAGCCCAGCTGCCCTATGATTTTATTTGTGAGCTGAGCAAGGAGGGTATTGTGCAACCATGTGCTTGTGTTCTCCTTTTGCAACGCAGTTGAAGGAAGCAGATGTTTTGTCTCACACAGCACTGTCAGTATTCATGTCACAGCCTTCTCGGGCATTGTTGTTCCTGCCTAAGAGCCCTCAGTGAGGATTTTGCTGGCTCACCTCACACTTGCAGAGATGGGCATGGCATGCTCAGACCACGTGTGGAAAGCATTTTATAAGACAGAGGGATAAGGTCCTTTACAAAGCAATGACCTCTTCTTTCTCTGTTACGCAGTCCATAACAATATTCTTATCATTTTATCATTGACAATAGATAATCTATACTCATTCTTGCTTTGTAAAATATTTTCCTCTAAAACCTCTGTTAGTGTTATATGAATAGAAGTTTAAACAAACAAAAATATCCTGTTGATATCTCCACCAGCACAAAAGCATTACAGCTGCCACTGCCCATATGCAATCCAGCACTCAAGGAATTAGGTATATACGGCCAAAGTTTTAGTGGTGCCACCAGTCCAAGTCCTGCAGAGCTGCTCTGGGACTTGAAATAAGGACTGTACCAAGACATGTTGTAATTTTAAAAAATAATTTCTGCCCTGGTACTGTTAGTGCAATCATTTTTTTCTTAGCATTATGTCAGTTACAACAGTTACTAAGGTAAAGTGTAATCAGGCCAGCAGAAAAGCGTCAGGACCAGTTCTGGAACCAAGGAGAGTTTGTTTTTGTTGACCTCAGAGGCAAATCAGCACTTTCAGAAAGATTTAACCATCTTGTATCACCTGCTAATTATCTCTCAGTCTGAAATTGCTGCTGTGATGTACTGGTCTGCTCAGGACATGTGACAAGCACACACTACTCTGCACTGTTTATTATGTCAGTCTCATCAGCTGATATGACATTTATTGAAATGATGAAGAAATAGTCAGGACACACCTCGAATGCCTTAACGATTTAGTCTGTTGAAATACACGGTGCTGGAAGTGGAGCACTCAAGGTTTTCTTCCTTCAAACTGAGCAAGTCCCAGCAGAGCAGCCGAGTATCCACCACAACTGATGTTGCAGGTAACTAGGAGAGAAATGGCACCTACCAGACAGACTTCAGCATTTGAGTATTTAATACCGAAAACTAACAGTGAAGGTGATTTCTGACTCAGTGGCTGAGGGCAGATGCTAAGCACCATGAAGTCTAAACCCATTACTGCCCATTTGTTTGCTTGTTTTGTTCTGCTCCCACACTGTTTATGTGGGCAGGCACACGGGCAGTGATTTATGTTTACATGTTTGTCTGGACATTTAGTAAGATACCGCAACCTATATCCACTGCGTGCTAGCACAGCATAAAAAAAAAATTGCTTCCAATTCCAGCCCATGAAATTTTAGCCATATAAAATATCACAGAGTACTGGGAAAATTAATTTCGATATTTACAAGGATTTTATGAAACTGTACAGATAAAATGCAGTTTCAATAACAAATCTCCCTCCCCTCAGCTAAAACTGATTTCTGGCATTTCATTTTAACTAATTATATTTATTATGTTATGTATAGGTTTGGTAGGAGATTTCTAAGGGTAGCTCCAAAAAGCTATGGCTGCCCATCCCTGGAAGTGTTTCAAGGCTGGGTTGGATGGGGCTTTGAGCAATTTGGTCTAGTGGAAGGTGTCCCTGCCTATGGCACGGAGAGTGGAACGAGATGATCTTTGTAGGTCCCTTCAACCCAAACCATTCCGTGATTTTTTGATGACTGGCACAATGCTACAGTACCATTTCCAAGCTTCAGAGAGCAGCTGGCATTTCTTAGCATAATGCACTATTAATGTGAAGGTATTACTTACACACTGAAACTAGATTGCTGAAAACTAGTATTAACTGACACTTAATATTTCTCACTAAAACCCTTTCTCTTGTCATGAGAAAAAAAGAAGACCCGGAAAGACAATTCGATTACACCCTTTTGAAACCCAACACGTTTATTCTCATATTAACCTGTTGCTATCGGAGCCCTGTTTACGAGGAAGATTTCTCCCTTCTCTCCCAAGCACCCGCATCCCACTCCCGGCAGCGGCATTCGGTTGCGAACTGCGCCACCTCGCGGCACCGCGGCAGCACTGACCGCACCGGGGACACCCCCGGGCTTTCCCTGCTGACCGAAGGAACGGGACAAGGACCCGAAATCGGTGGCATAGACACGTTCCATTTGTCTTACAGGCAATTCTGCTATCTTAAAGCAAAAACACCACAGGAACGAAAAAAAAAAAAAAAGAGCCTAGATGAATCACAACATACACTGATACACCGCCCAGAAAGCATGGAGGGCTTATTTCTTTTTGCCCACATTCAGAAAATATTTTCATGTTTATTGTATAAGCACCTGTCACAGGACACTAAATTATGAAATCTTGTTGGCAAGATAAGTTGGTCCACACTGCAAGTGTTCAAAACTGAGACCTAAAGAAGCCTGGCTTGAACACAGAAACCAGGTGTTCAGGGCTGCTTCTCTCAATAACCTTGGAAATGCAATGGAGTAAGAGGAATGGGAAGTTAAAACAGATTATTCAAACTGATGAACTGATTCTACTGCTGTGCTGCTGTCACAAACGACACTTAGCAACCCCAATAAATCTCCTTATTTGGTTCTCCCACATGATAGTTGTTCTGATGT
Source organism: Cnemophilus loriae (assembly GCA_013397755.1). NCBI lineage: Eukaryota > Metazoa > Chordata > Aves > Passeriformes > Corvidae > Cnemophilus > Cnemophilus loriae. Next base: position 2,481,644 of record VZTF01008854.1, read on the forward strand.
CTGCAAAAATGAGTGAAAAAAATGGTAGTTTCACCTCTTCATCAGCTTTAACACTACAGACATAGTCTTTCTTAATACAAGTATCTAACTTCCTAACTCCTAAATGTTGACATGTATTGCAGATGATTAAGAGGAACTTCATACAAATGAAAAACGAAAAAAACCCCAAACTGCACAATTCTGCCGTTTTTTTCTCTTTTAAAAATGTTTTTCTCTTTTGGCTCACTTTCAGATTTATTTGGAAGCCTAATCAGCAGCTATGAAGCAAATGACCTAGGCTGCACAGCACTAACTAGTATTTCTAGTGACTTTCCTAAAAAGTTGTGGTAAATTCTAAAACTTTATCTCATTCTTTTTGCTCAGTTCAAACATTGAAGGCCATGGCCATACTTTTTTGGAAGGTAAAACAAATAATTCCTTTAAAACATGATCAAACACCTTGCATGTTGAAAGTGCTGATACACTGTTGCACTTCTAGCTCCTTGCCTAGTAATAAGGCAAATAAAATAGCCAGTAATGTGGCTAAACTGATCAATTCTCATTTGAGAAGATACTAAGATAAAAATTCTACTGTTTAATCTTCTCCAGAATCTTCTTCAGCTAGCACCTTCAAGACCATGTGCTTATGTTCATTTCATTATGTGAGCATGTCAAAAGAATCCTTAGGTACCTGTCCCAGCATGGATGAATGTTTTTACTACAAATCACAACTTCTACTGATACATGATATAGAGTTATTTTGCTACACAGAAGCAATTCAGATTTAAATTAAAAGAAATGCTAGTTAAGCCTTTCTGTGTTTGCCTTAGTGTAAAATATCTCATGTAAAACCCCCATTTGTTTTTCAAAGTGACAGGTGAATTGCCTCAGCTGTTGAATTCAATTTAACCAGTCACAGCATCTTCTGTGTTGGAAGAGACATCTAAATTCAGAGCCTGACCATTTATCCAGCGGTGCCAAGTCCACCACTAAACCATGTCCCCAAGTGCCACACTTACACGTCTTACAAATAACTTCAGAGATGGAGACTACACCACTTCCCAGGACAGCCTGATCCAGTGCTAGATACAATCCTTTAGGTGACTAAAGGTTTCCTAATATCCAATCTAAACCTCCCCTGGCACAACTTTAGGCAGTTTCCTCTCATTCTATCACTTGCTACTTTGGAAAAGAGGCCAACACCACCCACCTTACTACGACATCCTTTCAGGTAATTTTAGAGTCACGTATTCTGATTGAGAGGAACTACCTTAGCAATGAGGAATCTTGTCCAAATTTACAGAGCATTCTCACGGAACAAGAGTTAAAAAGAAGCACAGGCTTTGGGGAGAAGAATCACAAACATGTCAGTTAAGGATGCATACCCAGTTTCTGACCTTCTCTGTTTTGCTCAGCTGATGAGGTCTATTTACTTGTTGCCCCCCCGAATGCTGCTTAGGAAAATAATGACCTGCACATACCACTTATAGTTGCTTACCACCTGCAGCGACCTGCTAGCACCTTTTGTGACCTCTGAGGTGTAGTTTTTGGTATGATTTACAGCAAGTAAGAAGCAGAGCAGGTACTCTAGCACTTAAAAAAATCTGGCTGGGAGAAAGAATTCCAAGTACTGAAGCGTTCTAAATCAAAAGAAAGCTGGAAAGTGTCTTGTTGTTAAAACGACTGAGTTGTATTTTTCTGCTTTTCCTGGTGAGATGAACTTTATCTTCTTTTTCGCTGTGGCCCACTTCCTACAGGACAGATGGAGGATATGCTCTTCCTTGAAAGTATTTGACCTCTGTCCCAGGAAGGAAGTTGGCAATAAACCAAAACCTTAAGCTTTTAGGTGAGTGCTGTAACCACTAATCTATTTTGGAAGGCTACAATTATAGACAGGAGGTGGGCAGCACTGTCATCACCTCCTGCTTCTGATTTTAAAACAGAAAAGTTATGACTGTATTTGGCAAAGAGTCCAATGCTATCTTTGTGCATTAGCCTTCTTCGGAACACGCCTCCTTGAACAGGCCCCCTGAGATTTACGGGGTGGAGAAGAGTGTTCTAAAAGACAACTTCAGCTTAATCCCTCCAGCTCTTTCTGCATTTGGGGGAAGAACAGAAGAACTGACTCCTCCAGAGGATGATTCAGAGAACCTATATTTAGGTACTTGTTCTGAATCACTCCCTACTTAACCTGGGGAAGCATCCTGGAGACAACTGATTCCACAGGCAAAGGTTATCCTCTGTGACAGTTCCTCTCTCAACATCCCCTCAATTGTCAGTACTATTCTCACTGGCTTCTCAACTCCACCACAGTTTAGGTAGGAAGTTGTTGTTATCCTCAGATACCTGTGAGGCAGAAAGGGAGGCACATCGAAGATGTCCAAATACCTGGTTAGGAGCTGCCTAATTTCAGAATTTAAATTGCCAAATCGTTAAACAAATAGACTGATTTTTTGAAGTTATAATCCACCAAGAGTTTCATAAATCATTATTGACTTCATTGGAATTAAGATGCAAAGTTGGCACTTGGGCAAATATTTTAGATTCAGCATTCTGTCAAATTGCACCACGATCTTCCGCAATTTTAAATAAATTTAGAGCTGTTTGTTGCTTTTTAAACAGACGACATAATAATTATAAAGCAAAAAAAAAAGTCTTTATTACTAAATATATCCATACAATAGTTTTAAATCATAAATCAGCATGCCTTGAAATTTTGATAGCACTTTGTCACTCTTTAAATACTCAAGACTTATCGCTTTTTCCAGGTGAATTTCCGTCTGGGTCCCTCTTGACCAGGCTTTTTTCGTTCCTTCACACGTGGGTCAACTGTTAGTAATCCAGCTACAAAACACAGAAAAGCACCCAGTAACTATTTACTGTTACTAGTTAATATTACAGGTATAGTACCTGTGAGCCAGTAACTTTGACTTTCACTAACAGTATGATCTGTAACATCTAGAGGGCTAAAGGTTCAGAACCACAAAACACTGAATGGAGTGTCATCAGATCCTCTAACATTTTAACTTCTCTTTAGTAACTGAACTTCATTTATATTTTCCTTTACAAACCACTAAAAAAACCCCACACATAGTTTTCTATCTATCCATATTACTTAAGCCCTTAGAGCAGTGGTCTCCAAACTTTTTGATCATGTAGTCCTAGCAGTATTTTTGAGCATGTACTCCCAAATATATGTATTTATTGATTTATAAATTATATACAGCACATTCTTACTGAATCCCACTGGATCAGTTGCACATTTCCCACTCTGGAGACCACTGCTTTGTGGTATATTTACATATAAGTACAAATATATTTAAATATAAGTATATTTGGCAATGTCCCAAACATGTTCAGAATTATGCTGATCTCAGTACAGACACCAAACTCATAATAATATCTATTTACAAGGGTTTTCCTAGCAAGTCATACTTGCCAGTGCTGAAAAGGTACAGCCAGAGAAACTTGTTGCAAAGCATGAGGCCAGCTCTGGTTTCATGGCTGGCAATAGAGTGAAAAAGATCAGCTGTTCTGCCACTAATCCAGGCAGGTATTCTTGCTAGTCCAGAAAGAGCATAGTTAAAAGCTCACCGTTCATAATTCTGCATTTGCTGACACAGTCTGGGCATCTCATCACAGAGAAGCATCAAATCTTGCAGTTATCTAAACAAATTCTATCTTATCCTAGGTAACTTGTAAACACTAAATAATGCAAGAGAGGAAAGAAGCTCCCTCAGTTTGGCTAGTTGCATGCAGTTTATGCTCATTACTCTCTCTTCAAAGCCAACCCTCTAGCATTTATGTTCAAGAAGAAAACTTTTTAAAACATGAACAAGACACAACCAGCCAAGTAAAACAAACTACAATCTCGTTACCTTACAACTCACTAATGTCTGATCCAGATTTATTTAGTAGTGAATACACATTCCTGTTTTGTGATTCTATGTTGAGGCAATATAAGCTGGTTAATAGACCTAAAAGAGGTCATGAACAGATGGAAAAATGCTTGAGAAGTCATCCAAAATGTACACAAAGGATGGTAGGAAACCAGTGAAAACAATCTATAAATAAATGCAGATCCCTTTCATACAATATGCAAGGTTTCACCGGGATTATTTACTCAAATCTGATCCTTAACGATCCTTGTATTAATTTTGTTAATTACCAGAAACACATTAAGAAACATTGAAATAATTTAAATTCCTACCTTGCCTCATGAATTCCACCTCCTTTTCTGTCACAAAACTCCTTAAGGCTTTTGCAGAGGCTAAACGTATTGCTCCAGCCTGTGCAGATCTTCCTCCACCAGAGACTGTGCAAACTGTATCATGTTTTCCAATTCTGCCAAGAAACTGGAAAGGGAACAACAACTGTTCCCTAAGGGGAAAGAAAAAAAAAAAAAAGATGAAAAATTAAAAATATTCATGTGCATGAAGTTCCATGCTATGCACATTTCTTATCATTGTATATACAAAAACATAGTTAACTTTTGGGCAGAGATCCAGAAAGGCATTCATATCTCATTCAAATCAATAGGAAATTAGCAGCTAGGAGCATATTCCAACTGCCAATGGTAAATACTTTAAGTTCAGTTTTACAACTACTTTTATTCCACTACTTTTCTATAGAAGCCAAGATCCATCAGCTCTGGATATTGAAACTGAGCAACCTCTCCCTCTATTCTTGAGCTTCAAAATCACACTATAAAATAAAAAAATAATAATAAAAAAAATCACATTAGGAATAGAAACTTTGTCAGCCTTATGAGAAGTCTTCTTTATATCAGACTGTGCATATCCTCCAAAATCTGAAGCTTTACATGAAGTGCCTCACCTTGTTTGCTTCCACTATGTTACTGTACGCCAGACTAATTACACATGCATGCAACTGGCAAATCTCTTTGGGAAACACTTAAAGATAATGTTTATTATTTATTTTTAAAGTAAATTTCAAGCCCTTTCTACGTAGACTAAAATTTGAACTATCCAAACAGTCTCTGCTCTTGGTTTTTGCATCCCTTCAGAAAAGGTAAGGCAAGGAGCACAGAGTAAGGCTTGCCTACCAGTAAACTCCTGAAAATTAGGAGAGAATGGGAGACACATTTTTAAAGAACAGATAGTTATACAGAGACAAGAACATAGAATCAGCAGTGTGGAACACAGCACCAACATATAATTGTATGCATTACTTTTGCTGTAATAATTTAAGTACAGTAAAAATACAGCATTTCATAGTGCTCTCACCTGTCCTGCAGTACTGGGAAGTAACGTAAAATGTCTATTCCATTCACTGTAATTTTTCCAGTCCCGCTGTCATAAACTACTGCAGTAGCTCTTGCCGTTTTTCTTTTACCTTAAAGGAATTAAACCAAATCTTTTATGAGGCTTCAATATTCTACACAACTTCAAGTGCCAAAACTTAAGTAGTTAAACAAATCTCAACACATTCATACAGTGACAGCTGTTTGGTTTTACAGGCTGAGGTAACAAAAGAAAAACGCGAACAAAGAACAACTATCTTTCAATATATTTTAATCAATGTCTATTCATTGGGAGAGAAGTGGGGGAAGAATGTGCATTGGGAGACCAATCTCCTTCGGCACAAAGAAAGCAATCATTCTGATAAAGGAATTACGAAACAAATAAGACATTCTTCTTCATTTTGGGAGTGATGAGGCACAAACAAGACTGGTTTTGAACTTATTAAACTTGGTGGCTTTTCTTAAATCACATGGGTTGCATGCTCATCAAACTTCATTAACTACTGTTCTGAGGATACTACTGAAAACCAGTGCAAATTAAATCATGGTTTGGTGCTCTCACATCTTTGTTGTCATGTAATCTTGACAACACCTGTAACCCAGGTAAAGCAGAGCTCTCTGGCCATTTTGCCCCTCGGATTCTCTGTGACCTTTGTCCTTATTATCATCAGCTGTCTCCTGCATAATACCCATAATCTCCAAGATTCTTCTTAAATGTACAGCATAAAGTGTGTGTGCACACATGCTTTGTCCAGAAAGTCATCAGTCCTTCCTATACATGTTGTTGCCACATCATTTTTTCTATGCAATCACTCATATCCTGTATCATATTGTTTTTCAACTATGTGTCCCTCCAATGAAAACATAATGGCCTGTGTTTAGAAGATACAGAGACCTTCATGGCTTTTCTCTAACATCCCCTCCATCTGGGTATGAATTATCAATATCCCATTATCCATCTCTGTCCCATAATATTTAAAAATTTCCTCTTCACATTTTCCTAGGCTGTTTGTAAGTATCCAAACACCTTGCTAATTATTCTTTGCATCTTCGAAGTTCCGCTTTGCTGGACTGCCTACAAAAGTCATGATAAAGGTTGCTCAGTAGTCTAAGCACGCCCTTTTTACACTAAGCAACAACACTGTTATATCCATGGAATTATTCATGTGTGTTTGTGCTCCTGCAGTCCTTCACTCTTTATGTTCAGCAGTCAGCTCTGGCCAAAAAGGAAAGTCCTTTTGTATCCTATAACCTGTAACACAACGGGGTCCTCTCTACAGAGGTACCACTGTATAGAAACACATATAAAAACAGCTGCTAGGAGTCTGGGTGAAAAACTTGTACTTTCTGACCAGACCGTGTCTTAACTTGGTGTTCCATAACATCACTAACAGCTGTATGCAGCATACATATATATCAGCATATAAAATGAAGTAGTGTCACTTTCAGCAGTGTTGTATATACTATAAAGAAAGCAGTGTGAAGAGGAAAAAAGTCTGCATTGTTACCAATCAAGTTGAAATTATTACCTTCCCCGGTGCTGAAGGCCACTCCTCGCTCGTCATACTGCAAGGGCTCAACAACCACCTTCTGCAGCTGTGCAGGAACTTCCTTGGAAAACTTCTGTATATACATCTCCTCGATGTCAGCACATGGCAATGCTACCAACTTTTGTAAGAGTTGAATAAATCTCGAATACTGTAAGACAACAAGACTTCATTAAAGGATGCAAGTGTAATTGCATTTGCGAAAACTTTCTATTTTTATTTAATGGATCTTTCCTACTTCACTTTTATTGATGATTTCTGACAAGATGACACTTTTGCACCTACATGCTGATTTAAGAACAGCATGCAGTTGCATCATTTTCTGTGTGACTAAAGACACCTAGTTCTTTCTTCAGAAAACAGTGAAACTTTACTTCAAAGCATAACCAACCCCTCTTTAATAAAGGATTATTGTATTAGGATGAAGTTTATCTCGCTTTTAAAAAGAAAACATTGGGGGGGGATGTCTTAATTATTTTATTATTGTTTTATTAAAATAGTAAAAGATTTTCACTTGATATTTAGTAAGTCAGCATATTCACTGATTTGGAAATAATTTTATTTCACTGTACTGAATCTCATAAACGATTATATTTCATAACATATACAAAAGCCTATCTTTGGCTGTTCAAGCTGAGTTACTTTAATGTTTATGATTTCCTTTAAAACTGAACAATCAAGGTATTTAAAAATTCAAGAGATACTTGACTTAAAGGGCAACCTCTTGAAATAAATTATCCTTCGCTACTGTATGGTTCTCCTTCCCCCTTATACCTCCCTCCAAAGTTCTTCAATATGTGATTAAAGAGTACACACCACTGTGTTAACCCATTTGTGCCAAAAGCTGGCATGTCCTGTTACCAAGTGTTAGTGGCAGGAGCCCCAGACTGCCGTCATCAGATATAAAGCTATCATACCATCAAAAATGGAGTTTTCATATAGATATCATAACCTGATTTTTGAAGGTTTTTTTACTTACAATTGGTTGTTGTAAGTATTTGTTCTTCTCTCTGTTACCAGAATCTTCCCCAGCACAAAATTACTACTTTCCTTGTAACTTAATAATAGTCCCTGGAACTCTGACATCACCTGAAAACTACTTCTACCTAACAATATGACACAGACATGTGGTAAAGCCTTTTCACTTGGAGAGTGAAAAGGGGAAAAAAAATCAATAGCTCTGATTTTGTTTAATAATGTAAACACCACTGAAAATTTTGTTGCAGTGGCAAAAGGTAAGAATTTGAACAGGTAAGACTAGCAGCTTATACCAAGACATTTCAAATATATTTAAACAATGTTTTTTACTATTGGCTAAGGCTTTGTGGTCTTACATGGGAGAGGCCAGTATGTAGAAGGGTTTGGTGTTGGTTTTTGGCTGGTTGAGGTTTTTTTAAGTTTACTGCAATGTACTTCTACAGATGTAGAATGTATTAAAACCAAGCAGTGAAGAACACCAAACTGTTTGGTTGTACAAGTTGGCCTGGCACTTGGAGAGGAAAAATGGCCATTCCAAATGCAGGAGCAACTGAAAACACTGAAGTCTTAATGGCTTCTACTGTGAGCAAGACAGAGAAAGTCTCCTGGGTATTACCAGGATGGAGAATTTACAACAACTACTTTTAACTTATGCTTATGGACCACAATCTCCTCGAGACCTTTTCACATCCCCCACAGACAAGGAAGCCATCACATGCCACCGTTCCAGATGACAACTGAGCGAAGGGCATGTCTGCTGCTGTTATGCTATTTTTGCAAAGCTGTTGTCCACAGGACAGACAAGATTGAGGAACACAGCTTCTAGGCGAGAAAACACTTGGGATATTCAGACAAACAGAGCTACATTCTCTGATACTGTCATATTCAAGTTTCCAAAAGCTGGCCACATAGACTGAACTTGCTGTTACAAAATCTAATGCTCTTCAGGGGACTGTAGGGAAAAGCTCAGAGTGAGAAAAAAGCGTAAGACTCCTAGGATGAATAGTCTTCTCCCCAGAGACAGATGTAAAGGATGACTCCAAACCTACAGAGTGATACAGCTTGCAGACACTGAGGAAACTGCAAAACCCTCCTCTCTCCCACCATATTCATATCAAGGAGAATGTAACAGGAGATATCTGTATCAAATCACAGATCTATACAGCTTTGTGTGTTGTTTCTGATATTTGACTCTGTAGCCAATCACTAAGAAAAAGGACTCCTTATTTCTAAAAAGCCCTCTGTGATTTTTCTATCATTACCATGTCATCCTTAAGATTAAATAATCAGCAATTCTATGAAGGTTTACTATTGTACAAGTCCATCATGTTTCCCCATGTTGACTATGTACCCCTTCTCTACAGTTAGTAACAGAGGTTCTAGCCCTGTCCATTTTTCATCTGTAACTACAATAAATGACTATTTATTTATATAATAAATTGTTATTATACCCCATTCCTGACCACGTAATTAGGTAACCAGGAACAAATGCTCTAAGTCTCACAATGTTACCAGGAGAAAAACTAAATTATGTTAGTAACAATGGAAAGTTCTTAAGAGTTCTCTATTGTGCTAGGTAAAAAAATATCAACACAAGTCATTTCAAAACAATATGAATGTGACAGTGCTGTGAACATATACAGACTTCATCAGAAGACAGGGAACTCTTTTGAAGAGCACCTGCTTCTGCATAATACCTTTCCAGTATCCAAAAATGCACCCAAACTCCATATTTTTAAGACACAAGCCTCCTTAAGATTTGAAAGATTAATTACTTACATCATCATCTGACAGTTTTTCTAACAACATTTCTTCCAATTCAATCTTAGTCAGCCATCTGCTGCCAGCCAGGTTTCTGTTTAAAATATCACATATATTCTTCCTTTAATTAACCATGCAATTAGAGTTACATCACAAAAGACCACACATACAGTCAGTCTTCGTTCAGAAATACATTTTCCATTACAAATGAATGCAGATCACATTCCTATAGTAAACATGAGAAGGCCTACGTTGATTTTAAAAGATCTGCCTTTTGAAAGGTATGGTAACTTCACGTATTGAATTAACCACATGAACATTATGAGTATCAGCTATGCATTATTCATATTATTGAAGTCTGAGATTGAATTAGAGTAATACTGTAATAGGAAGTGATCTTCCCCTCAACTTAGGACTTACTTTTAAAAGCCTGCTGCCAAGAAAAATTTGGTTTACTAGAGGCAAAGAGCAAAATCAAAGGTAAAATGTTAAAATCAAATTCTTTTGCCTCTGGTCTTTACTTTTCTGATCAATACAAAGAACCGCACTGGCAGTAAGCATAGTCAAAGTATTAACGTAGCAGTAACACTCTGTATTCTATCTACTGTGTAATCTTGAGCTGCTCAGCACAGAAACTGCACTGATGATAGCGAAAGCAGAAATTTCCAAGAAAACAGCCTCATACAGAGATGCTAACACCAAGAAAAACCAATGCTCGAAATAAATCTTTGAAATATATACACTATGAAGTGACCAGCTAAACAGAACGCCACCATAAATATGCACACCAACATTATCAGGTAAATTTAAGGCAAAGATGTAACTAGCTTCTTCACTCCTCAGGTTTTTCAGAAATAGTGTTTTCAGCAGCATTAAGGAAGCTGTGATTCAGTAAAACACTCCTTCTGACAGTGTTTTTAAGGAGTACTACTTCTCGAGCATGTATTTTAATGCTTTTCTGAGTCAGGACACGAGAAATGATTATTTAGAAACGATGCAGATTTTAACAATGATTTTGAAAAGCTTCCAATCCTGACAGACTCAAGTATATGCTTAAATTTACATATTGTTACTTGGTACTTCCAGTGAAGCCGGATAAAATTTCTTACATGTGAAAAGCTATAAACTTGAAGTAGTTCAGATCAGGTCCTAACCCTACAGTTAATAGTACAGAATGCATTCACAATAGATTATTTTCTGGGGAAAAAACCCAAACCAAACCCCAACAAACCCCATGCCCCTCAAACCAAAGAAACAGCCCTTCCCAGCGACCCTCTACCTACACTTAGGAGATAAATTATCCTATCCAGACTAATCTCAGAGGAAGTACCATACCCAGTGTGGAAAGTAAGTCTCAAAAATCCTTTAAATTCTCTGAGCTTTACAAACCTAACAGGGAAAAAACCTTTCATCTCTGACTAGCTTTAGGTAGTTTTTCACATCTGTAAATCCACTGGCTGAGCTCTGTAAGGAGTCAGGTTATTTTTCAGCAGCATACACCAAGAAACTAAATTCATTTGTTCTCTTGTCTGCTCAGAAACCAACACGAATCTATAATAAAACATTCTGTGGGTCACAGGATGCTATTTATATCATGAAGGAACATGAACTTCTGTTATTTAAGAAATTGAAATAATCTCTGCAAATTAATCCCTTCTCTTCCTAACATAAATAACGAATGGCTGAAATGAAGAAGTGACAAACCAACATGATGTGCTCCTGGAGCAATGCATAAATCTGGCTAGAAAATACACAGCAAGAACAAAGATAAAAACAGCTTGGGACTTGGAAAAAGGTAACTGTATAGAAAAGCAGTAAATGGCAAAACCAAAACTTTCCCAGCTGTATCCATTTCTTTTAAACACTTGCTTAATTTAATGTTCTAATATAAAATCCTTGGAAGAAATCTCAAAATAAAAAAAATCAAGAGTACAGTCTAAGAAGAGCAAACAGCACTTAAAAGCACCTCCTGACTGTATGCACTAAGAAACCAACAACCGTAGATCTCCCACAGCTTCTGGCTGACATGGACCTTTTCTGTCCAGTGGCTAACTAGCTGAACAGCTTGCTGTGCATCCCAGAGAAGTTAAACAGAAAAAAGAGAAACTAAATTCAATTACTAACAGTGGTGATAGTTAAAGAAATCCAGCCAAATGAGCTTTTCTAAAATTACTAGGTTTTGATGATTCCTGTTCAAAGCCATTAGAAGAAATATAGCGGAATTAAGTATTTTGAGACTCTTCAACTTAAATACTGGTAAGTTAAAATATTCAAGAACTGTAATTCAAGACTATCAAAGACCTCAGCCTTAGGTCTTAGGATTTTTTCACCAGAAACAACGTAGTTGGTACTTTAAAAGCCCTTGTTTTCCTGTAGAAAGTCTACCTCCTTTTTTCAAAATGCTTTAATAAAAGACATAATTAGAAAAATTCATATAGAATATATACATATATATATATATATATAAGTAACACATTCTTACACATGAGTATATATATGTTTCATACAGAAACATTGAATTCTGGATATTTTCTGTTTATTTTCAAATCACACTTCAGAAGTTTTATATAGCAAAGAATATTGAGAAGAGCAGAGAGAGATTAAAGAGTAAGAGAAATAGGCAGGGTTTCCCTACTCTAGCAGTGAGAAGCGAGCGCTCTACACGTACCTGGTAAGACCTTTCAACCTGAAATTATCATACAAATATTACACAAGCAATAGAGCAAAAGTCCGAAAATGTGTTTGTGCAATAGAAGGCAGGTAGGGTGGGGAACTACCAGAAGTGCCAAAACAGGATATGAAAGCACATTAAGAAAACTACTACCAATATTCATTCTAATTGGAAACTTACCTTTTTTCCTTCTGAAGAGGAAGGTCTTGAGCTATCAGTTGGTCTTGATGCTTCTGAACATTCAGCAGTTTTTCATATGTTTCCTTAAACGTATATGGAAAAAGCATTTAAATGAATTTTTTCATTTAATATTTAAATTTTGCTACTTAAAACACATGTTTATGTGGTTTTACTCTTCAAACACTTAAAATGCAGAGGCCAGAAAACAAGCTAAGCTCTGACAAAAAAAAATTCATATGCAGTTCAAAATAATTGATTTTTAATTCTGCAAGTGTTCTTTGCTTTCTTACATATGCTTGTAAAAAAAAAAAAAAGTTCTCAACTTTCAATACAGAAAGACAACTATATTTGTATAATGAATGCAACTCCAAAACATACTGCACAATAATTTCATCAGTGCATTCACATTTTGGGTTGACTTTCTCAAAATACTGGCAAGGTTTAAGACTTATTTAATTTCATTTAGTTAGGATTTTTGTACATGTAAAAGTGTCAGATTTACTGGTAGTCTGTATCAGTCAGAACTTCTTATCCCAGCATATCTACATGGACACAAAGTCGCACATTTACCATAGTCAGAATTTCTGTTCTTTCAACTGTACAGTTGAAAGTACAAAATACTTACCCTGAATTTTCAGTATTTTTAAATAGTTCTCTCAAAATTCTTAGCTGTGTTATTATTTTCAAACAATGCTTTGACAGTGACTTAGTACTTCAGGAAAAAAAGAAAAAGAAAAACAAAAGGAGAAAATATTCACAAAAGTCACAGTAAAAATATTACTGAAGAAACACAATTTAAATGAAGTATTTTTAAGGGGTTTTTTCCGTTCAGAAACTTATGGAGACTACTTGTGCTAAAATATAACATCTAACACTCTTAATTACAACAGTGATCCAAATGCAAAGTCAAATAGGAGTATTTGGAGAAATAGTTACAAATCATACTGAAACAACAGGACAGTTGTAGTACAACCAAGTACTTATATGCCATATAATTCACTTCCATTTACGAGTGAAATAGAAAGCTTATAGTCACTCTCCTATACCGTACTAATATGAGTTTTAGCAAATACGAGAGAGAAACAACAGTGTAAGAATTACTGGGGACAAGAAACAATGGTTTGGGGTTTTTTTATCTGTATTACTTACAAAAAAACAGTAGAGGAAGAAACGTGAGACAGCTCTTGTAATGTCAGATATTAACTAATGAAATACTAGTTCTTAACATAAAACTGGGACTTGTAACAGGATGCAGTGAAATTTCTGCAACAGCTTAAAAATAACCCCAGAATAGAAGCCCCTTGCTTAGTTATAAACACCTACTGTTCAAGCTGATTTTTTCACTAATATAAAATACACCTGCACATACACTAAAAATATTTGTACTTAAAATGTATGAACAAAGAACAGATTGTTATCTGAGCTGCACTCAAAGCATTTAAATAGGGACAATTCACTGAAGTCTCTGATGCAGGTCACTGATGACATTTTTAATGGCGCAGTGGAACAAAATATTTTTTAAATAATTCCACAGTTAAAAATCTTGAAGTACAAAATCATTCACTTTAGAGAAAGCATGAGAATTCATGTATTATAGTAGTAAGCCTTTCAGAAATCCTTTATTTTTCATGAGATAATTGTATCAGACAGGAACTAGGAAAAAATTTCAACTTAAAAAAAGTTTATTTATCCTCAAACACAGGAAACATTACATAAAAGAGAAGAAATCCTATTTTCAAGTATTTCCAAACCTCACAAATATAACTGTAGTCCTCCAAGAAAACAAGATATGGTATCACTACTGTGGGTAAGATTTATGTCACATCACTCTAGTAGTCTTAACAACTCCATTCAGAGCTGACTATTAGGCTTCAAAAATTTTGCCTATACATTAAAAGCACAGACATAGTTTGGGTTAGAGAGCATGAGGTGTGCCTGCACCAAGCAATTTTTAGGCATCTGTAGTTAAGACACGGAAAAGAATGAGTATGGAAGCTTCTGCTTGGGACTGCAGAGTGAGGGAAGAGAAGAGGTAGGAGGGCTGTGACGGTCCCTCAGCAAGCTGGGGAGAGCTCAGCTGAAACAGTTCTAGAGATTGATTCTGACGAGCTCCGTGAGTTTCTGCATTTGGAAGAAGTCAAATCAGGCACGAAGATGATATTTTGGTGTCAGATGACTAGAACAGGTACTGGGTTATTAGGTCTTATAAACGTGTAAGGAGGCTTTTCACCTTACTGCTACTCTTGACTTACCTCTTGCCTTCAAAAGGCAGAGGGTGTCACAATCCTTCCCGCAAAAGCTGTCCCCTGTCTGCCTCCTCACAAACACCCATCCTCTTCCGATACATTCTGGCATACATACTGATTTATTGGTGTGGCCAGCAAAAATACATGAACAAGAGCTCAACACAGCTACATCACAGTTCCTTAAAAAAGGGCACAGGGAGGTAACCACTGTTGTTACCTTAAGACACACTGACTACAGTCAGAATTGCTTCTAAACAGCAACTGAAGTATTTTCAGGTAACATGACACAAGTCAAAAGAAGACTTAAGGATTTTGTCATATTTGGAAACTACTGATAAACACAGGCAAATAAAACGAGATATGGGTTACCATCCACTACTTTTTAGCCTCAAAAATTAATTGTCAGTTACAATGACGAAAAGCTGCAACAGTAAGATTTTCCTCAAGACCCTCCCTAGGTATTCCCAAAGAATACTAACACTCCACAGCGCATTTAAGTTCTAAGAACACGCACTTTTAAGAATTAAAATGATCTCTTTAAACCGTTCTGGTTAAATTACAGCAATCATGTCTATTCAGACAAAGAACCCTTTACACGGGAGATGAAGTCAAACAACATTAAAAAGTAGCATTTTAAAGTAATTCCAAGGGTAAGAGAAACGTTAAATATAATTTCCTACATATTTCTGGCAATGAAAGTGGACTTGCAACTCTTATAAAATTTTGGTCTGAAATACTATTAGATACTACATGTATCTAATCTCTGTATAGAGATGAAGCCAACAGACTGAAAGAACCACTCACGTGTGAAGTAAAGTATGTGGATGAGCCTTTGCAAAATCAGGAATCACATGTAATGCCCAGTAATTTATCTGACAAATCTTCACTCCCCAACGGCTAAAGAAAGCTTCTGAAGACACACTTGCTTTTTCAAAGCTGGCAGGTGAAGATTTTACTAATCACTTGAGGATTCAATAGTCCAATTCATGACTGTACACATCTGTGTGTCTTGTAAACTCAGCTATTACACAATCAAAATAGCTGATTTTACAAGATTGACTATGTACCGAAATGCTTCCATTTCTATTAGAGAGTTCAAATTTCAGATCTCTACAAGGACACTTAAAATAATAAAAAATTATTTTGCTCTGCATTAAAAAAAATAGGGAAGAAATCAGCAAATGAAACCTTAAAAGAGACTTTTATGGCGAAAAAAATTCTATTAACATTATAGTTAAAATATGATGCAGAGCCCACATTTTACCTCAGTTTGCACTTTACTTTGTTTCTTCTGTTTTGAGTTCAGGATACACTTTGAAGGGTTTTAAGTTTTGGAGTATTTTTAAGAGTAAAAATGCTCAATTTTTAGAGGATTTACCTCAATCCACAAGCCCTGATACTTCTAAACAAGTACAAGAAGCATGATTACATGAAATTACTATTTTCCTATACACAATGGCATGAAAATACCATTTTGTCTTGCTCTGCACATTACAAAAATGGTATTATTCTAAAAAACTTTTAAGTTAAATTATGATCAAATGTAGTATCAAACACTTGCGAAATGGTGTTTCATATAATAAACATTCTTTTGTGTATCAGAAGAAAAATAAATTGTCCTTTTCCCTACAGCTAAACTTTATTCGACAAGCAGAACAAAGACAATAATGCATGTAAAAAATATCTTGTATGATAGTTCATTTCATATTGAAAGCCAAACACATATATTGGCAACTATAATACATAAAAAGATAGTTTACTTCCAGTAACTGGATAATATTATTTATTAGCACTAACTAAACAATAATGCTATGCCCAGTTATATGGCTAACAAGTAATAAACTTCAAGTTCCACATGAGCCTATGTAGTAATCAATAGCATACAAGTTTAAGCTAAATAGTATGTTTATCCTGTTTATTAGATTTAATGCAGCAATTTAAAAGACATCCTCAAGTGGGATTGATTACTTACACTAGGCTGTATTAACATACAACTCTTTTCTGGACAAACGAATTAGCTTTGAGACTTAAGAATACATTTTGTTAAATACACATTAGTTTAATAAGTGGTTAAAACAAAGTTGGGAATTTCACGCAGATTTTGGCTTTCATTTGGCCGATTTAAAAAAACCCTGTTAAATCTCACTTACTGGATTTACATTTATAGAAGCCTATTTAATGAAAATATTCAGACACAGTTGAAGAACACTCAAGTATCCTATACTAATGAAAAATGCATTTGTCAAGGCCATTTGTTTGAAGGTGGTTGCCACACTCTTAGAAACAAAACACACACTATACTTTCAGAGACTTCCAAGGCAAGCTTGCATACTCTAACTGCTAGGAAGAGCTAAAAATAAACTTGTGCTCCTTGTAAAATTTGTAATTTCTTCATTATGATGGAATGCAACAAAACATCTTGCCCTTGGGTTGCTCTGTTTCAGCCAAAACAAATGCAAATGGCTTGTCAGATGACAGCTGTTTGATAAGGCTCCTCTACAAGACCTGCATGCTTTACTTTTTTCCGTGAAACTTGGGATGAAAGGCAGAAGGCAGGAAGAGAATTAATGTAGCATACAGTCTAAAGGCAATGCTACAACCGTGATTAAGTAGAAAAGTTAAAAGGCACAGATTTTCCACAGCCTTGCTGCGTGCAACCCATCCGTGTAACAAGTTGACAGGCCTAGCGCGTCAGCTCCATCATCCTCTCCGACAGCTAAAACGCAGCATTGCATCCCTTTTCAGAGAAAATTTGCGTCTGCACCATGAAGCGTTGTACATTATTTCTTAGCACTGCAGGGGGCTCAAGTCCATATGGAACCTTCACAAATATTACCACAGATCAAACCAGCGGCGTTTCGAGGCAGATTTGACATACCTATTTAAATGAACAGCAGGGGTCCTCGGGCTGCCTCGGGCTGTGCAGGAGAAAACCTCAGTGGAAAGCCTATGCTGCAGCTCCATTACTCAGCAAAGACACTCTCTACATTTATCATTCATTTCATTTCTGCCAGGGCAAGAAGCTCATTTGCCCAAGGTCAACAGAAAAAAAAAGAAAAAAAAAAAAAAGAAAAAAAAAAAGTGGGGGTGTTTTTTATTCTCCCAAAGAAATAAATGTACCTGACAAGAGGGGATTTTGTCCTTTGGGCACACAGAACACAAATAAGTATCATATCATTCTAATAAAAACACTATACTCAGTAAAGCTGTGCACTGAATTTGTGACCATAAAGTTTGTTTTTCTGACAACTGACTAACCACAGAACTAACTTCTTAAGACTATCTAATGAGGAAACAAACTCTAACATGAATATCCAATTTCCAATTAAATATTTCTGCATTATTACATTATACATTATTAATGCTTTTGACTTCTATAAGTACATGCAAGAAACATGAATGTGTTATCATAGACTCTTCTAAAGATACAGATAATGCTCGTGCCACAGATATGAAAGGTCTGTTCATAATCCATGTCAAGATTCAGGGTCTAGTGGTGTTCTATTAGATACAGTTTTTTTCATAAAGGTAAAAGATGCAGATCCTTTACTCCTGGAACTACATTAATCAGAAAAAGCCTTAAGTTTGCATGAATGGAACCATCTTAGAAAAATCAATTAAGCAGTTTAAATGCAAATTTTCTTCACACTAAATGTCAGCACAAATAACATTTCCTATAGCTTTGCCCTTCACAGAGGAAAAAAAAAACCTATTTTTTATTCTACAATGAACTTTGCTAGAACTAGCCATTTTTGTTGTCTTTGCATTCTCCACTACTAATCTTTTGCTACCAACTAGATACAGCCTACAGGAAGCTGTTCAGACTATTCAAAACCAGTCCATAGCCAAACTGTAAAATGAACCAAAAATTAAAGGATGAACTATTATGTATAGTGTGTTCTCCTAAATGTGACATAAAAATGTTCATAATAATGAATATTGTGATACAAAAATATACATTGCATTTAGCTTCAGTGGTGATATTATGGCCTCCTGCGAAAACGTAACTAAACTCAGGAGCTCCTGAGTGGCACCTCTAGAGTAACATGCACTTGACTGGGAGCTGACATTATTTATTACAGACAACATACTTACATGCATTAATGAATAATACGACTGCTTGCCAGTATAAAAGAGGAAGTGAAATGGTCGGCCGTCTTCTCCCCACTGGATTTCTAATGGAAAGCAAGATCAGACAAGAAAGCAATATACAATCACTAAAAAAAAAAAAACTCTTGTATTTAACTCCGGGTATAAACCTCTTTCATAATACTGACTGTCTTTTTAAATATCAGAGAACAAAGACATTTTATGGGTGTTCAATCTGCCTGGAAATCTAATAGCTTAGACAATCTTTTTTAAAGCTAATCTCCCTCTGCAACTACAATAAAATATTTAACATTATAGTTGCAAATATCATTTTACATAAGGAAATCCCTTGTGTACATCTTAAACTATAAAAGACTGTATAGGTGGTATTACAAATAGAAGTACATATTCTAGATTAAAAAGAAGTACAAAGTAAGAGACAACTGAAATCTACATTGAAAAGTGAAAGATGAAAGATTAGCAGTTCTGGAAAACAGTGCTAAAACAAGGTTTTTATTAGCATAATACGCCTAAGCTAAACTAAGTATGTGTACAATCGTCTTTTGTGGGCAACAACCATATTCAGAACTTGGGTGATTTTAGAACTCGTTCGTGTTATTACACATGGGATATTTAAATACAAAGACCTATCCTATAGTTTACATAACTAGTTCAGGAAAAAAAATAAATGTTTCATATTAATTCAGCTCATCCAGTTTTAATCTGGATTTTATTCATTACAAAATGTTATTTAAAGACAAATAAATTTCAACTTTGGAGAAAAACAAAAAGGTGAACTTATATAACGTAACAAAGATCACTTTCATATAAATAAAAATTACAAAAAAAAAACCAAAACAACCAAACAAACAAAAACCTGAGAGCTTTTTACAAATTGAACTGTAGAGAAAGTCCCAGCCATTTTATCCAGCGAAGTTCAATTAAAGCTATCTATAAACTAAAGGCAAAGATAAGACTCCAAAAACCTGTCTGATAAGCACAATATATATTGGATTGGAACACTGAGATATAATACAGCAGAAGCTGAATGTAAAGATGCAAAACTTAGCAGAAAAGAAAGAATACAGGGGACTTTTACCCATATATATTACTAGTGGCCTGTGTGATTTTCCACGTATGCACTTGTGAAAGCATATTTTGTTGAAATTACTGTTCTGGAAACATTCTGAAATATAAATTTAAGTTTTGGTACTTCAAAGTTATCAAAGACACAATACATAGACAAGACAAAGCTGCCTTAAGAGATACTTATTGAAAGTGTTATTTTTAGATATAAATACAAAACTACACACTTATACTGATTTGTTCTTACAGTCCTCAGGATATAGCTAGCATTTCAAAGAATTCTTTAGTCCTGAAAGCATATAGAATAGTAGCTTAGTTCTTCCATAAAACAGCTCTTGGATTTTAAAATTGCTTAATGATTAACTCTCTCCTACCCTTTCACTTTCTGCTTTTTTACTTCACAATACATGGAAGTTAAAAAATAAGGCATGGTACCATTTGAAAGCTGAAATTCCAAAATTTCAGATAGTTTAGACAGCTTTCCAAAAGACATCAAGTCCCCAAAAAAACAAGTATAAATTATTCCAGCAACAGGAAAAAGGAAGGAAAATTGTAAGATTTTAATGATAATCAGAAGTGTTCATCTGGGACTTGGTAGCTCAGTGAATGTAGAATTTCACACCCATGCTACTAGTTCATACCAAATGCTAGTCAAAAACAGACAACAGGTTTTGATCTTATCTTTTAAATGTTCTGTGTAAAATTAAATTGTCGATTTTAATGAACTGCCCAACATACTGCCATATCACTGACATCTGGGACTTTATACGGTGTCTCAGGAGCAAGACCAAAGACAGTATGGACACACATGCAGAGTTAGGACTTTAAGGTCAAAGAACTGATTAGCAGAGTCTACTGCTATTCTTTCAACAAATTAACACTGTAATTTCTAATCTTCTAGAGCAACAAAGTCACAAATAAAACTTTTGGTTTAAAATAGTATTAATGAATATTTTATGGAGGTGATAGACAGCTCTGACAAAAAGCTACTGAATTTAACAAAAGGTTTTCCCATGACTTCAAGAGATTCTACACATCATTCTATTTATTGCTTACTTTTAAACAATGAAAAACATTTATCTTAGTCAGTTAACACAACTTCTGAGAAGATCAGTGGTATTCTGAAATAGACCAGTAATTTTTATCCTAAAACACAGAATATCAGATTGACTTTTACTGCTCATGTCTTAGCAGACATTAGGAACATAGGGAAAAGAGCCAATCCATAAAAATAAGAAATTCTACATATGCAACAGCTCTAATACTTAGAAATAAAAAAATAAATATCTAAGAACACTTACTTCTCTGCTCTGGAAAAACTTCAGTAGGATGCTGTAAATATAAAAACAAATATCAGCAAAAGGAAAAAGTTACTCAAAATATCATGCTACAGTTATTCACAAATGTAACAAGAAATCCTACCTTCATCATAGGTCTGGCTTGTTTGTCGAATAAACCAGAAGGAAAGAGATAGGCAATAGCTCTCTGAAAACAAGAAGAAAGATCTTGTATGTGACTTTTTTCCCCAGAAAAGCATCATCAAAACATTTCTTACGTACTTTCTTATGAACAAAAAATAGCGTAACTTTTGTACAGTAGGCAACCAAATCAGTAAGCAAATATGACACATATGTGATGTGCTGAAAAGAAAAGCAGGTAATTTCCTCTGGAATCCTCAGGAGAAGTAAAACCTCATTCCGAAGGCTGTACTCTACTGCATCAGAATGAGTGAACTTTCTTCTGCCAAGTTTAATTTTTATAGAACCCATTTATCGTAACTTACCAGAACTACTCGAGTGCAAAGACGACCTCTATACACAGTGATTTTCCAGTAAAATTTCAAGTGCTGTGACTTCCAGAGGAAATCGCAACACTTATCTATTTATCTTTCTGAAAGTATCAGTGCTTTTTAACAGTGCCTGCTGACAGACCAAGCACAGAAATTTTAGTTAAAGAAACAGGAAAAAGCCAAATTTTAAACATTTGGAATCCCACTTTCTACAATTTCCAGACATAGTTTCCTCAAGTCTAAAAAGCCATGTTTGTTGTGGCAGTAATAGATATTTTACATACCCTAAATAAGCATTTCATTGATCACTGCATTTGGAAACAACTGTGAATCACTAAAATCTTTGCTGAACTTGAACTAACTGCTCAGACAAGAAAGACTCAAGTGACATTTTTTTCCTTAGATACCTAAAAGTTTGCTAAAATATTTTAGAAAAATGTATGACATTCATTACACACTTACTGTTTACTGTTTTCACTAAGTATTTACTGAGTATTACTGCTTTCACTAAGTACAAGGTACATACTTTACTGTTACCTAACCAATATTTACCAGTATTTATGTGATGTATAAAATGAGCACTATTTGCCCCCAACAAATGAAGTTAATTTACCAATACTCCAAATCATTCTGGCAAAATGTAAGGCAAAGCACCTTACAAAGTTAAGCCCTACGACACACGTTTCTGTTCAACATCATCTTACTCTCCCTCTTCAATGTAACTAAACCATAATTTAATAATGCATTTGTCAGAGCAGTTTGTTTTCATTTGCTTTTAAAAACAAACCAGAAAAGGCTACCCACCAAAAGCTCCCAGATGCAGGAGTCTGGCAAGTGTAGCCAACTTCAGACAGTGGGTAGAAGAGCTTCAGACAGAAATGTTGTGCTTGTACAGTAAAATGGACCAATCAAATAAACCCTTCTGGCAGTGGTCTCATTTATATTTCCATTAGACAGTACAGAAAAGTAGAATTACAATAAAATCTGAGTTTAAAATCTTCTCTCGAGAAGAATGGTTCTTTGTTAGTTAGGCTACCTTAGGGCTATTACTCGCTGATAATTTTTTCCATAGACTTGCAGTGGTTTGTCAGTGCTTCAACGGATTTAATATGCACGGGGTGTAAAAAGACCTAACCTATTACTTTCATTAATCCCCTACTGGCATTCTGAACAGAAATTTTCAGAATTCTGAAGCAAACAAAAGGCTTAACTTGATTTTATAAAATGGTAATTTTGTTTCTCTTAGTGACTACTGTATTCCCATTTGTTAGTCAATGGGCATTTTATGCATACACACAGTAGGTGAACACCTATTTATGAACAAATGGGGATTAATTATGATGACAAGAGAGAAATCTGCTGTGAGCCAAATGATGTTAAACCAACACCTTATATAATATATTAAAAGAAATTATTACAGGATCCTGAGACTGACTGTGTGTGTACTTAAGACATAATCTTTATACAAGCATTTCCAGAATCTCAGCCAAAACAGTTACTGTAACTATGACACCTTAATAAATGCCAAATATAACAATTTAACATTTACAATGAAAAAAGTAGCTGCCATCTGAGACCTTCTACCTCTCGGAAAGTTTATTTTATTGCTAAGTGTATGCTCGTGTCTTTCACACTACAGCATGAACACATCCTGTATTAAGAAATCCTAACATCTACTCTCAGATCTCCACACAATAACTAACCAAAGAAGAATGGCTCATTTTATAAGCTTTTTTTTTTTGTTGTTACAAAATGGAAAGAAATAGTCTTCCTGACCTCTCTTTTTATGGAAATGTAATCAAGGATGAACAATCCTGGAATGCAACAGACTCCGGCTCAACTTTATTCTGGAGTTTCTTCTTAATTTTACATAGCTAGGTCCTCAGGCTGTACTTCTACCAACTACATAGCAAGTGAGACTGCCTCTTGGGAACTTCATCTACAGAAGCTGATTTTGTCTATGCAAACGTTTCATTTTTGTAGAAAAGAAATACTTTTAAAAAGCCCTGTACTAGCAATATAAAAAGACGGTGGATCAATCTGAGGAATTACACCAGAATTAGTCTCTCCAAACTGCAGCTGAAGCACATAACCATGAAATTATTTCCTTGAAATCTTTTTAAAATGTCTGCAGATATGGAACACAGGTTTTCTTTCTGGAATCTCCAAGTCTCAAACCAAAATTCCACAGAGAATTAACTGCACGTGCTGCATTTTCCTGAACAGAAAAAGCAGGTGAATGTTTCTCTTAAAACTTTATAATCAAGGTGTAAATGCTAGCAGTAAAGTTCCCAAGAAATCTTTTAGATTTAACTGCAGTTTCCCATTCCAGAAGCAGTTTTCAGCTCAAGGGTCCTAGCCCACACCCTTTATTTAGTGCTTATTTGGACTTGAACTCCACATTAAAGGAACTGTTGTGCTGAATATGAAAGAACGGCTTTCTTAATGTCATCATGTGAGCTATATAAGATACATTCACCCCGCTCTAGACTCCACAGGTTCTGGGCTGCTATTTCACATTCTATTTGTTAAATCACACTGTTGCCATTGTCTTTGGAAATAAATCACGACTTTCTAAAAATGAAACATCCATAATTATTTTCAGCAGAATCACAATTAAAAATCCTGGTACCTAATAACACAACAGTGTTTCCAAAAATAATTACATAAATTACTTGAAAAAGGTGGAATGGGTATAGTCTGCTTCTGCTATGAGTTACTGAAAAAAAAATTTAGTCATGTCCTTTAAGGATTTGAAAATCTTTGTTTTTGAATTTCACTGTTGATCCACACAGAGAAAAAGAAAATACTCAGTAGTCACACCTTTAAAAACAGCCGATCATAATGAACGCATTAGTAACAAGATAGTTTACATCTGACTGCACAGTTGGTAAACTTAACTTTCCTGTACCAAACTAAAAGAAATCCTGTTATATCATCACTTGTCGAGGGACCAGAAGAGTCAATATCCTGCCCACAGAGCTAAAATGTCTTTCACTTGCAGCTTTAAGTCAGAATTCAAACCAGCTGGAATAATGAGTACATCCCTATTAAGAAAAAAAAAATAAACAAAACCAGAGAAATCCAAAAAATCTATCTGGCAGTCCTTCAAACATGCAAACCAATTAATTAAATAATCTGTCCAGCACTGCATGTGGTATGTTGTGCAAATTTAGTGTACATGCCACACCCTCACCTTTCCTCTTCCCTGTGGATGTTGCACATCCTGACAGCTGATCCTCCTTCCCTTCCTACCATCTCCCCACAAGCCAAGAAGTTTTGTTTGCTCACTCTCTCACACGTTAGAGACTAACTCTGAATCAAACAGGTTCAGCTGGGTCAGTAACAGTTACTTTTTGTTTTGCTTTTTTCCCTATTGTCTTGAGAAACTAAGAATTCAATACTTTAATTCAAATAGAGTTGACTGAGTCATATTGGGAAAGAAGACTTCAACACTTCAGTTCTTAAATTGATCTTGCCCAAGTGTCTTTCCACATTTTTACTGAAGCTCAAACACAACACATTCCACTAATTCCTGTTACTCAAAACATGTGCAAAGATAGTTATCAGTAACATCCAGTGAAGAAAGGTATTTTATGGAATAGGAAAGAAGAAAGAAAAAAAAAATTAAAAAAACCCAAACAAACACCACCTCTACCCTGGGGCTCCTTTGCAGCAGCACCCTTTTTGGCAGCGGGCTCAAGAATCCAGCTCATTCCTTTTTAAATATATACGAAATTTTAATCATCAAAACACTGAAGTGAGAAGTGACACTTTATGCCATAACATTTTAATGAAACACCTGAGCAAAAGCTGTTTCAGCTTCTACTCCTCAACTTGATCACACGAGAGCCACTTCCTTCTTAAACTGTGCCTCTTGAATCACAGCATTTAGTCACTGTACTTCATCACCTCTCAGACCGAGATGTTTTCTGGAACAGCTGTTTTCCTTCTAACCACACTAGCAGTATTCTTCAACAGTTTTCAGCATTCAAAATCCAGAATATCTGGGGTAAACCCAGGAATGAATGAAACAAAAATGGGACACAAAATGTTAACTCTGAAATATTTTTTTTTTTTATTTAACAAGACAGAAAAGGTTAAGAACAAAACAAACCAAGCCACAACTCCCTTCCCCTAAAAAAGTGACACAACTAAGTTTATATTGCAAAACAAACCCCTCCTCTAACAACTAACTGCTAAAATTTATTGAAACCACCCCATCACTGTTCATCTAAAGCTGAATTGTAGCTCGTACAGAAAGAAGTTTCAAGTTCAAAGGGACATACCATTTTAACTCTATCACTTGAAAAAAAACCAAAACAAGCAAAACAATCCACTGTAATTATATGAAAAACCTCATCTTCTTTTAATAATACATTATTTTTATACTATGTAATCACTTTCAAAATGAAAATTAATGTCTTGTCACTAGCTTGCAGAGCAAAAAAACCCCAAAAAAATCTGTTGAAAGAAATAGTCTCTATTTCTATCTTAATTTCATTTTTTCAAAATATGGACCAGTACCAGAAAGAGTTAAAAAAAATTACGGCATTCATCAGCTCGGATTGATGCAGAAGTAAAAAAATATTGATGCAGAGTTTGCTTCCACTGGGAAAAAAAAATTAAAAGAGTTGAAAAAAAGCATTCAAGCTTCAACTACTTAAATAAATCCAAAATCCATTATTTCTTGTAAGGACAATGCTGGACAAGACACTCTTCTTGCAGACAACAGGCAGTTCAGAAACACATTTTGTTCTGAATAACATTTCTGACATTTCACATTTGCCAATATTCCCTCATTTCTAATACTCTGCATTGCTAAAATCTGAACGTTATTTAAAAATGAGACATGCCGAGTCACCTTGAAAAGCAACTGAATACAAGCAATTTTTCATGAAAGAAGTCTTAATTTTTTGAAAGAAACCTTATGAGGAATTGAGTTTTTCAAATTTAACATTTTCACAGTTAACAGTCTTACTGGTACTTTTCGAACACTATACAAGCTAGTAGAGGAAAACATGTATTTTAAATTATTCCATCTGCTTGACAACAATCTATTAGGTCATAAGACAGACAACAAGCAAAAATGAACGCATATCTTTAGCTTTTGAGTTTTACTAACTCTTACGGGGAAAGAGTATTGCTTTATGATGAGCTCGTATCTGGGAGAGCATTTAGTGACTGCATAAAAATGAATAATAAAAATACTGGCATATAAATAGGTCATGAAGCTTAAGATGCTCTTCTTGTATTAATCTTACTTAGATTTCTGGGCTTTAAAGTGCAATATCACAGAACTGACAGTGGAAAATGACTGTGGGCTGTTTACTACAACTGTAAGTTAAAAGTTAAATCACAAAATAAAAGGATTACAGACTCAAACGGGGAAAAGCACTAGGTCAGGACTGCAATCTCTATTAATTAGGTATCCCAGCTGGGCAGTGGGTATGCAGCTGTTAACTTGATCAATGACTTACCTAAATGTCATCTCTACTGATTCGCTTATAAATTACCAGCAAGTGAGACTAATGTACAGGTGCTAATTTATTTAAACTGTTCTCTGCAGTTCTACATAGCTTTATAAACTGCATCTGGCACCTAATGTTAGCTGTCAGTTGTACTTAGACATGCCTGTCCTAACGACTCTGTTCATTAGAAATGAGCACAAATTATGAAATATTGTGAAAAATGATACATCAAATGGAATGGGCAAAGCAAATCAATTAGAAAAACTTCATAGCACATATTCACACATAGGAGAATAAAACATCCTAGCTTCAGAGTGAGGTCTATAATACCAATTAAAAAGCAATTGGTAGACTTGTGCACAGTTATATATCAATTTGCTGGATTTTTTTTCTCCTCCAGAAATGCTGTTGTAATGCACAGCTTAACTTTTCGTTCCTAAATAAAAGCATCAGTAAGACGCAATTCTGCTTCCACAACATCTGAGGATTAGCAAGTAAGTCAACTTTTTTTCCTGTTTTAAAACTTCACAAGGTTTAGCTTTTATTAAACCCTACCTAAAACTCCAGTGAAGGACAGAATCCTAGGATGTCTACTTTTGAAATACACTGCAAAGACTGATTAACAGCAGAAGACATGGAGGTATATAAGCACTCATCAGAAAGAATTATTGCTGTTCAAAATGTAAAGCTTGGTAATTCTCCTGCCAGTGCTTAAGGAGCTTTTATATTTTTATAACAGAAATTTAATTATGCATAGCAGACACTGTTATACACTCTAATTATTTCCCAGCACCTGATGGAATATGAAGAAATCAAACACGTACCACAGATACTTGATATCACCAAACAAAATGCTACTCTTTTGGCTCCACTTTCCATCTTTTCAGAAACAGTCTGCAAAGCAGTCCCATACTTGTCACCTGCACTGCATCTGTAAAAGCTAATTTCCAGAATGAATCTGCTTTTACTAATGGTGGAGCTTAGTTAATGTCGTGCAAATGATCGTAGTGCTGTGCATTTATAAAGTAGAAACCACTACGTAGGTACGGTCATTTTGCATCTCTTGCAGTCTTGCTTTCTAGAAGCCTTTCTCCCTAGACCCTATCAAGGAAGGAAGGAAGCCAGACTACAGATTAATGCATTCTCCTACCATTAACCTTCCAGGCAAACTGAACTATCAGCATCATCATTGTACTGTATTAACATGGGAGGTATTCTGGTGGTAGATTGCTGCATGTTTACTTCGCAAGAAAGTAACTCAAAGAAATGAAGATCATTAAAAGTAAGAAAAAAACATCTGGAAAATACATGAAAAGGAAATTTTATAGTTTGCAGAGAAATAAAATAGCCCATGTAAAGAAGCAGCCTGGTATAACTGCTGACCTCAATGAACACTTTTACTGCTGACCTTACCCACTCACACTGAGACTGGCACGGTCTCTGCACTGGCACTCGTTTGTAATAGGGCAGAACGATTCCTACGTCTCTGCATGAAAGTGGACACAGTATCAGTGCATAGCTTTGCACTCACAAAGCTTGATTTTCTATGGATTTGTGACCTGAACTCAAGCTGCCTTTACAGATTTTCTGATACCTGATAAAACTCAAGTCTCAGCCTTTTTCTCAACAGGCCATTACTCTGGATCTCTTTACCTTGCTGCCTGTTTTCAGAACTTAGTTTTGAAGCCTGTCAAACATACTGGAAATGAGCCTGTATCACAACCTACAGATTATTTCTTGGCATAAGCACACTGTCAAGACCTCTCAAATGGACACAGCCACGGAGACAGAATTTTGCCACTAAGAGAGGCAATGAACAAATCTCCACGCCCTGAAAAAATCTAAACCATGGACACCTCTTGCTTTGCGCTTACCACATCACCACCTCTATCCTAAGGGCCCTGCTGGCACACTGGGCTGCCTTGGCTATAGCAGTAGCATTGCTGCTGTGCAAAGAAAACTTCAGCCATGAGACTTCACGCAGCTTCACCTAAGAGTGAATGTCACCAGATGACATTTCTCCTTCCTACCTCTGATGTATGATAAAATAAGACAGAAATGACAGAAGTGAAGGCCAGGTGAGATGTTAAAAAAAAAAAAAAAAGGAGAAAAAAAGAAAAATCCATGCAACAAAACATTTTTCTGAGTGAAAGGGAGCTTATCTTTACATGAGCCTAAATGACAGAGAGAAAGAGGAGGCCACCCATCTGCCAGTCATGAGAGGGAATGACAATAAAATAGTATGTTTGTAGATACTGATATGAGCTTAAATTCACATCTACATTAAAATCCTCAAGCTAAACCAGTGCACTGGTTATAAAATATCCTATAAAATTTAATATACGTTACCAGGAACCACGGTATCACACAAGAAAACCCTAAGTATACACAGCAGGTCAAATTGTGAGTAAATGTTTTGAAATGCTACATAAACCTTTACAGTGCCTCTTACAACCTCAGATCAAGGGGATTATCCATTAGCACTTTTAAAAAGAACCTACTGTGCTTTAGCAAGATATAGTATGTAGCTCTATACTGTGATGTCTGACCTCACACGGTAGCAGAGGTAGAATGTCTATTCACAGTCACAGTTGCAATGTTTGCAATGTATAGTAGCATTCTTGCTTATTCTGACAGTTTGATTAAAATTCACAGAGGGCTGAGGGGCTCATGCTGAAGTAAAGTGCTTTCAATATCTGAAACTCTACAGTAAATTACTTCTCCAACAGAGCAACTGTACTTACATCAATATCCTCTTGGGTAAAAGTTTCTGGATCTTCTCCCATCATGTTGGCTAAATGTCTCTTTCCCAGGTTGAACTCTTCAATCTGTTTTTTAATAAATGCCTCCGTGTACTTTTCAGGTCCTGAGGCTCCTACATTTTTCCTCTGCACTGTTGTAGTGGTACAGATCAGCCTTAATGTCTAACAATAAAAGAAAACAAAAGGAAAAAAAAGAAAAAAGTGAGAGATTTATTTTACATTTCTGGCATAGTGAGCCCTAAATAAAATAAATACATGAACAGTATAGCAAACTATTCATACCTATAACAAGATTCAACACATTACAGGAATAAGTTAGGAAAAATATTATTACTCATTAAACCATTTTCTTCCAATGGTTTAACGTCCATGAACAGGTAAACACATTCTAAAAGCCTCGCATTTTCACATATTACAATTAATTGAGAAGATTTTTTTGATGGAAAGAAACATAGTACATCCTATGTCAGGAACATCCACCAAAAGCAAGAACAGCACCGATCGGCAGATCCCACCATAAAAGAAAACAAAAATCCATCAGCAAATAAGCAGGTTTTGCCTTCACCTGAAGGCATCCCACAACAAAGTATGATAAGAATATGCAGGGCAGCTCCCTAGCGGCTTTTCAGAAGCCACTGACCAAATACTCCTAAAAGCTCTGGAAAGGCTGTGGAGTGCTCCTTTCTTGTTCGCCGTGCCAGAATGGTTCTTAAGCTACTTCACTGTCTCAAGTAAACCAATTAGAAAACTAGTAGGGTAGTCCAGCAGCAACTACTACTGAGCACTGGACCAGCTCAGGTCATAACTCAGGAGATAGTTACCTTCTGATCTTTGTGGCATACAGGTTTGGTCTTACTTCTATTAAGATAATCAGTTGTTAAGATGACTAATTTCACTGATGCTCTCTGCCACACAAACAGGAGCTTCGCTGGCAGAGCTGCAATGTCTCAATTCTGGCCTAGTGTCAATATTATGCACTATTTCGGCTCTCCAACATTAGTATTAAAGTTCTCTGCAGCTTAATTATTCTACAAACTGAATGAGAACTGATTATTTGTGTGGTCTTCTGTGGGTGGGGGGAGGAAGGGAATCACAAGGAAGAAAGCGATGTGAGACAGAAAAGCAAAGACAGGAAAAGAATCACTTCTGATTCAGAAAAATGCCAAGTTTTGTTCGTCACATAGCACCCTGAAAGACTTCACCCCCATCCCTTCAACATGCCACAGCTAGGCTTCGTGAGCAGACAGTGCAGCCTCACAAGGCAGAGAGTGCCCATCTCACAGTCCACCCCTGCCAGCATTCTTTCCTCCACTCCCTTTACTCGCCGTGTGCAAGCTCTGGCACAGGACTCCTCTGCAAGCCAACTCAGCTCTCTACATGTGGCAGAACGCTAACTTCTGCTTCATTCCAACAAGCAGGCAATTCTCAGCCAAGCTGGTAAGTCCGAGTAGTTCAGAGATCACTCTGAGAATCGCCAAAGCTGGAACAAGAAGGTGCCTGAAACACACTATTGGGAGGAAGAAAGTACAGGGGGAGTCCTTTCTTTACCTTCATTTCCTTGAGCAAATTATTAAATTGCCCCTGCTGCTCCGGGAGCTGCAGCCTCATTCTAGCTTTAGCAAAACATTAAAAATCAAACACATGCAGCATTGTGAACTAGTTCTGATTACAAGGAACAGAACAAAGGTAGTATTTGAAATTATTCAATGTTCTCCAAGTCATGAGAATTGTCTTCTTCAGAGCACAATTTAGACATGCTGAGCATTTTGATGGATTTCACCCTTCTGAGTTCAGCTAATATAAATAAAGCACTTGCTACCTTCCTGTAACTAACACAAACACAACAGTAATCTCAAAACCCAGTTATAACCACAACAATACAAACACATGTCTCATCAAAACAAGATTACATAAATGTATTTGCAAGGCAAATACAAAAGCAGATCAAACTTGTACCTTCTGTTAGTAACGTCAGTTAGCTTACAAGAACTTCTCCTGTGACAAGAAGCTTTTGGTGTTCTGCATTACATGGTCAAGTCCTACATTAAGAGGAAATGAAACACAGCTTTTCTTTGTACTTTCACAGAGCCTGGTTGGTAGTTTGGGCATCTGGGAGTCCGGCATGGAGTGATGCAACTCATCTAATTTGCTGCACATATGTAAAGCTAGTCATGAGCAACTTACTCATCCATGCCTGTGTCAGTCTTCAATATGCCGAAAGTAACAACTCCACTTGAAATTTCAATTTGAAGTAAAGACTACGATGCCTTAAGCCTGTATATAGGCATACCTGGGCTGCAAGATGGGTCCTATGAATTCAATCAGGTTTGATATAGAAGGTAATCTTTGAATAAGATCACATGAGTCAGAAAGGACTGACCCTCTGTGCTTTTACCTGACAGACAAAGATTTGCCCCTCAGGGTATGAACCTCAGGAAAGTAACACATACCTAAAAACAGGACTAAGTTAGAATTTGGTGCTGAAGAGCCTGTTGCTGCTTCATTTTCTCCACAGCTTATATGTATTGCATGCAGTGCTAATTCTGGTTTGTCTCCTCCTGTTTCTTTTCTTTTTAATATTCATGTTTCCTGTGAGGAAACATTGACTTACACATAATTAAAAGAAAAATAATAAAAATTTTAAATGTACACATTTTCCACAGGCAAGGCTCTAGTGATTTCCTTATAAAGCAGTGAGGAAAGCAAAGGTATCTCCACGTATTCCCTCTTCTTCTCTCCTAGTCACTCCTCAGGAAAGAATTCAATTTATCTTCTGTCTAACTTGTCTTAATAGTAACTAATTATTTGTAATTCTTGTTAATGAACATATGATTCCTTATTACTGGGCCCAAAATAGCTTTCTCTCTGGTATGCTTTAAACAGAATACTTTAAAAAAGATTGCTTTCATCTTATTCCTGTCAATTTCTATTGTAATTTTCTCATTTTTGTCCTTCTTCCCTCAAGCTATTCATATTCTTCCCCAGTTTCAATTCGTCACTAATCAAAAGTCCCTGGACACACAAACTGTTCATAATTAGAAAACAGCCTCTTATGCAAATTAATATCTATTGTATTGGGTACCTCTTCTGGGATAAGAGCACTATTTCATGGGTGGCACAGGCAGAAACTGCAAAGCACAGCTAAATGCTTCTGGAGTTTCAGTCAAACAAGAAAGCATGCTCCTCTACTTTGCAGAGGAAACCACAGAGGTTTGCATTCACTTCTCACACATTTCATAAAGCATTACTGAAGACAGCAGTCTCACCACTCTTTAAATAATAGTAATGCTTATTAACATTATTAACAATGCTCATGAAATAATAAGCTCTTCCACCTGAACTCAAGAGAAAGGACAGCCTTTACTTCTGGACACAACTCCTCGTGATTAACAATGGTTAACCACCTTCCTTCCCAACTCCTTTCTGAGCAACCTAGAATTTAAACTGTTTGGAAAATCCTGATTTTACAGGTAGACCATAAACTTATAGAAAATCAGCTTATGTTAAATTTGCCTTAGAGAAAAATTAGCATTTTCAGACAACTTCAACTTCTCTGGCCTATTTTCTTCTAAGAAGAGAAGTAACTAGGACTGTCTATTTACTCATTCTGTTCATTTTGCTTCACTGGAGTTACATGGATATAAACCACACCAACTAACAGAGAAGTCAAGTTTCCTGTACTTTTGGAATGGGAGGAAAGGTGGATTGGAGTCAAAAGATTTAAATTCAAGCCCAAAAGTTGTCTATTTTACAAGACAGAGTTACAGAGACAGAAGATGACACCAAATGACATGGCACACATACTTTTGCACCATTTTCATGATTCTTCCATGCTCTAAGCTGGCAGACTTCAACCGCCTCCTTTTCAAAAACCACACAGTGCACAAACCAATTTGTACTAAGAAGTTATCTCTGGGAAAGGACTTCACTAAGAGTTGTGAAACTGGAGCTGTATAACCACATCAGTACGCAGGACTAAAGCTGCCCAGTGTCCAATACTCCAGCTACTGGCACAGCTGCTGCTACTGAACCCAGCAGACATGCAAGACAGTCCTCTGTTTATTTGCTGCACAAGAAAAAACATTTTTTACACAGCAGTTATACAGAATATAAATGCTCAGAGCCATCCCAAGTTCTAAAAAACTGCATTTTCCTCAATAAGTGCGTTTGGGATTTCTAGAATGCTGTTTCACAAAAATGTGCTTTAATTGATTTACTTGAAACAACATTGACATAATCTTAGATTTCAATTGGCCTACAAAATAATTACGTGAACCAGTAACAGACTTATTTCTCAGAAGCATTTTGCAAAACACATCGGAAAGTATCACATGATGTCAGCAAATATGCGTAAGTGATTTTATGTTATTTTTTATACTTGCTTTCACAAAGTATTTCATCAAAAGAAACTTTTTTTCAAAATTAAGTCCCTTGGCAGACAACCATAGAACTGCATCTCATCTGCTCAGAAAACCTACTTTCTGTGCATGTTTGACCAAATCTACATATTAAGTTTTGCTGTACACTGGGGAAGTAAAAGATAGCTCTAAATGTATCGACACATGGCAAAAGTCAGATGTGTACAACAGGGAACAGAATTCAGATCTGGTTGTTTTTAGGCTTAAGTTTTCAATTACTAACAGGCTTTTCAATTGTAGCTTAGTTAACAACTGCAAAAAAGGCTCCTCTTACATTTCAAGTAAGTAGTTCTGAAAGACTGCCACCAAAGTACTATCATCTCTTTCTGATATTGGTACATGTAACATCCACAGTGATTTAGATAAAGTACTCAACCCAATCAAATTAAACAGGAACTCTGAACTCTTCTGCTGAGAACAGCCATTCAATCACATCAGAGTGAATGATAGATAGTAACCAAGCTAGATCCTTTTTTCTTTACAAATAGCACTAAATCTCTGAGGTTTGCTTATTGAAAGAATAGGAAACTACACCTATTGCTCAGTCAATGCTAAGGTAACTGGAATTACAAAGTTCCTCTCCCATTTTGTCTCTCAATGCAAGAAACTTTAAAGTGAAGAAATTAAACGTTTTCCCCCAGTAAGACAGACAAGAAGTAATGAACTAAACAACTACAAGGGATTTCTAGGACAAGCATCATAAAAAAATTTCCAAACAGTCAGGACAGGTAAGTGACAGGCAAGAAATTGTTATAGCAGGTCAGAACATGGATGCATCAACTTATACCCTGTTCTCAAACACAGCCTCTATCAGAGGCATAAGGACAGTACAAACAGGTAGTGATAATTTTCCCAGGGCACTTGCCTGGTTTCCAGCAATGTGCAGTTCAGACATGCCGGTATCTTGTTTTTAACGGTCCTCAGTGGAATTTTCTTCCAAGTTTCTCAGCTTGCTTTTTGTATTCACATAAAGGCTTACCATCCTGAACATTTTCATCAAACAGTTCCACAAGGTAACTATACCTAATGGAAAGAAGAGTCTCTAAGGTTTCTGTGCCCTGTCTCCCATTTGTTCTCTTCATATCCTTTGGTTCACAGACAGCTAGACAATTTGTATATAGCCACAGGCTCGGGTACTGATCCCATCTCTGGGGGAGAGAGAAAGACAAATGATCCCTCAAGGCCCCTTCCAGTCCTACCTTCCTTGGTGACTCCTCCTTTGAGAACATTCCCTCACTTACAGTACAAATCATTTTCAGGTAAAACTCAAGATGTGCCTGGCCAGGAAAACCAAGTTAACTGTCATAATCATACCCTTGACATGAGATAACCAAAGCAACACAAACTACTCCAACTGAGAATGAAATCAAGTATTAGAATATTTTCAGCTTATTCTCTTTGTCATTCCTTGCATACCTTAAGAGCATGTATTCCTGACTGCTGCATAAAGAATTACCCACATGGGCACCAGGTCTTTATCCCTAATGGGTAAAGTTAATCTAGATGTAACAAATACAAATTGGTCAAATTGCTCCTTCTGGTATTACACTTCATTTCTTCACTGCATCTTTCTTCTGTTACCCCATGGTTTGGTTTAGTTCAGTCACCAACAGTTCTTCAGCCCTTATTATCGTAAATTACTTTGTAACTCGAAAGTATTACCAGCAGGCCTTTTTATCCACTGGTATGGTCACTGATTAAATATATATACAGGTGTATCAAATACCACAGCGCAAACAATACTGACAGCAGCTAAGCTTTTTAATTAAACGGCAATCAGCTGAACACCCCTACCCCCCAAAACAAAATGATTCTGTTTAATCAGAAGTTACCTTACTTGTGGAGCACATTTTCTCTCTCCACTGCAGGTATTCAGAGACCTGTCCTGAGCAACCTGGTCTAGTGGGACATGCCCCTGCCCATGGCAGGCGGGTTGGAACTAGATGGTTTTTAAGGTCCTTTCCAACCCAAATCTTTCTGTGATTCTATGATTCGTGATCTACTCATCTGCTGACTGAACACCACTCACAGAATCACAGCGTTGTCAGGGTTGGAAGAGACCTCTGGAGATCATCCAGTCCAACCCCTCTGCCAAGGCACGGCCACCTAGAGCAGGTAACACAGGAACGAGTCCAGCTGGGTTTGGAATGTCTCCAGGGACGGAGACTCCAGTCCCTGCCAACATCAACGCAGAGAAGTTCTTCATGCTGAGGTGGAACTTCTTGTGTTTCAAGTTTATCATTCAAAATTATCAACCTAAAAACTGCCATCTTATCCGCTGGCTATGCTTTATATACCGCTCTGTTAATTCCAGGCTTAACCAAGCTTCCTCTGTCTCACATCAAAGGAAACAAACGCAGCTCACGGAAGGGAAGACTTGAACGCGGCGCCAGCCCTCGACACTCCCCACGTAGGGCTGCCTCAGCCTCGCCGGCCCAGGAGCGGGGCCAGCACCACACCGGGGCCTCCCAGGCAACGTCCCCGCCTTGGGGACGTTCCCAGCGGGGACGTTCCCGGCGGGACGCGAACCCCCGGCCCCGCCAAGGCCCGCCCGGCTCTCACCTGCGCGCGCGGCTCCGCGCCCCACCGGCGCCACAGCCGCAGCACNCCGGCTGCGCCCGCGGTTCGAGGTCGGCACAGGTTCGCGCTCAGTGGCGCCTCGGCGTTCCTGAAATCCAGCCCCGTCGGAAAAGTGGTGGGTTATTCCTGGAGTTACGGTGCCAGTGGCAACCAGGTCAGCAGGAGACCCCCGGCGCGGCCTCCTATCTCGGAAGGACAGCGTTTAAAGCAGGACTCCTGTCTGAGTACGCCGCGCTGGGACTTGCAGCGTGTCTGGTGCAACAGAACTGCTCTGGAGACTGGTAGCAAAAACCAGATTTCACCGTAGCACTGGTTTGTTTGAATTTGTCCCATGGGAAAAAATCAAGGAATCGCAGAATCAGCTAGGTTGGAAAAGACCTCTGAGATCATCGAGTCCTGCCTGTGGCAATCACTGCCATGTCAGCTAGACCAGGGCACTCAGTGCCACGTCCAGTCTTTCCTTAAACACCTGCAGGGACAGTGACTCCAACACCACCGCGGACAGCCCATTCCAAAGTCTAATCGCCCCTTCTGTGAAGAAATTGTTCCTAATGTCCAACCTAAACCTCCCCTGGTGCAGCTTAATTTCATGTCCTCTTGTCCTGTCGCTGGTTGCCTGGGAGAAGAGGCCAATCCCCACCTGGCTACAGCGTCCTTTTAGGTGGTTGTAGGGAGTGATAAGGGTCACCCCTGAGCAGCCTCTTCTCCAGGCTAAACAACCCCAGCCACCTCAGGTGCCTCTCAGGACTTATGCTCCAGACTTTTCAGCAGCTCCGTTGCCCTTCTCTGGGTGACATATTTTAGAGACACAGCAGTCGTGTCTTGCGGAAGGGAGGCTGGTGTCAATCCTGTCATCTCCCAGGGTAATGACAGCATTTCTGGATGCTGAACCTTGGGAGCTTGAGAGTGTTCCTAGTTTCTCTTAGTTGCAAAGGATATACCCTTATAGGTGATTGGATTTTGTCAGTAGTTTTTTCTACCATGGGAAAAGGGGAAATTAATTAAAAACTGAATTTTAAGAAGCTTTTATTTAGACTTACAGGGACCTTCTTTTTAAGTGGAGTTACTATTTGAGAGGAAATTCTGGAGATGAATCTGTGCTCTTCCAGGTTTATTTTTCTGTTAAGTTTTTCATGGGTGGCCCTTGCTTCCCTCCATGCAGATGTAAGTATGATTTCCTCTCTGGGTTATAAAAGAGGTTATAAGAAAACTGGTCATGGGCAAAGGAGATAATGCATGTGGGAAAGTCAAGGAGAAGCTGCCTGGAAAGGTGCATTTATTCTTGCAGTTGCCAGCTGTGAAAATGAAAGCATCAGCAGTTTTACTGGCATGGATACGTGAAAACGATTGCCATGAACACTGCACTGAAGGAGAGTAGTGAAGTGTCTCTCCTGTGCACACCAGGCCAAACACTGGGAACTGCAGCCACGCTTTCATTCACAGGGTATGTTGGGATGGCATTTAGTTACTAGCTGTTTCTCCAACAGAGAAAAAAGGGGTTGGCTTAAGGTCACAGTCCCACTGACCCACCTTCTGGAGCAGCCAGCAGAGCTGAAGGGGTGGAGAATACCAGCGATGGGTATGGCCTCTTCACGGCCTATGGCGAATCTCATCTGCCATCTGTCGCCCCGCAGCTTGGCTTTGTTCAGCAGCAGAGGAGCTCTTCAGTCCTCACTGTGCTGAGCAATTGTTACTTCTCGCCCCTGTCAGCTCTGCAGAAACAAAGCGCCGCTGGAGTGAACAGTTTTTATTCCCCACATATAATTAATCATCAATTAAGCTTGAGGAGCAGGCCACCTATAAAATATCGCCCACTTATTCTTGGTAACTAGTTGATGTAAATACAACCGCCTTGATTTCCTACATTTTTCTACTCCTTTGCTCACAGTGAAAAAGTCCTAAATGCATTTGCAATCTGGAGCATGATTTCAAAGACATCAGGGTTCATATAGCCCATGGTTTCAGTTGAAAGTTACAGAACTGTTCTTGCGTATTGCTGAATAGAGACCGTGGCGTATGTGAAGTCCAGCAATTAAGGGCTGTGTTGTGTTTCTCTTGGATCATTAGAGCTGTCAGCCCTTAGAAACTGATGGCTGCCCCTTCAAGGCTGAAGATTTTTGCACAAATTTTGGGTTTATTTCCCAACCATCCTGCTGCTGCCTAGGGGTTTACCTGTGCTTGCTTGCCCCTAGAAGACATTTGTACAGAGATCCCCGAGTGACCATTTTCTAGGCTGATAGGAGCGTGTGTAGTTATTACTTGGGATGCTTTGAAGGAAATGTGCTTTTGTGGTAGGCACAGCTAGCATGTTCCAGAAAGA
This sequence comes from Cnemophilus loriae, assembly GCA_013397755.1. Classification (NCBI taxonomy): domain Eukaryota; kingdom Metazoa; phylum Chordata; class Aves; order Passeriformes; family Corvidae; genus Cnemophilus; species Cnemophilus loriae. The sequence continues at coordinate 2,520,784 of VZTF01008854.1, forward strand.
TTCCTTCTGGCGGAAGGATTGCCACTTCTGCTTGAATGGCAGGAGTCTGGGTTTGCCAGTTCTAAATCAGTTTTTAGCACAAATGAGAGAGTGGGATAAAAATGAGCAGAGGTTATTTACGTGCTCAACCACCTGCACCCCATCCCTCTGTCAAAATTTGTTAAGACAGAGGTGGAGGGAAATGCAAGAAAACCATGTTTAATCTACTTATCCCAAGATTAACTCCAAAGGGCTTCTCTTTCTGCCTCTGCATTTAATTGACAGACTGTAGATGCTTACCTAATCCATGCAAACTACCCCAATGTTTCGCTAAGCCCTGTGAGGAACTTTAGTTGCTTGTGTGGCAGGGATGTGCTTTTTGAGCCCAGCTGGGCAATGTTCAACTCTGGGGACCTCTTTGAATTGTGAGCCTGATTACCCATATCCTCGTGTAACCTGCTATTCATGCTCTGTACAGTCGCAGAACTGGGGACTGTTGTTGGCAGCACATTACCTGCTTTTGTTTTTAGATTTAGATAATGAGGAATAAGCATATAATTTGGGATGATTCAAAGCTTTGGAGTGCTGTCTTTGACGATGGCCTGACATAAGGAAAAGGGTGCTTCTGTGTGGGGCTTGAGGTTTCAGAAGTGAAAAATCACTGAAAGCAAAATAAGGAAACCAGGCTGAGCCTGTCACCTGCATGGGTCAGAGGACAGCCTGAGGGGCACATCTGTAGTATATGCAAATTCTTAAGCACAAACTTAAGGCTGGGCTTCAGTCCAAAGTTGCTGATTGCTTATGTTACCAGCCTACATGCAGACAGTCCTGAAGTGAGATTTGGGATGTTCTTTTGTAATCAGAGATGGGATTTGTAGATAGCATGAGTTCAGGTTACTAGTATGGATAGTGTGAAAACCAGTTGCTTGAGGAACAGGTATCCTGGTGGCAGTGCTGGAGATGTATGGCTCTCCAGCTCACTGCCTCATAGATGCAGTCTGAAAATTGGCAAAGATCTGGGGCAGCCCAAAGGTCCGTTGAGCCTGATGGCTTCAGTCTACCAGTGATAGGTGCTTACAGAATCACAGAATATGTTGAGTTGGAAGGCACCCATCAGGATCATCAGGTCCAACTCCTGGTCCTCCACAGGACCATCCCCAAGAGTCAAACCATGTGCCTGAGAGCATTGTCCATATGCTTCTTGAACTCTGTCAGGCTTGGTGCTGTGACCAGTTCCCTGGGGAGCCTTTTCCAATGCCCTGCCACCCTCTGGGTGAAGAACCTTTTCCTAATATCCAACCTAAACTTCCCCTGGCGTATCTTGAGGCTGTTCCCTCCGATCTTGTCACTGGTCACCACAGAGAAGAGATCAGTGCCTGCCCCTCCTCGTCCCCTCAAAAGGAAGTTGTAGACTGTGATGAGGTATAAAGAGACAGGGCAGATATACAGAGAAAACATCTCCTCATCGGTAATGAGCTGAAGACTGTATCTTAGGCTTAGATATGAGAGAAACTCACACAGGAGAAAAGGTCAGAACTTGAGGAAGGATGTAGCAGGATCTGCTGCCTTGCAACAGAACAAGCTGACCTGCAGCAGAGATGGGGGGACTCCATCCATCAGAAGACAAAGCAAATAGTTGTAGGAGAGTTAAAACTTTGCAGGATGCCCTAATCCAAATCCATTTCTGAAGAGACACCTAAATTTTTACATTTTCCCTAAACAAAAATAAAAGAGTAGATTTGTTTTGGAATTCTGAACTAAAGTTATTCTTCTTATAAAGTGTCTTCTGTTCTCTTTCTCCTGTGCCTTTCTTCCTTAAGCTGTAAGTATTTTGGCTGATGTTCTGGGGCACATGTGCCAAAAGGGACAGCAATCAACAGGGCCTGACTGGGTGACAGAATCTCAGGATGTTGCAGTATCCACACACCAAGAGCATTTCTCAGAGCCTAACCAGGAGCACTTTCTGGATTGTCTTTAGACCCAAGGAGGTTTAGGAACACCAGGTCCAGCATTGAACAAAAAATTGGAGTTTTTGGCTAGGGAGAGCACTGGAGAAGAGTGGCTTGACAGAAAGCATTGTGTTTCAGAAGCTGATCAGTATGTGTTTGAAAAAAGCAAAATGAATGTTAAAAATGCAGACAATTCAGCAGTATTTTAACTCTGTTCCAGTTAAGTAATTTCCAGATATTTTATGACATGTGTGTGCTTTTTGACACAGAAATTGTTTTGCATTGATCTTCTTCATCACTACTGAAAGGCTGATATATCCAGAAGTCATGCTTTCTTTAATGCAAACACATAAATTCTATTTTAAAAGGCTAATAATAACAACAACTATTTCATTGCACCTACTTTTCTTCAGATGTGGAACGAGCACACTTCATTTCATAGACTGCATACGCCAGCTACCTAAGGGTTGTCAATTATGTTACGCTATAAAAGGCACTGCACTTAGGGGGCTGTCAGTCAAGTCTGTAGTGAGAGAGATTTCAAGAATCTTTATTCCAACACTATCAAATATAAAAATAAAGCAAATTTACATGACAACACCAAGTATAGAGGAATCCTATTTCATTTTATAGTGAAAGTGGATTGAACTGAGCATGGAATTAGTAAAGGTGAACCAAGAGTAGCCAGAGATCTTCACTTGTAAAGCAGGGCCACCTGTTTTGTTCCTTACCACAGCTTTCCTTCTCCATGAAAGAAGGTGTTACCCAGATTTTCACTGCACTTTGGATCACAGGCCTGCATCTGTTTCATCTTTTCTTCACGGTCTGAGGGTTGCTGGTAGGGGTTTTTTTCCGCACAGTTTATGGGTATCATTGAGCACTGCAAAGCATTTTGGGGAACATTCTTTTCTGCAGTATTATGTTCCAGCTCTGCCATAATTTATGTGCTTGGGTAGACCCCACTGAATTTACAAACAGTTCTCAGAAAGGAGAACTTATATGGATGTAATTTGGAGGCATCTGAAGATAGTTTTATCCCACATGAATGCCAGAGTCAGCCCAAAGAGATCTAAATGCAGTGTCTAGGCCTATTTTTATTTGGCAAGTGCTTTTAGACTATGTAATGTGTCTTTGTCATTTGTCTACCATACACTTTGCCTCCATATGTTTATCACTGTTGCTATTGCTGATTCAGTATTTCAGTAATAGAACCATTTGGAGCTGTTCTTTAGACTAGGGTTTGCATCAGACTTTTTTGTCTCTGTGTGATTAGACTAATGTCATTGCTGATCCTAGCAGCATCTTTTGAGTCAGAGCTGACATTATATCCAGAAACTGTGCCTGTGCTTCCAAATAAAAGAGGCCTAAGGACTGGCGTAGAGACAAAGTGACCTCGATCAGGTCACATCAGCATTGATTTGGGCCACCTTCCCTGTATAGCACAGCTCCTTGGAAGACCCCAAAATAGAACCAGAAATACAAATAATCTCCCTCATCTAGACACAGAGCAGTGGTAGTTTTATTCCTTCATCATGCAGAAGGAAATGTATTGCTATTCCCATTACTGAACCTGTTCGGATTGATCAGCTTTTCATTATTGATTCTTTTGAGGGCTGGATACAAACATATATTCAGAATAAATAGATGAAAACAGTAGTTTTTCAGATTATGTGTGCTTCTCAAAATTCATTTGTAGGTAGGGAGTAGATGCTGTGAGTCCTGTCTGCCTCACCAGATAACCGGAAAATACATCTCAGAGCACACTCTCCTTGGACAACAGGAGGGATTGGCCATTCTGCAGTTTATGGATGCTGCTGGAGGTTGTGAACTCCATCTGTATCTTTGTCAGACTGCAGGCTCTCTTTTGTTTTGAAGGTTGGCATGTATCTTCCTGTGGCCTCACATCTTTCCTGCTGGGTTAAAATTCATGCAGGGTGCATGAAGGTCAATGACCAAGCACTGTCCCACAGAGTGCTGTGCTTCCAGACACTAAGTTAATCCTGCTGAGCAGACCAGGTTGTGGAAGCTGTGGTCACCTTGGCCACAAACTAGTCTAACAGAAGACTGCATTCACCTTCTGAGAACCGGATGGGAGCTGAAAAGTTAGAGAATAGAAGTGGTCCTCTCAGTGTCTTTGGAGTTCAGGAAATGGCAGATCCAGCACCTTGCACTTTTCCATGCTAATTGGAGATGTTCTAAAGAGGACCAAGTGGTTATTCACAACTAAATTTCTTCTCCCCTAAAATGAAACTAATGACCAAAATACCATCCAATTCAGAGCTGAAAAGGAAGCTTTAACTTTACTTTAATAGGCTTTGAACCAGTCTCTGAAATAATGAAGTACAAGAAATTATGACTTAAATGATTTCAGGTTTTAAAACAGCTGTAGCAGCAGGAGCTTCTTAGTCATCAGGGCTTCCACAGAAAAATCTAAAGAAATACATACAATGCATCTTTACCAGAAATAACAAGGAAAGAGAATGACAAATTGGATCTGGGTTAAGAAGGAAAAAAAAGCACAAATCACTACTCTTACTTTCTGACCATTATATTCAAATAACAAAGAAAATAATTTGCAGTTGTCTGCTGTAAAACTCTTTACAGAAACAAGCGAATCATGTGTGTCTGTATTGAATCTATGTCAAGGCCATAAAGTGTCCAGCAAAACCACCTATCTAACATACTGCAGATGTCTTACCCAGATGTTCTGAGTAAAGAACTGATCATTTTTGGCTTCTCTCTTACCTCAGCATGAAGCACTACCTACAGTCTACCCTGTGGGTGCCAGTACTGAACACCCAGTCAACGTGACACCTCCAAGCTGTTCTGCTGCACAAGTAAAGATCTTAATCCACAATAATCTTGTGTGGGTATGGGTGGAGAGGGAAGTAAGCATGGAAAGCTTCTTTAGCATTCACGCATCAATGCAAGAGGTAACCCAAATGCAGAAATAGTATTCTGCTCTTGGAGAACTAAGCTGGCACCTGGAAAGTAGTTTTGCTTACAGATGTTTTATGCCTGCCTGGAGAACCTGTCAGACACTGACCACTTTGAGCCAAGTTCCAACTGTGGGAAATAATCCTGAGGAGAAGAGTACGGAGCACTAATGAATACTTTCTCTTCTCAGCCTGACCTACAGGTAGAAAGGCAGTCCCTGCTTTGACATCTCTTGCTCTGCCATCTTCAGCCATCAAAGAAAGCACTTAGGAGGGTAAATGATATGATCTGAAGCTCACTCATGAAATGGCACACATAATTGAGATTATTATGAGTATCAGTAGAAACTGTCTGAATCATCACCTCCTTACGTGTGAGAATCTAATACTGCATGTCAGGCTAAATCTGAACATCTGCAGCAAGCAACTGTATTTCCCATATTATGATAACTCTGTTTCTAAATGGGAGGTGAAACGGGGGAGAGAAAGTTTGCAGATTTTGAGGGGGAAAAGAGAAGGAAACTCCAACTTCTGTGATCGTAGTCACAAGCTGACTGATTTACTTACTTAAGGATGACATAAGTCGTGTGTCATTTATAATGTGCTGCCACAATCCAGCCGGACATGGTTGGCTGGCAGCAAATTATCCTGAACCTTGTGGAGGTAAGTAGGCTCCAGCATATTTTAAAGATGCCAGACATTTTGTCTCTTTGGCCAAGCCTTCTCAGTCATTTATAAAGTTACATGGAAAGGTCAATCTGTACTTATAGATACAATATGATTTAACCAGATTACATTATTTCCGTTTACTTAAAAAATAAATAAATTTTTAAAAGCACAGCAAAATGAATAGGCTTGTTAAATATCTCTTGGGAAAGGACTTCTCTGTCCCCTGGGATATGACTGCTAGTTTTCCACTCTTCTGAATACATTAAAAAGAGTTAATCAAACTGGAATTTCAGTAAGAGTTTCTGTTGGAATATAGAGGTTCTGAGCAAATATAGTTTTTTAAATGCAAGAAGCCTTCTGAAAAAAGTCTATTTCAGAGTGAAGTTGTCAGTGAAATGTGATACTATTCAAAATAAAAACTACAGTTTCAAACACTAAAAATAAAAGGGGAGATGAGTCAGCTATATGTAACTCTTTTGTTGCGTGAAATTAAATGAGGAATTATTTGGTGAAGTACATTCGGGCTGCTCAGATCACATTTTAAACACCTTATTGGAGTCTGCAAATAATTGGTGTTGCAGTGAGGAACAGGCTTGGGGAAACAAAATTTGTTTTGCCTTTTTCTGTTTTAAATTTTCTGCAAATGGTACGTAGTTTAATTATTACTTTAAATTCCCTATTTAGGTTTATTGAAAGAGTTTCTTGCACTCTAATGGCATATGATTGTTAAGCACCTTCTAATTATTTTGAGAATGTTTACAAACACACATTGGTCTTCAGATTTTTTCTCAGATTAATGCAAATATTTGATGTACAAAATTGGAATAGTTTGAAATTCTTGAGAAAAATCAAATTTTTGTCTTCTCGTGTTCATGCTGGAAATTAGATGATGTTTTGCTTCTTTACTCCAGTAGTAGAACAAATCTAGCCAAATAAATCAACATATCTGAATTAGTCTTCTCATTTCAAATATTAGAGGACTTTCACAAATTCTCAAACCTTTTATGCAATATTCAGTTAATCTCTCAGTTAAGGTTTAATTCTAGAAGATGGTGTGTTTTAGCTGACAGAATACATGGAACAACTTATCACTATCACTGAGTAGTGGCAGTGCTTTTACTGGTCAGGAACACGGTATTCAGAAAAATGTAAAATTTAGGAAACCTCAGAAGTTAAGGTCAGTGAAGCAAATTAATGGGAACGCAGAGTGGAAGATTATAAGAAAATGGAATGTAAATAGCACTGCATTTTTGAACCTGGACATATTTGCAAAAATGGGAGGATTCCATTCTCTTGAAATTCATTTTAGAACTGAGCCAAGGCCAGGATTCTGCTGCCATATGTCTTTAAAGAACTTCTTACCTGGTGAGCAAAGCCATGAATGGCACATTATTCAGTGCCATGCACCACAAGAAGGAATTTCAAAACCAAGTCCTAAGAATTTCCAAGATCAATAAATGGAATTTTTTCAGGCCAGGGACTTTCATCTTGAGGTAGAAGATGACAGCTCTGCCACACTGAGGGGCCATCCTCAGGAGCTCTGGAGATTGGCCTTTTCCCCCATGTCTGTGCCCGCCTTGCCAGCAGAGAGTCATCAGGTGCTTTGTCAGGATGGCAAGCACACTAGTGATTAAGTATTAAATCTACCTACCTTTTGTGGGTGCTGGCCAATACATAGTTGAGTTACAATATGAAGTTATGTACATGCAGCTTGCAGCCTTTTTAAACCCTGCTGAAGATGTCTGAACAAGCTGACCCAAAAAAGGAGCTGTAAAAGGGAGTGGGCAGGAAAATATCTTCTTTTTACTTAAAAATATTCTCCTTAAACCAAAATATATAGTGTTTGTTTATGCTAAAACAAGATCATATCCATAAATCAAAGAAAATAATAAAAAGAGTGATTAATATTCTCTCTTTTGTACCTATTCTGTGTTTGCTTTATAATTTGTAGCAGATGGAAGCCAAATGTTTTTAAAGAATCAAAACTAATTTTATAATAAGATGGTTCATCTTTTCAAAATAACTTCTCCTTAAAATGCCAGTTATCCTTTTGATTTTAAGCTATAAAAACATTACTGTTGGAATATGATAATATTTTTAGTAGCTCCAAGTGAATCTACATTCTTGAGCCTTCTTCCATAATCCATGTCTGAAGATTCTTGCTTTTCACACCACTATCTCATTGTTTTACTTGTCTTTGGAAAAATCTAGAAACCTTTGTCCCACAGCAATATTCTCACTGTCTGCTAACAAGCTGTTATGGTTCTATTTGTGGTAGCTTTTCTTGATTTAGAACAAAATCTGTTTTTTAAAATTTATTTTATTGCATGGGCATATATAGTGCTTTGTGAGTAATTCTAACACAAACCAGTAAAGAAGTCTGTCTTTTTTCTTAGTTAAGATTTAAAGAATTTCGAAGTCAATATTTAAAGAAGTGGAAGTGAAGATATGGAAAGAAAATAAACAGAACTGAGTAAAGTAGAACAGAGAAGGACGTTGACAAAATAGATTTCTGTCAAGTGACAATTCCAAATGTTCATTTAGGAGTAAAAATAAACTGATGATGGTGGTGGGACAGAAGGCTGTGGCAGAAAGGAAGCTATAGTGTGTGTCCAAAACACCTAAATAAACAAGACTGAGCATAAAAGCTCTTATTCTTAAATGCACAGGTAAAAATTCTTAAATACATCCTCAGGTTGCTTAACCAAGGATTCAAAGCATCTAATATAAAAGGTACCAAATACAGATGAATTGTTTTTAATTTTAAAATGCAACTCAACATTTCAAGTGGCAAGATTATCTTAAAATTTCCAACTATGGTCTATCCTGATCTTTTCTCAAGTAAATATCTAGAAAAACTTCTGAAGAAACCCCAGAACAGTAAGTATATTCACACAGTGAATTTCTGGGATAACTTATTGGGCAGAGAAAGCATTCTTTCTTGGAAAGCATTTAATACATCACTATTGCTGGGAGTAGCCCTGGTGTGTCAATGCCATTGTAGCAGAGACAGCTCCTGCCTCTCAAAGATAAGTGAAGAGAAAGTCAGACAAGTTGAACAAATGTCTCTATAGATAGGAGACTTGTTTGAGAAATTTTTATACATGTAATCTCTGAGAGAAAAGTTTACAATCTAGCCTGTTATGATGATTTCAGAAATTTCTCCAGAAATTTTTCTAAAAATTGAGTATACAGTTTTTGAATGGTTGCTATAATGGAGGAAAGGTTTATAGCAAGTAGTTTTGAAACAAATAAATGTTTTCTCTTACTTTAGCAGCAGAGAAGAACAGCTAATGTTAACGTAATTCCATGTCGAAGGTAAAAAATGTGTAGAGATCTAGGAAGTAGGTAATGCTACTGTTAAGTTGTGAAGGAAGGCACGTTGTGTGTACTTTGCACTTCACATTTTATGATGCCAGAAGTTAAATGCATAATGTAAAATTTGCAGGAGCTGAACTATATGATAATTATGATAATTGGGGACATTTCTCTCCAAGGACTGAGCTCTAATAGTTAAGGAGTGACTTGATGTTAAAATAAAAATCACACTATGCATTGATTAATTAAATAAAAGGTATCCAGAAGGTTTATTGCGTAGTAGCAAGGGACATGATTTGTACTTTCTATGGGCGACAGTATGCATTTGTTAAAAACCATATCTCTGTTTACTGGGAGTTAAAAGTGCAACAGGACATACCCTTTCATCTGAAAATTACAACTATGGAAATGAGCACCTAGGTGGGAAGATGTATAACCCTTTTCATTTTTATATTGCCTATAACAGCAGCAAACCCATGCTTTGTGGTGCTTCCATTTCCATTTCTGATAGCCGTGTAAAACAATACTTGCCTCGCTTTCATCCACAGATGTAAGTCAGGCTAACAGCAGCACACATGGACAAGGTACTGCTCTCCAGAGCTGTGTCAGAGAGTGCCCTGGAGTTCTGAGGGTGAATGAAGTGGTCCAGTTCATCATCCACTCTCTCGTGTCACGCTGCAACGCCAAAACAGGCAGAGGGACTTCTGCTAGAAGACTAGACTCAGTGTCTCCAAACCTTTGGAGAATGCCTCATGTCTGGTCCTGAATTTGTGAAGAGAGCAAGTATGTCTTCAGCTGGCAGGTGCTTAAACTACGTTTGGTGGTAATCAAAACATCCTGAGCCCTTGTTCTGGCACTAAGGTCAGCTGTCACAGAGTGGCTTGCAACTGCACTAATAAAGTCTTACCCTTCAGCAAAGGGCATCCACATCCACACCACCTGTTGGAAGTGGTGCCATGGCTGTACTAATTCTTGAACTATGGCTGGTGAAGTCCTATATGGCACAGACCAAAGCTGTGCTTGTAACTATTCTAACTATTCTAAACTATTCTAACTGTAATTTTACAATGCAGCTGATGGACTTCCCCTACCCAAGAACTTTGCCTGACACTGTTTAACTTAGTATATAACCCTAGAGGTTGGATCAGTAAGAGAGTACCAAGAATCACATAGACATGGGCCAAGGAGTCTGATTTCTATGCCCTGGCTTCAGGACATTTAGGAGAAAACCTCTACTGATTTTAAGGTTCATAATGACACTGAAGTCCCTGTGCACAGGTACTGCCTCTGCTTGGAGATATTGTTCCCATGCTGCAGGCTGGGTGGCCTGGGCTTAGAAGGGGATGACAGTCTCCCTTGAAGGGCTGAGGTGGTTAACTCTAAATAAGGTGACATTCGCCCTGAGTTGTGGGGAGCTGTGTGACAACACACACTTTCAGAGCTCACCCTTTTCAGATGAGATCCAAGCTAATTTCTCAGTATGCAGCTACTAGACACTTCTGATCTTGGGCTCAATCCTTTTATCTATATATGTAGGCAGTATGCTATAGATTTAGATCGATTAAGCTGTTTCTCCTCAGGAACCTATGTTTTTTGATCAGTGCTGAGTCACCTTAGGTAGCAGGTCAGAGTGTTTTCCTCATGAGCTTTGGGCTGAGAATATTGCTCTAGCTTTTAGAGTCTAGATGTACTAGGTGATGTTTCAAGTTAAAAAGGGGCTTTTTCAGAGCCTTGTTGTCAGGTCTAGTAGAACAACTAGCTTCTGAAATCTATGAGGACAGACTCAAACGAAAATAGCCTAGATAAATCTGTTGGTGCAGGGAATGGTTTCCAAAATCAGTGTAACTGCTCTGAAATTCACTCCCTTAAAGTCTTCTCCTTTTTAAAGAAGAAACTTCTAGCAGAAGTCCCTCTGCCTGTTTTGGCTGATGCAGTGTGACACGAGGCAAGCAGTTTAAATGCCAAGGCAGTTGATCCGATGTGCAGACTGACATTGAACAAGAAAACCCAAGTGGTTTTATTCTGAAATCATGTTCTTAACTGACTCATCAAAGTTATTTTTGTTTTGTTAGGTTAGAAGAATATGATGATGACATAGTGATGAAGCCTGTTTGTCCTAAGCAGCCTACCCATGATATTTGTTTGTTGTCTTTGTAAGTATATTCTATTAAGGGCATATATTTTTACTATGTAGATGATGCAATGTTAGAAGCTGCTTTCCACACAGTTTAATCTGAGATTGTATGCCATAACATTGCTTACATTGATATGAATACTACTTGAGCTTACAGTGTCAGAGATAGCTATCTCAACAGGATAGTAAAACGGCTGATTACTTCCTGAAGCACCTCTTTAAATTAGGAATCCTCACAATAAAATGCCTTTTAAGAATCCTTTTAATAGTAGAGCATTCAATAGTTAATCACCTTCAAAAACTGTAGGTACCATGGTAAAAGGAGGAAAATGTCCTTCCTCTTTCCACAGGTACTTCATGCTTGTTTGAGATTTAAATGCAGCTTTGGTTTATTATTTTTAAATGCCTTCATTTAATAAGTAATTCAAAAATATTTTTTTTGCAAAATTGAGTAGAAAATAAGAATGCTGAAAGCCTCCTCTCAGTCTAGACTGCTATTTTGTGTGTACAGAGGCAAAATGTTTGATGTCAATCCTGAATAATGTTCAGCAATGTTTTATCCATCTGAGTTATCCAAATATAAGCAAAGGGCAACTCCATATTTCAGTGACCTGACTAGTCCCTTTGCTGAATGGCCAGCTCCACTTAGCTACAGATGGTCATATAATATAAAAGTATAAGACATCACAAAAAGAGGTGCTGTAAGCTCTGGAATCTATTTTTGCAGTCTGTGCTCATATTTTCTATTACATAGGATCTTGTCCTCTGTAGAAAAGTTCCAAAAGTTTATATCAATTAATTTTATTTGATCTATGTAAACTAGAAAAAAATCCCTGAGGCTGACACTTTGAATCCAGTTCAAACTTGTTTAGATTAACTTCTCTTAATTAGCAACCTAAGTGAAAACAAAGCAAGGGCAAAATCACTTCCTATGCACCACTGATGGATGTGTCTTCAGTGAAGAGTTAACATGAATTATCCGTGCTTGAATTACTCTGTTTGTATAAGCTCTGTTTGCATGAAAGCAACCACACTGTGAAATAACACTAGAGTTTGTTTTGTCCACGCTATGCTTGTGTGTAATGCTAACAGTTGTGGATGGGCATCCTATGGATTTCTTTACTGGAGCAAGCTGCAAAACAAAACAAAACAAAACATCCCCAGTTAATTGTTCATAAGAAAAGGCCGACCTCTTTAGACGAGCAGAAGGCACTGAAGGACTGCATACCCTTGAAGTTTTCCCATGGAGCAAACATATGTCCCTGCTACAGGGAGATCAATTGTTAGACTGCATCCATTAGTGGGCCAGCCAGTTAGAGGCACGGGCTTCACCACGCTGAAGTTGGGATCCTGGTTAAACTTGGGCAACTTTTAGGCTAAAGTTAGCTTTGCAGAGATGTTCTTGCATTTGGGATTTGTGCTCCTGCACAGTAAGATGCGGATCTAGTATAGCAAGATTTCCTTGTATTGCTCAAATCAGCTTAGTGACAATAATATGTCAGATCCAGGATGAGCTTGCCTGGGTGCACTGTGTCTGCACCTGCTTTTGAGGTTGTGTGCCTGCTCACAGTGATAGTCTGCATATTTTCCTGAGCCTTTTTCTGTGATATACCCCATTCTATCTATCCTCTGAGATACGTATAAAACTTAGTCATTACACTAAAGATGCATCTTCTATACTCCAAAGTTTGAAAATAAGAAAGAAGGTAACAGTTTTCAGGACAGGTTACTGAGAATGGCAGTTCACTATTGAGGGAAATTGAAAAGAATAGCCAGCTATTCCAAATGAAAAAAAAGCTATGTTTGGGAATCTAAATACATATTTGCTCACTTAAATGAATGGCCTGACTTTTGGAGGTGCTAAGTTGATCCAAACTCAGAATGTTTTCCATCCACAAAAATCTGGCCAATTGCTTTCATGTCTCTCTGTGGAATGTAGTCACCCAAGTTTGACAGTTTTGGCTCTAAGGTTTAACTTGACTGAAAACAAACTGGCTTCAAAACTGTAGGGGAGGTTAGCAGCAGCTGCTCAAACCTATGTATCCAAGAAAGAAAATCTTAAAATGTCAAATGGATTTCTTCTCATGGAGTCAACCAGCAATAAACAGGAACAGAAACATACCTGGAAGGATAAAACCAGACCTCAGTCTTCTGTTTCTTGCTCAGATGATGTTTCTGAGCATCCCTGCCTGGGGTCAGGGGCTCAGGTGGACTGTTGTACAGGAACCTGAGGCTTGTCATTTTCATAACAACATCTATGATTTAGATACTGCTCTCTTCAGTTCTCAGTGGAGGAGCTGTGAGCTGGCACAATTATAACCTCCATATCATTTCTCTTCAAAATACATGAATAATCTTGCAGGAAACAAGAGCTGCCCAGGCTGTGGCAGACTGGTAGAGAATGCTGTAAGACATTTGCAATGCTTTGTGCATCTGTGGATAAAATGGAGTTCAAGGTAGACAGAAAAAGGTAGTTAGGAAACTTTCCAATTGAATTTGAAACTCAAACTGAAACTCAAAAGCTGAGACCAGAATTAGTGAACCTTTTAGTTTTAAGTATTTGAAATTCTAGCATAAAATTATCTTTCAGTAATGGAAAAAATAGAAATTAATATTGAAATGATTCTGCATTCAAGAAGTGCAAATCTGTCTTCAAGTTCATTTAGCAAAGTGACATTTAAATTACTATGAAGAATTGTGTGTGCTATATATTATTTTTAATTTCATAAAATGTTGGGATGAGATTGTCCTGGGATCAGCATATGATTAAACTGATTATATACCTTATATACATGGTATGCTTCTTTTTCAGTCACAATCAAAATACAACCTACTTTTATTAATATAATAATTTAGATGTCATAACTGAAATCTCAGTTAAATATTTTTTAATTTCTATTCATAGCCGTTTATTCTCTATTAACACACTCATTCTTCCCACCTAAAAAAAGATTCTACTTTTCCCATCACCACGATGTCTGACATCTGTTGGGGTGACCCCCTGCCCCCTGCAGCAAGGCACTGCTATGTAGAAATGGACGACAGACAGATGCTCTTCTCCTTATTCTAAAGAACTTTAAAAATACGGATGGGTGCAGAAGAGGGCACCAAATACTAACTGTCAAAGCAGACACTGTTTTTCGCTCCTTAACACCCATGATGAGTATTTTTCTTTTCCTCACTCCCAACCCCCATATATGCATATGTGTCTTAATACTCAAAATAAGTCTTACTATTTTATTTTGAGTCCAGGAACACTTCCATCCAATTTCCTTCAGGCCTGTTGATCTTCCTTTTCTGCTGTGAAAACAAGGGTGTGAGTAGCAGAAAACTAAAGAATATGCTACTGTAACCCATGCTGGCACTCTGTGTCTCTGCTGACTGCCATCTTTAAGCTCAGGCAGCAGAGGTTAAAGCCACTAAGCTCGGAAACTCACGTTTCAGTTCCTGCTACACTTGCTGTGCCACCCTGGGTGTTATACAAAGAGGACTCTTAATGTAAAGTGAAGACTGCATAGTTAAAATTACCTCAGGAAATTCCAAAATTAAGATTTCTAGTGTGATATGGTAATGGAACTATATTACACAGATAGCACCTTCTGCATTTTTATTGCTTTTGTAGTTAAGGCTTATTATCTGTTATACATGCATTCTGACCCAGTTCTTCAAAATCCATTGAAGTCAGGATAGTCAAGGTTTCATCACTGCAGTCCAAGGGTAACTGAAGAATTACATGCTGATGGTAAGGTGCAGGGACAGGGCAGAAGGCAAAAATGATAACTTTACCTAGATCTAGTATTCCTGTTGTCCCAGGACCATGGAATCAAACTCTTCCATCATTGTTCTCTTCTCCTGTAGATGTAGTTTGCACATTTTTCCTCATTGAGGCTGAATATCTGTAGCCTGGTCCATACGTAATTCCCATGGAAAACAGGAATTCCAAATTAAAATCCTTTTGGAGCTGGGCAAGAGTAGTTTTCTTCAGGATTAGTAGAGCACTGAACTATGGGGGAACTAAATGCCCAGCTAGTGATGTATGAGAGCAAAGCTCTTGAGCATGTACTGAAGAATGCTTTGTTTTGGTGTCTAGGAAACTTTGTGGCTGAAAGCAAAGGCAGTGCTAGATATTGGACATATGAAAGGCAATTATGCTGTGCTTGTTCAGAGACTAGAGAAACAAGCAGAGGTTGGTGTGAAGGAACTGAAAAAATTATGAATCAGCAAATAAAAAAGATGTTATAGACATATATATTATTTTACTGACAGTAGAATATTCTGGACATACAAGGTGTTGAATGATTTAACTATTGTCTTTCAGACTATCTGCTAATAATATGTGAGACCAAAGAGACATGGAAAAATTTATCCACATATTTCCATACATGGGATAGGAATCTGTACAATGCCCTTTCATCAGAGCTGCATATCACTATGCACACTCATAACTCAAGCTTTGCAAAAGCTTGGGAAACAACATGGGTGCTAGTAGCTCGAAGTCAGGGTCTTTAAAAATCGAGGAAAGGTATAAAATGGAGAGTCCTTTGTAGACTGACGGTGATGCTCAGACCACCAATGCTAAAAACTTCAATAAGAAGTAGATGTCTGTGTGTGTTGATTTCAGGTACTCCTCTATCAGGTCAGTAAGGGATTTCTTAGGGTCTGTTCCAAGTTTAAGAAGGGAAAGGAGTCTTGGATAATAGCTATAAGCATCATAGCCAAATCATGGAAAGCTGGTAAATATATTTTGACTTCTACTGAAAAAATAGTTCTTCTAGACTACATATGGACCTAATGTTTTTGCTTCTCTCTTCTGGTTTCCATCTTAGTTCCTGATATAAACTGTTTATTTCCAGTTTCTTGGGTCTTCACTGCCTAGTATTGTTTTGAATCTTGCATCCTTTTCCCATGAAACCACAGTTACTACCCACTTATCGCACTTCCAAATAAGTACTTTCACCCCTTCGCTCATCTTTCTCTCGGGAAGAACTCCCAGCAGATGTCTGTAAACTTACCTCATTCCCTGCTTTAAAAGCGTATCGAGGCCTGCAACACATACAGCAGCAGTCAGGCTGCTGGCCATCATGCTGAACAATGTCAGCTCTCTCTTTGTTTTTCCCTCTAAGTGTCCATGTTCCTAATGCTGTCTCTAGTTTCATTCTTAGACTTTCTCCTCTTTCAAGCAAGAGGACCTTTTGTGAGTTGCTGCTGCAGCACCTTTTCTTGCAGTAAAATGTGGGCTCCAGGTGAGAGTATAAACCAATACACTGGGGCTGATGGTCTTAGGCAATCTCTGTATTCCCCTGTGCAGATAGTCTGTCAGTTCCTCTGCTGGATCTCCAGGTAGCTGGTGGTGGAGGAGAGGGATAGTTCTGGTGGCCCTTCTGACCCAAGCTGCTATACGAAGGATTCTCCAGGGCAGATGGAAGTGAAGGCTGAGTCAGGTCAGGTCCTGCTTTCTCGCTGTTATAATGGCCCTTTGGTCTGCAAGGGAAGTTAAAGCCGCCTTCCACAGCTTTTATTTGGAAGCTGCTGCCTGGCGATCTGCCCCATCTGCTTCCTCCAGGCAGTGAATCAAGCCTGTTGTACTTAAACCATTGACCCCTACTCTGAGAAATACCAGGGAAGAATAGACTTTAACTAAATCTTTCAGTAGCACCCTCTCCCCTTATTTTTCTCCCTCCTTCCCATTGTTTTGAAGCCACGTCACTTTTTTTCACTGGAGGAAGATTAAACAAAGGAAGCCACCAGCGGCGCTGGGGTTTTTTGCCGCACGTGTTGTCTGTATCACTCGGGCAGCCTTCCAGCAGGTATGCCCGTACAGCTGCAGAGCCATTCACTGCTGAGCCATAAAACTGCTGGCCGGTCTCACCATCTGTGAGGAAGACTGTGTGAGAACTTCCCTCTGTTACTGGGTGGCTTTCAAGACAAATGTCAGTGCCGACCCCATTAAGATAGCCAACATTTGAAAAATGGCATAATGTAGTGCAAGGCTGTTCTCTTTCTCTGTCCTGGTAGGGTGAGTCATGAAGTTTTGTAGATTTCTCACATGAAAAAATACTTGAATGGTTATGATATTTTAACACCATTTAACACTGAGCAATTGTGAAACTCTTCCCCTTGAGTGTCTGACAATATAGCAAAGATTAGGGTGGGAAATTGTGGAATTTTAAGGTATGCTGCTACCATTACAGGAAAGAAAATGAGAGAGGGAAGAACAGCAAAACCAACCCAAGAGCTAGCACTCAGAACCTTGTTTGGTAGCCTGGCACAGTCTCTGGAAAAAAAGCACAGTGGCTCTGTATCTAGTCTGTCATCCACACATTTCGGCCTTGCTGTTCACAAAATAAAAATGCTTCTTTCCTTAAAGGCATTGCCAATGACTCTCCTGTCCAACAGTGTATTAATTTCATTTCTAGCTGATTATGAAAGATATTGAAATAAAAGTAATTTGACATGGTACCTGACTGTTGCAATGCAAGTACCTGTAGCTAAGCCCAGGGCCTCCCTACAAGTTATTGTTTTAGGTACCTCATAATCATATAGAGCAAAAAGATATATTTATTCTCTGGCTGATCAGTGTTCAGATTACAAACACTGTTATCCAAACATCTTGCTTTTATGGGAAAGAGTACATTTGAGTTTGAAAAGCCGAGTCATTTTATACAAAGAAACAAGTTGGAAAGGAAAAGAACTTTAACTGGTATAAGTTTCATCTGCAGCCATAATCAATGTGGACAAGGAGAAATAAGCACTAGGCTCCTACTTCAAGGCCACAAAAATCAGTGAGACATCTTCCCTTGCCTTCAGTGGATCTTGGATCATATCCCAAAAGATGGCCTCTGACTTGACAAAGATAGTTACCAGCCTTTTGTTCAGTTTAATTATGCTTAATGAACATGACTAAGGCATGTTTGAGCAGTCCTAGGATGGCGTGAGCAGCAGCATGATTTAAAGAGGCAAAAGTTATCTGGCATTTTTTAAAGATTAGCTCACACCCTTCAAACTTTTTAATCCAGATGCAGCTAGCTGTTACGGTTGTGTTAGCCATCTGGTACTATAGTCTTTGGCTGAAAACAGAAGCAATATGTATCACCACTGCTTTTTGTTTCCAGGAAAAAGGAACGCTGTTTTTATGATCATCCATTCATTTGATATCAAGCACATTTCACACATGAGTTAACTGGAGACCTGCAGTTGATATATTCTGTGGTAAGAAGAAGGGCTTTTTGTGGTTGATGGTAGAAACAGAGATGCAGAGGGAAAGGTTGCAGTTTCAGAGTAACTGAATATAACATCATTGGGTTTTTTAGCTTTCCCTTCATAAAAAGATTCTTTATTTAGTGACACATTGTCTCAAATAACAAAAGGGTTTGCACTTTCTGGTTTTGCAGTTCAAAACAAATAACGTCTTCAGCTATATTTTGCTAAGCATAAAAACATTTGTAATTGCTTCCACTAGCCTTCCCAGCAAACTACAAGTAACTTGATTTTATATACTTACTCACTTGAAAACATTTTATTTTGTTCAAATAACAGATGTGTGCAAAAAAATTGCCAGCAATAGAGAGCAGAAAGGAAACTGCAAAGGCAAAGGACATGGTGGCTGCTTAAAAATGTTATTCTCGGTACACAGCAGTACCAAATTACATCACCCAAGGGAACCTCCTGACTTCTCATTGCAGGGGATTGAACTAGATGATCTTTTAAGGTCTTTTGCAACTAAATCCTTCTATGATTCTGTGATTCTCTCCAAGGAGTCACAAAGTCTTTTTGAGAATAAGAGGAATGCTGCTATCACGCCATGCAGTAAAGGACACCAAGGACTCCTATATCGTCTATATCCTGGAGATAGGAATAGAGATGGAGCAGGTCCATTTCCTCAGGTTTCTCTATGTTTCCTGGAAAAAAATTAGCACTCAAAAGGATGAAAGAAGATAACAAATCCTGGGTTCATAGTTAGTGACTTTGTTTGACCAGTGCACAAATTCAGGAAGCGATACAGCCCACCAAGCACACTCAGCTATTGCCTAGCTGGCAGCAGTTGCATCCGCTTTCTGAAGAATATAGTCCAGCTTCCTGACAGGTTGCCATTAAAAATGCCCCCACTATTTCAATGAAACAAACCCTTATTTCTGCCAGGTTGATGTGTGGGTCCCTTCTCTCCTCTCAGTTACACCCGAGCTGACCTGCACTGCTCCTGATAGAGAGGCTCACTACTATGATTTGGCTCCCAATAAGCTGGCAAGCAAAGAGATTTTCCCTGTGCCATGCCTTCTGTATCTGCACAAGAAATTTCACATACCCAAGCGTGTAACAAGATGCTTGTCAGCGTTTACTGCCTGAGAATTTTACTCTAGGGCTATTGATGACCAGGAGATACCTAGGAGGGCCACGTGGCCTTTTCCTGAGCTGTCCCTCAGCTAAAGATGATCCTGCACCCTACAGTGTTCAAACACCCATCTTTATCTTATGCATGTCATCCAGCTATTGCATATTTTAGGTACCTGTCATCTCATATTTAAATCCCAAAAGAACAACTTAAGCAACTGAGGGGAAGCTGGAACTGGGGGCAGATTTCAGTGGAAGCTACTCATCTAGCCCACTGAGATGTCTGAAACACTTCCACTGAGATATATATATATATCTCTAAGTACTTGAATAGCTTAAAGAATCCAAGCTTAAATGCTGATGTGGCTGTTGAAAATGACTCCTACGTCATATACGCTTTATTGAAAAAATTAAGTGTTAAATACAGAGAAGCTTCAGAAATGCTGCAAATATATACATATAGAGAGAGACAGACAGACGCAGAGATAGAGAGATAGAGAGAGAGATGCACAGTCTTCTCTGAGCAACAGCAAGTTATACCAACTAGTATAGCCACTCACATGTCTGCAAGAATAAACAGTCAGGAGGCCCAGATTTCTTGGCCCAGTAACCCAGATTCCTAAAAACCCACTGGAAAAATATTTAAAGTGATAGGAGCTAACATTAAAACAATGAGAATTTACTGTTAGGATTAGAGGGGTCCACCACATTGCAGGCAGATTAGCAGGCAACTGGATTCATCCTGTCTGTTAAGATCTAGTAAGATATTCTGTTTCTTAATAGGTCTAGCTTTATAAATCTGGTCTTCAAAATGGTCTTAGGAAGTGTTCTGCATGGGCAAGCTCTGCTAAGGCTGAAACACAGGGGCTATGCCTGTGCTTCTCAAAAGAAGCGAAGTGCAGCGCAGAGGAGGGTAAGTGCTGCTCTTTGCCATTTGCCTGCTGCCCACTCAAAGTCCAGCTGACTGCCATGCAGACAGGCTCTCTGGCACGTCTGAACATCCCCAGGAATATGGCTTTCCGTATGATCTGAAACACCATGCGGCAGCCGTGCCTGCAATCCTGCAGTTGGCACAGCAGGCGGGGCTGATCTTGAGGGCAGACTTTGGCAGGCAGGAGAGACATCCCCTGGAGGGAACCTCCATGTGTTTCATTGAGAAGGGAGCTGGCAAGCATGTCTTTCACACAGCCTTGCTACTGCCATTTATAGTTGGTGAGCAGTGAGGGTCAGGCTGCCTGCTTGTGATGTACCTGCAGTTGTAAGCCATCATATTATCTTTACTATTTTTCTGTCTGTGTCTATATTTGTGTTGTGTGAGTCCACTGTTCCTGTCTGAAGAACAGTGCTTGCGGTATCAGGATTGAAAGGAATCCCCAGCCTGTTGTCCTCCGGCAGACGGAGCTGGAAACCTCCTCTCACAACTGCCTGTGTTTTGCACTTAGTGAAGCAGCAGCTAAATCTTGTGCCTCATCCTCTAAGTGCCCATCAGTTTTTCTGTCTCTGGAAACAGCATCACTGACAATTTAAAAAGGAGGAAAGGGGGGAAGAAAAGAATGAGTGAAGAAATGAGCAATGTCCAAAGCAAATAAGGAAAGTAACGGCATAAGGGGAGGCAGCGGGTGAGCTCCTCTGCCCTGCTGTACTCTGGGCCTCATCCATCCTCCCACCACCATAGATTGGCATAGGAATGTGATGGGGAGACAGACACATTTTGAGGCTAATATACATCCTCCATCCTCCCTATCACAGCTGCATCTGGCCCTGCGGTGGGTTATCCTCTCTCTCCAAATGTTCAAGTCATTATCAGTTTGACAAATCCAATATATATAGAAAGATCTCCAGGCAAAATCTGTATTTCCAGAAAACGAGATTCCTATACCATCTGCAGCTAATTGTTTCATACCATATTCGTCTCAGGCCTGCTGAGCCCACTCTAGGCCTGCTGAGCCCATCACTTACCCTGGTTTTACACAGGAGGAGCTCCACTGTCTTCAGTGGATTAACGTGATTAACACTTTTGTGTATGAGAGCAGAATTCAGGGATGAAGGAGCGTCCACCACTGCCTCAGATCAACCTCGTCATCACCTTAACACTGACAGGCATGTGATTTGGTGATGGGCAATGAGTCTGGTTTTCAGGGGAAAGGAAGAGAAGGCAGCCAGCCAAAACTGGCTGTGGTGAGGAAGGGAAAGAGGAGTTGCTGCCTCTGAAATCAGATCCAAACCACTGGGCAGGGAGATGCCAGCTGCAAAGGGTTGCAGCCATGGCCCTGCGCTTGCTTCTTGCCTAAGGTGATTGGCAGCATTTCCCCTCATTCAAAATTAGAGAAAACAACAGAGCTCAGCAGTAATCTTGATTCTAGAGCCTTGTTGAAACTCTAGACACACATATCTGACAGATACAACAGAGATTAATGAGCCATGACCAGAAGTTTGATTTTTCTGTCAAGTGCTCCCATCCGTTTTTAATAAACAGAGGAACAACATAAACTCCAGTGCCTGCTCTCCGCTGTTTAAACTGGGCAGGTTGCTTTTGGTACCATGCATGTCTGTGCTGAGTTATGACTGTAACCACTGAAAAATACTGGGGTTTTGTTGGGTATTTTTTTCCGCTGTTGGCCCTTTTGTGGCTTCTTTTTTGATGAGTTTTTCTCCTTCCATATTGTTTCTTTTCTCCTCAGCATGGACTGTCTGGTATTTTAGCACTGGAAGCTGTCAAATGTAATATCATGTTTACAGCTAAATGAGTTCAATTTAGTGTCATTGGTGTATTATCTGGAGCACATAAGTGCCTAAAAAGCCCACTGCTTTGTTTTAAACAGCACTCCGCTTTATTTTTTTATGGGGTTTTGGAAGATAGTTTCCTCATCCCTTCCAAGTACAACAGGCTGAGCCAGCTAGAGTGGAGCCTGAGGAACATGTCATAGTCTCTTCATGCTTCTGGTTACTAACATTATAATCAGGCATTGCTCTCGTAAAATAGTAATCAGTACATAGACATCTGAATTTGTCAGGAATTCATGGTAAAGCAGTCCCTAAATATTATATGCCACAGAAATATGTTTGAGAAGTCCTCTGTATTTATTTCTCACAAACTGTGATAGAAGCCACAAATAAAACAAAAGACCATCAGAGGATGGTTTATACCCTGAGGTATTTATCGGAGGGGAAAGAGTGAGGAAATGCTGCCATAAATCTAACTGGCCACAGAATGTCACTCTTGCTCCATGCAAATAAAACTGAAAGGAAATTTACCTGGTAGTATAAAACCTGAGTCTTAAGGAAGGCAGCTCAGGGAAGCTGTTGCCTGTAGACAGATGCAGTATGGCTATGCAGACATGAATCAGTTGGTACACACGCCCACTTCCACAGGGAACCTAATGACATGCTTGCACCAAATGCCGTTGCAAACCTCTGATCTGGGTGCGCATCTGAAGTCAAATCCTGCAGGTGACTCTTCTCACAAAGAGTCTTGCCAGCAGGTGGGTTGGGGGCCTTAGAGGGAGAAAACCCCTGGATCTTAAAAACCCTCCCCACGCTAAGACAGACATGCACAGCAGAGCCCAGGCTGTGCTTAGGACACTTCAGTCTCCCTGCTGAAAATACGTGATTATCAGTAGGATTCTGGCTATGAGTGAGGTCCTTTCTGAGATGCAGGATCAGGACCACAGAAAAACAGATAGGCTATATTATGTCAAACAAAAGCTGCTCTTGCATAAAAAGCACTCACAGTTTCAAAACATGAAATAAAAGCTGCCCTGAAACTGAAATTGTCCTTGACTTGATGCCGCATACAACTGAAATTGCCACAAAATTTAACAGACCGATGCTTTGCGTTTAATTGCCCCTGAAAAGACATCACTGTAAGGAAGGCAGAGTATCCAAACCCAAATCTTCTACTTTTCATTCAGGGCTTCATTTCAGGTAGCAGGTACCTGCTTCTCCAAGCTGTGACCTTGACCAGGCTAGAACACAGAGGTCATCCGCCTGTGCAAGAAAGGATCTCACTGCGGTGCCACCCTCTATGTAGAGGGGGAAGGCACCAGCTGCAAGGCACCTCTGCATTTCTCCTTGGGAATAAAAGCTTTTGCTGGGGTCCAGAATGAGATTGGAGAAGCAGAGTAGAGATTATATCATTATATCCTGACCCCCTGAGGCTGAAGGATTGAGATTTCCACCTGCGCCACTCCTTCTGGGTGGGTGAAGCTTCTTAGGGAAAGATACTGAAGCTTGTGTGATCTGTCTGTGGTCAGCTGGAAACACATTTTTTATAGATCTGCAGAGGTGAAAAAAATGAGTTTATGCACTTACCATTTTTTGCATGTGCAGAAGTGCAAGTCTTGAAAAAAAATTCAATTTAAAGAATAAAATGCAAAAATTTAGATCAGATCAAAAATTCTGCAATGTTGATTTTTGGTAAGCCTTGAAGTGTTTTGACCTAAGTATTTTTTCCTGATGTTTTTGGTCTAATCTTATTTAGATTTCAAAACAGAAACTTACTTTCGGTCTGAAAATTACATCTTTTCTTTTGAAAGTTATAGAAAGAGGATATTCTGACAATTTTTAAAAACATTTTCCAATTGTATTTGAATATGGCATTTTAATTTTAAAAATCCCATCTCCTCCCTAAGGCTTTGCTTTTGACAAATCCACATCTTCCTGTGAAAAAGACTTCGCAGAATACTTCCCAATTCTGCCTAATATTTACATCTGTTCTTCTCTGAGAATATGTCACAGCTGTAGATCAACAGGAATCGCATAGAACACGGTTGATTTATGGTCAAAATAATATTTTTAAATCAACTTGTATTTAAGAGTAGTGAATAGCAAATGTCCATATACCAGCAATGTATCACAAGGATTTTGTACCGCTTTTATATTTTTTACATTTCTTTTGCATAATTATACACGATTCATGTGTGATTGTAATTTTTACAATTATTTTACATAATTACATGTTATTAGAGCTGAAATTTGGGCAGAGTTAAAGACTGCAAGCCAGATCCTCAGTGTTTCAGGCACCCACCCTGATGGCATCATCTGTCTCCTGAGACAGGCAAATTGGACCAAAAGGGTCTACTGTCCACTGAAATTAGAACAACCCCAGAGAGATACGTGACTGTGAAGTGGGAAGGAATAGGAAATTGTTTGTCATTGCTGCTTTTATCTTTAGCTGCAGCTTTGGCCTTATATCGTGTGATCCCGGTTAGACACAGCGCTCATGGGGAGTCGAACGAAATTCATGGGAAGCTGCACGCTGCTTTCCTGCATCTGTCCCCACTGCCTTCATCTCTGGCCCCCAAACCACAGGTACTTGGATGCAAGGCAAACCTACAGAGGGGCTTCCGTTTAGTCCCAGAATATTGATTCCTCTGCCAGAAAAATCACATTTTTGATGTGCTTGGTAAATAAGGGGAGGAAGTGTCCCACATGCAGCAAAACCTGGGGCGTTTTCTTCACCTTTGCCGGGCACACAGGCATTTTCTTCATTAGAGCGGTTGCTTGGTGGGACATGCTACCCTCTGTGAAGGTGCATATTAATCACAAGTTTAGCTCCTGGGCTTTGCTAGCACCCTATTTTTGGCTGGCTTTCTGTTCCTTAGAGCTCGGGAAAGTGTCTGTCAGCTGAGGTACATGGGGTGGGTGAATGCCTTGTTTCCTTGGCTGGATTATCCCTCATCCCGTCTGCATTTTAAGAGATTTGGTGGGCCCGTTAACAGCTTCTACCTGTTTTAAGACCTGTGACAGGAGGCTGAATGGTTCACTTCATGCAGCCCCATTCGCCCGCCGTTCCTGCTCACGGTGTTGACATGATTTATGTAAATCATAAAATGTGGTGGGGTGACCTCACGAGTGTCCAGATCTCCTCACGCACGTCTCTGGGCAGAAGGGTTAGTATTTATAAACAGTGGTATATTCACGTCTCAGTAACCTGCTTTATTTACACTGCTTGAGCAGGGCTGCTACTGCACAAATGAAATATTATTCCCCACCATGTGCATTTCGTTTTTCTGTCGACTCTGTGTTTTCTTTCATGCATTGCCCTCCCTGTCGCTGAGTTTGTCAGCAGCTCTCCCCAGCAAGGGGCTGGGGAGAAGGGAAGGGGGTGAGTGAGGTTTGCTGCCATTTCCAGAGCAGATGGTGACAAGTGAGTGTGGGACTCCTGACCAGCAGACTAGCAAAGTCCACACTGGGGCTACAAGCTGAGCTCCAGTTTCTGCAGGTTGGAGGGGAGCGAGCCAGGGCCCTGCATTAACAACCAGCTGGGCTGTAGCGACACAACCTTTCACCACAGCCAAAGCCATTGCTTTTGCTTACGGCACTCCATCCCATCGCATGCTTCACTTGCTGTGCTGCTGCTGGTGGGATGCTTGCTCTTAGGAAATCCTGGTCTTGGCTGTTCTTTGATGAGGGTAAGTGAGAGTTAGTCAAGCTATAATCAAGCTTCTCAGGCATCTGGATATGGTTGAACCAGCCGGAATTTTCTAGCAAAGTCATCTTTTTGCAGTCATTTTTAAGGAGATCTTTTTACTACAGCCTCCAAAGAGCTCGTGTCTGGCTCATGAATTAAGAGAAATATGTCTTCTATCTCAAAATAACCACACTAATGAACTCAACAATAAAAACTGCTTATCACCCTTCTGGTTTGGGGGCACTTGTTTTTAATTTTTTCTTTTTACCACTAATTAAAAAAAGAGAAGGAAAGTTTAATGTTTTTTAAAAGGCCTTGTTTAAAGTTTCGTCTGGTTCATTATCTCACCAGCTTCTGCTGTTTTGAAAATGTGTTTTTTCTTTTCATTTTTTCAACAAGATATTTATGGTAAATATTAACTTATGAACAAGTCAAGAAAATCAATAGCTGGAACTCCGTCAACCTTGAAAGACTGTGAGCATTTCAAAATGAACTCCAAGGCCTGAAACTCCAGAGGAGAAAGAGCTCTCTATTGCCTTTACTGATGGAAAGGGAAAAGTGTCTCATAAAAAAGCTCCATTTCTGTAGACTGCGTACACATGACTCTTCCAGCAGCATTTGAACAACATCTAAATCATGGGGCCACAAGTGCTCACCAGCTTCTGGATTCAGATGCACATTCTGACAACATCTGGCTGTGTGCAGGGATGGGACCTGTGTTTAGATGGATCCTTCTTCTCCTGTCCTGTGCTGTGGTTTCCACAGGAAGAAAAAGCCTGTGTCTGGACAGGAAGGGGACAGCCAGTGCTGTGAAACATGATGGAGGCAAGCAGGGAACACCTCTTCCATGTTTGTTTGAAACGAGAGCAGGGGCAGAGCTAAGGAAGGATCAGGATTTGGGCAGTCAGTTATTTGTTCGGTACCCCGGGAAAGTTTAGCTGCCAACCTGGGGCCGCGAGCTGTGTGATGGGGGAGCAGCTCCGCTGGGGCCAGCAGGCACATCTGGAAGCAGACATTTGGCTTGCGGCTGCAGCCCATGTGTCAGGTTCGGTGTGTGTCTGGAAAAGTGTGCTGCAAGGACCATCGCCCCCAGGACTGGGGAGGGGAGAGTGGGAAGAGCCAGATGGCTGAAAAAACTTGCTAAGGGAAAGTACTTTTCTCTTTATATTCTTGCAAATCCTTTTACCTGGCCCCCAAGTTCACAGCTGCATTTGCTTTCCTCTCATAAAGATTTCTTTTTTGTTGTTGTTTTTCCCAGAATGTGATGGAGGAATTTCTGTTTGTTAAAGGCATTTGGCAAGGCTGTGGTAAGCCTCTCTAGTTTACTGGTTGAGATCACAAGGCAGTTTAGTTATTTGTCAAAATGCACTTGATGAAACCTGGGCCCTCTTGCTTTTCTCCATCTTTCAGAAGGCTTTTAAGACGGGTCTGATTCTGCCTTCCCTTATAGCAAATAGCACGTTTTTTTCCTGTCAGCAGTGGGATTGCCTTTGCACAGCCTGCATAAATAGAGGTAGTAGAATCTGGTTTAGGGGAATTTTCAATATTCTTCAAGTATATAATAAATTATTTCAGAAATCTAAATGACACTGAAATGAAAAATTGCCCTGTTGAACCAAAGGGATATTTGGCTGGGGAACCCCCACGCTTAGTCTTTGGTATTTTGAAAAATATCAAAATTCTCTTCAGCTTCTAGTTGAGAAACTGAGACCACATTGTAATTCTTACAAGATGGATTTCCTGCTCTCACTCAAGGGGTTTTCCCCATAAAGTATGGTAGGAAGTGTGTTGAGCCTCATTAACTCTCATCTTGTTGCTGAAACAGCACTGGAAACTGTTGGAGATATATATTAGGCAAAGCTGCCTTGGCTTGCATGGACAGCAGTGAGAAGCTGCTGTGAGGTGAGGTGAACCAAGGTATGGTGAAAAGCAAAAGGAAATAAAATATGAGTCCAGAAGGAAGTTTGTCTATGGCAATATGTACTGTATCCCATCTTTCTTACATGTTAATACATCATGTCAGATTTCCTTTCCAAAATCAGGCAAGAGTGAGTTGGAAACTGAGGAAGCCATTTCAGAGCACTGTCCTTGGAGATAGCTCCACCTTTATTTCTGTTATATTTGACTGTCCACAAAATCTCTGTAATGTCTCTGTAGATCTCAAAAAAAATGTTTTGCTCTCTCCATCATCTGTTTTACCCTGGCACTGTTCTGTAGGTGTTTGTAGAGCTGCTTCACATTTACAGAGGAGTGAAGGAGAGGAGAGCTAGAGATTTCACACTTGATATTTACACACTGGACATAGTCTTCATTTATGTCTTCCCGAGTTTAACTCTCAGTGAAACAATTAAAAAGTCACCTTGAGGATTTATCTCTGAAAATACTTCTAGCACCTCCTAAAGAGAAGACAACTAGGGAACTAGCAGTGCTCAGAATTCTGCATTGAGAAGGACTAGACTGCAATCTTGCTCACATTCTGTCTATTTTATTCTCTGGCTCAGGGCTGGGATAGCCCACGTACATGACTCCAGATGCTAGCAATATAGACTACATTGAAAGCAGAGCTGGGCCTAAATGTTCTCTTTGGACTTCCTCAGGAGTATGGGAAAGTACAGATTGAGATTCAGGGTGTAAACTTGCCCCGTTGAAAGTTTGATACAGTCAGTGTGATTTCTAGGTGGAGTTAGAGAAAGCTGGGGGAAACCTGTTCCACTTCAGTGTATTTACTGCATAATGTGAGCAGCCACACTCTCTAACCCAGCAGCAGATATTCTGCCTTGGATGTTGTATACATTATACTGCTGAAAGAAGAATAACATGGTATTAATGTCCAGCTATTACAGGCCTTAACCTTTTAGCCCCAAGGGACTGCTCGGAGTTTTGTCTGAAGAGTGCCTGTAGGGGCAGGGTACAAATTTGCAGGTGCAAAGTAGTATTTGCAGCTACAGATCACAAAGGTGCAAATGCCACGTTCTGGTCTTTTGCTCTGCCATCCGCCAGCCTGCAGGCAGAAAACCGGGCACTGTGCAGATCTCTGGTAAAACCTGTGATCCTAATTGTTTAATAACATTCCAGTCAAAGGATATCTATCCTTCTGCTTCTGTGATATGCATTTTCATTTTTCGGATGGGCTCGGACACTGCCTCTTTCTGACAGTTTCTGGAGTCGTGACCTTTAGAGTCTGTGTGTGGCTTCTTGTTCCTTCTGCATCCAGCCTAGAGATTTTACAAATCTCCCACCAAGGGGGGCAGATTACACTGACTCCTGCATTGTTTTGTGTTCTCCAAAGCTGTAATATTTACCAACAAGAATCTCTTCTCAATCTAATCCAGTTCACATGAATATCACATGAGGCTGCCTCCTGCAAGAGGCAGCCTTAAGACGTAGTGCATGATTTTGTGCTTACCGTCTTCCTCGCCTTGTCCATATTATCTTCAAAGGAGCTATCTGTGCAAGAAGGGCAAAAAGACATGGGCCTTGGAGTGCAGACCTGTCTGAATTAACTCAATGGCAAGCGCAGATGAGTACTTGCTATCTGGAGAGCATGCGGTATACAGTGATTGCATTTATTAAACATGTCAGAGTAATTTCCAAACTCCGGCACTGCCACAGTGCTGTGAGGGAAGGCTTGTATTGCTACATGAGTCCAGCTTGTCTGCCAACATGTCTACCCATTCTGCAGGTGTATATGTTACAGCCCAAGGCAAAAATATCCATGCCTTTCCCAACGATCTCATGGTGCTTCTGCAGGCCAGATGGTTCCAATTTGAGGCCTACGCTCAGTGATGTAGCTGTATTGAGTTTCTTCCCTGAAACCAACAAAACCTGCTTTAGCATTTTGCTTGGATTAAAATATTTGTCCCTTTTTTTCACAGGGCAGAAGAGGGACTCCTGAAGCCACTGAAGGAAGGAAATCATTACGGGGTTCTACAGAAGTAGGTCATGTGCTACAGCTGCTCATAGTTTAAGAGGAAGAAACATGGGACCTCAAACATGGAACACGACTCCTTCAAAATGCTTGAGAGCAACCCAAGAAAAACATCCTCAGAGGCTTATTTAATAAACATTATCTATAATAGTCTCAATGTGTGCTCATGTTTCCTTAGGAGTTTGCACCTACTTCCCAGAGCTAACAAGATTCCAAAATAGAGCACAGAATAATTTAATGAAAAGGATTTAATAGTTTGTGTTAAAGCTAATATGGTCCATTAGGAGCTGTCATTTTATAAACAATGAAGGTATGTTACCCCCTCTATTGCCATAAAGCCATTCCACACAAGGTTTGTAAACAATCAGTAATGATCTATAGAACATGCACAAAAGACAATTAGAGCCACATTTGAAAAATAGGCTTTCCCTCCCATTTGCTTCCTTTTTAAGTAAACTTAAGAGGACCATACATCTATGTAGTAGATGGATAAATGTATAGCATAAAGACCACAAATATATATATATATACACACACACACACACACACACACATATATATAGTGCATGTGTATATATATGTAGTGTGTGTATATATATACATATATCTCATATATATATATATATATGCATATGTGGATTTCATTAGCAATCATACAATTGTATGAGTCATTATCTTAAAAGCACTGCCATTTCCACAGCTCAAAAAATGCCTAAAGTGAACTGTTAAATCAACTGAAAAGTTTTTAATTTCAATCAAAGTGTCACTTCACTGTGGCTTTTCGTTTTCCCAGCAAATTTAAATTTTTTGTGAAGGCTCGACCTGTTTTCTTTAACAACTGTGAACACAAAAGATTATGGACAGAAACAGGGCCAATTTCGATGTATGGCATTCTTTTCTTCACAATGAGACTTAAAGTAACTGTAAAACGTGTGTAATTTTAAAAAGGGACTCTCATAGTCTTGGGACTCCTTATGCTTGGTGCCGTATTCCACCTGCCTAGAGAATGGCAACACTGATGTAAGCCACAACTTAAAGCAGCCTGAGGAGAGGGACAGAAGAGCTTCCCAGCCCCTTGCTATGCCCCATGTTTTTTGGAAGCCAGGCAGGAATGAAGTACGAAAGAAATCAGACCTAATGACTACAAGGGAGTTGCTTCTAGTGTACAGTGAGGTAAGTGTTTGAAAAATTAGGTCCATAAAGTGTCTTTAGTCCTTATTGCTACATGATCTAGGAGGAGATGAAATAGTCAAAAGATGACTAACTTGGTAAAAGAAAATGCATACAGCCTTATTATTTATAAAGCGAACTCCTCATTTAAACAAGGCAGCTTTTTCAAACTTAGATCCTTACTCAAGAAAACAGGCAAGAAGGAAACTTCAGTCTGAGGTCATTCTGTTACATATTTACCTTACAAAGATTTATCGGAGCTACTTCTGCAAAGTTTATGCAGTGTCTTAGGTCTGCCAGGTTCTTGAAAACCACGTCTGAAAATCCTACTAGAAAGCTGAGCAGAGACATGTATAATGAAATGGTAATTAATTGCAACAAGTGTTAAACAATATTTTTGGAAGTTTTGATTAGTTAATATATTTTGCTGCTTCTTTTTACAAATGGTCATTATTCAAACATCAGATTGGGATAAGAGTGAACATTAAACAAGAGATCCTACTCAAAACACCACATAAATCATAAGGAGAATGAGGAGCCTGTCTGTCTTTCCACATGACAGCAACACCAAAAAATTATAGGATAAACCCCCCACAAATGTATTGTTTGGGTACTCCCTTCTTTCCTACAGCACGTAAAATTTCTCAGATGAATAAGAAAGGAAACAGCTTTGCATCTATATTCCCAACTATTGTCAATGGATTTCATCGAAATGAAAATTATTGATTTATAGTGCTGCCTTGGCTGTCTTTGTGACAGGACACTTAAGAGACCCAACACAGTTTCCTTGTTGGTCAATGGATGTATTTTAGATATTTTTAATGGGAACCCCACTGAGTCAGATCTAGCATTAAATCCATGTCTAAGGTTATTCAAATCTGCTGCTCAGTGCTAGGGAAAGCTGAAAGAAATTCACAAACCATCCTAGATAGGACAGACATCCATGTCATGAAAGTACTTTGTCAGCTTACAGTGTCATTGTCACAGGGATAAAGGCACAAATCGGTTGTTTTCGACTAGAAGACATCCAAATAAAACTAATGCCGACGGACAAAGGTAGAGCCCGGTAAAAGCAGCTGAGCAGACGTGTGAAGTCTGAGGATTCATCTGAGCTCCCAGAATCCTGGGATTCATCTAGCTAGACATGGTTGTTTCCATCCAGATGTTTACATCACTTAAGGCTCCTTTTGATGTAAATACATAGAAACAGGCATTTTTGGGAGGTACCTACTCAGCATCTCCTAGGGCTAACATCTACATCTGACTAGATGAATCGAGTTTCAAAACACTGATTTCTCTCTACTGATATTGAAGAGATACAAGGAATCTCCCTCAGGTGTCAAAGTATACAGGACAAATGTCTGAAACTAAGGATTGCAGGAATCCATCCCACAGTCTATTATAACAGCTACTAGGAAGGAAGTTAACTCCATCCAAGTTTAAACCAGTACAAGAACTACTCTTGCAATACGAAGAAAGCATATAGAAGCATACTGTGCCATTTCACATCCTTTGGGGTGAGGAATATCTAGATGTTACAGTTATGATTTTCTATTTTACCATTGTTACTGGTCTTGACCTGGATAAATAATGGGTATGATGAACTTGTTTTAAGTTTGGTGATATTTTCAGTATATTTGCAGTACAATGCAGTATTTATGTCTTTGACTTGGTGAGCATAGAGCCAGTCTCATAGTTTCAAACATAATTAAAAGATTTCCTGCTCCCTGATTGTTTTCAACTGAAAATTATTACGAAAGAGATAATTTTAGTTTTTCACTCAAATGGATATGTTTTTAGTGTTTACTTACTTTTGAAAATCTCCATACGATTGGAGAGGACTGAAGCAGGGGATGCAGGATGGGAAAACAGATTCCTGTGCTTGCATTATCTTTGTTTTCAAGGCAAATTTCAGTGCTTTAGAATTCTTTCTTCCCATGTAGGTAAAGAGAAAACAAAATATTGGTGCCAGGGACAGGTGCTTCTAATGTATTCTTGTCAGACATGCTGGGAACAGGAGAGCTCTATTTCTGAAATACTACTGTTAGCTACATTACGTGGAGGTCTTGTTAGCGGTAAGCAGCAAATTGGTGTTTAGCGATGCAGGTGACAGCACTTATTAATTTGGGCGAAAGGGAAAGAAATCTCCAAATTCTCAGGGAGACAGGCATAGTCTTGTGTGTCAATATGAGGAATTTATGCAAACATCTTCTCATTCTAATGAGGTAGGAAAAGCAGTACTGCAGAGACAGTAGTAAAATAGCAGCTTATGCCCCTATTCGGGAAGCATGTATTTAAACCATCTTTATGCAGGACAGCACTTAATCCGCTGCTTAACTTTGATTTACATGGGTGCTTATGTGGTATCTCGGATAGGGATGACTAAAGGCTGAGATGAGCCCTGCCTCAATTAATAGCAGGTTCAGCTCTGCATTCATCTAGTAATGTTAGTAGCAATAACGGTAACAACAATAATTTGTAACTAGGTAGCTACTTTCATTTAAACAGATCAAATAGAAAGCTGTACAAACACTAATGATTTAAGGCTCCCTGCATTCCTGGGTTGAGAGGAGGTTTGGGTCATTCTTCCAGGGTGACAGAGCACCTAAAGATGAACAGTGTGGGCATCACACCACTATGGTGTCTAAGATAAAGAGAGCAATGAGCTGCTCAGCCTGCTTGGTCTCTCCAGTAGCTGATTCTCTGTATGTTCACTGGGCAGTTTGAAGAAAATTAATGAAGTGGAATCTCCTGTCTACAAAGACAGTTCGTGGCAAAATGTAGAAATATTGGGGTCTCCTGAATGTCCTCCAGGCCACTGTGCAGTCACAAGAATATCCTTTCCATTGTCATCATCTAATAACATACAAAGGAGAATTTAATTTAATTTACCATCTTTATTTGAAACAAAAGCATTGCAATTTGCATGACCAGTGCAAACTGCTTCTAAAACAAACCGATTTGGAAAGAACATAGGCATGAGATATGTCTGGTTTCTTGTCTGGGTTACACTCCAAAGTTTGATGATCACACCCAGATGACTAAAATAATGAAGGTGATAGATTAGTGTATTGATGCATAATCACTGTCTAGCCTGCAAAACTTACGAGCTGCATAATTTTGAGAACAATTACTTGTAATTAAAGCAATGCTGCTCCCCCCCTCAAAGAAATATTTTGTGCATAACATCAATTAATTACATTTTTCAATGAGAATAGCTCTTAAATGCCTGTGCTGCTATTTATTTCTGACCACATTCAGAATTCTGAAGAGATATGAATTATGTATTGTTTAGCAGTATTATTTTGGGGTTGGGATTGTAAAGAATACCTCCTTCTTTTTCGATAGCATCTCTTGAATGAATTAAAAGCTAACCACTTCCACAGGGTGAGAATATGAACTGACTCTTCTAATGATGAAAGGGAGTTTTTAGCCAGACAAGCATTGTCTGATGAAGTCAGTCTATCCATCCAGCTTAAGTATCTGCTTATTCGTCTCTTTTCAATTTTTCCACACCCTTCAGATATAATTGGTGATACTAAAAGGAGGCTTCATGCCCTGGAAAGAAGAAATCTACCACTGTGCTAAATAAATATTACTATACTTGCTTTTAAAAAGCAAGACTGTGTCTTTTTTTTTCAGACTAGAGCACAATGTAGGTTTTCCTTTCAATGGAGTTTCAATATAGGGTTATAGCTAATCTCAGTATTAAAATTGCTGTGAGAAAAGGTTTTCAGTAGTCTAGCACTACATATTTGAGCTCTTCATTCAAATATGCATTAAAAACTGAGCTTGGCATCTGAATCCCAGTTTAGTATTTGAAACATCACATAGACTTCAAAGAGTTGTATGAAACAAAAGAGCATAGGAACCATCCATAGATTGCTTTTTCCAAAACTGCAGCTTTACCTCACCAGTTCTGCACAAATAAACTCTGTAATATGTCTTTAAGTG
Organism: Cnemophilus loriae; assembly: GCA_013397755.1. NCBI lineage: Eukaryota > Metazoa > Chordata > Aves > Passeriformes > Corvidae > Cnemophilus > Cnemophilus loriae. The sequence goes on from VZTF01008854.1 coordinate 2,555,561, forward strand.
AAACAAAGTACAAGGTCTGAGCTTTATTCTAAGAGATGTTGTACATATTCCCATTAAATCTTTTTGACTCTTCCCCTTCCCCAGATACCACTGAAGCCTCTGAAAGAATTGGGTTTGGTAACCATATCTGACACCTTTCCTTCTGGAACTGTGGTTCCCTGAAAAGATAGATAGGTCTCACGCTCTTTTCTGCTTCAAAACAGTGAGTTTTCACTTCTGAAAAATGGACAGGCTTCTCCTGATAAATCTCCTAGCAGGTTTTTATGACTAGCAGCCACATGAATTGGTGTTTTCTCCCCAGAACCTGTGTTCTGTGTGAGTTGCCATCCTCATCTTGGTAAGTGCGCTGCAGAACGCTGGCACAGTGTCTGCCAAGATAGGAGTAAGGACTCCTCCTGCCTTCCCATCTTGCTCCTGCCACCCTGAAGTTCTGCCTCCATCAACATATGGAAAAGAGAAGCATCCTCTGATAATGCCCATTTACCCAACAGACATATGAGCAGCTGTACCCAAAGAAATGCATTTTTAGTACGTAATAAATATCACACATGCCCTGGGAACAGAAAGCAAGACAAAATTTCCTTTAAAATCAGTCAACACTCTGAGCAGAGAAACTTGTCCATCTAACCACAGGCTCGCTTGTGAGTGGCAGAAACTGAAATCATGACCTTGATTAATTTGTGTTTTTCTGATCTGTCACACTGGGGTCTCTGCAGTAGCTCAGCCACCCAAGGAATGGCATGCTCAGTCTTTTCCGTGACCCACAGAAACATTCTCCGTGTCTGTTTTGGCAGCTGGGTGTAACTCAATCTGCTATGGTATCCACGCTTAAACAATTCTACGAGTAAGCAAAACAGCTACTGTTTTCATCTTACCATGTTTTTCGTAGTATCTAGATGTTGAAATAACACTGCCAAAAAATTGACATTTTATGCTTTGACAATGGTTGCTCCTGATCATACTCCGTAATACATGATCTCAGGCGCAGCAAGGGGCCCAAACCTTGGCTTCCCAATGTGTCAATCAATCCTCGGCACCTATCAGGCACACACACGCTGCCGCCAGCCAGCAAGTTCAAGCACCTCCGCTTGAAAATAGCTGCAGTGGCGCTGGAAAAGGAGGCATGTTTTCCAGAATGTCGCGAACTTGTGAAAACAATTCTGCAACCGAAACTGAGAATAGCCTTTGCAATCGCTACCCCTCTCAGGCAGCCAGCTCACTCTTGGGTGCTGTAAATACACAGTAATAAACCGTTCCAAGGAACCATGATACAGTAATGTTACAGTAAATTCTGGTGGAATTGCTTTTGAGGTGCATCAGCCTGTGAAAGAGGAGGAGAAATGGGAGACACTCACATGTTCGAGGGAATGAAGAGGAAATACCTTTGCAACCTCACTTCCCTACCTCTGAACACAGCTCTCCTGTACTTTGTCTGTAGCCTATGGTGCCCTGGCAGCCCATTCATGCATAGAAAGACTTGGCAGAACACATGGTTACCCTTACACTGAATTCTTTCGCCATGTGTGTTTAATATATCTCTGTGATCTGATTCAAGTGGAGCAGATTTGAATACCTCATTATACGGAGACCAATATGTCTTCATACACACAGTAATTATATTGTTCATTCTGATGTTAGAACGCTGTATCTCTTGCTGAAAGTCAGAGTACTCGCATACATTTTTTAGTCACTTAGACATAAGTGACTATGCTGACATTCAAATTCTAAACAAATTGCTAATGAGCTTCCCCACTTCTTCTTTTTTTTTCTTCTCCCCAAAAGCAGATTTCTCAGCCTCTGAAAGAAACAGAATGGAAGAGCTTAAATGAGAAGACACACGCACATGACTGCAGTCTAAGGAATAGAAGCCCATTTCTCAGCCAGTGTGCACTGCCAGAGCTGTGTTGGCTCTTTGGGGAAAGGGAAAAAGACAGGCGAAGCAAGAGGATGGAAATACTTTAACCATACTTCAGTTGTCTACCTTTGTGCTTGGATTTTGTAATGAAGATTTATCTAAATCTTAGCAAATAAGTGTTTTCCCCTAATGGGAATGCTGTCTGCAGCAGCTGTTTCTTTCCTTTCTCTGCCCACTACCCTTTCATCATGTAGTGGCCTTTTTGGTTAGGTAATAAAAATTATTCTTGTGATGCTACTTTGGTGTTCCCAAACAATATCTGAGGGTGCTCCAGGACTGCAGACTACACTTTGGATGTAGACACAGATGGCAAAACAGATAACACCTTGTGTGATCAGAAGTGGGTTTTGCAGTTTAAAGGACAGGCCTGTGACCATCATAGTGACTAGTACAGGAGTGCCCTTTGACAAATGTCTCTTTGATGTGACCTGTGGTGCCCCCAGAGGCAGTGCCTCGGACAGGCTGCAGACATTCAGAGCTGTTAGTGCCCAGACTCCAGTCCCTCCATCACCACCTGTGGGTATAACTGCCTGTTATAACATTACCCTATACAGATCTGTAGCACTTGGGTTCTAATTGCTTTGCAGTCGTCTTTTCTTTCTTTCCAGTACCTTGATACTTGAGGTGAAGTGTTGAAATGCCACTCGGGTATCTGGGATCTGAGTGTTAGCAGCTGTCTTTCACTCTAGTTCCCAAATCATTTGCTGTGGGGGGTCTGTATTCAGTGTTCCCTGTGACATTCATACCCTTATTATTATCCTGTGTTAATTAAATTTCATATTGTTCTTAATTGTGTGTGCGGCCCCTGAGACAATGGCAAGGATTCATTATTGAAAAGGCAGAATTTTATTTAGTGCAGAATTCAGTGCTAAGAGAGACCTCACTTTACCTACCCAGGGAAAAGCAGCAATAGAAGGGAAATAGCTTCTGGCATATTGGTCAGGAGCAAAACCAGCAAGCAAGGCTAAAAGCGGCAAGACCAGTAAAGTGAGAAGAAAACTTATGCCCATGTGTTTAAATTCAATCTTAGACTAAAAGACTAATAATAACATGTGTCATCCCACTTGTCTTTCACCAATGTTGTATTTTAAAAGAAAGTTTCTAGTGTAAAATTTACTCCTTTTTCAGTCAAAAAATGATTCAGCTGCAGGAAGGAAAGGCATTCGACAGGATGACCCAGAGCACGTATAATGAGCCAGGCAGGAATAACAGGCCCACTTTCCCTCTCCCCTCTCTTGGGCTGCAGAGGACAGTTGTAGGCATAACTCTGGGCCTCGTGCTTGCTGATCTGCTCCTCCATTGTGCTGGATTTCTTTCCATTTTCTGTGCGGAAAAAAATGATACCACTGTGCAGGAAAGCATGTAACTTCTTCAAGGGGTGATGAACATTTGGTAATAAAATTCCTTGAAAATCTATGTGGCTTGCTCTATGTACTCAGACTAACTGTTAGCTTCTCTTCCTGGTGAAAACTGGAAGTACATGTTCTTTCTCTGTGGTAATATGTTATGCCCTAGTGATATTGTCCTAGATAAGCATGGCTTTCACAGGCTGCATCCTCTTGTCTATCTTCCTGTTTGTGGGAGAATAAATGAACACACAGTGTGTGTGCTTGTCCTCAGAAAATTCCAGTTGTGTTTGCTGGTTTTCATCTTTTTTTGTCAAACGGCTGTGGATGCTCTTTCATTGCTTCCCATACAAAAAAGAGTCCTCATCAAATACAGTGCATACCAGCTGGCAAAGGGGAGGGTTCCCAGCAGGCTTTTGGCATTTGATACACTCATGTATGTGAACAGGTTGATACGATTAAGGTTAACGAATGAGATACAATTCCAGACTTTTCTAATTTTTGTATAGCATTAAATATTTGCTGGTGCTTTTTATGTTGAAGCAGTCAGGATGCTATTTAAAGTTCAGAATGGCAACCTGATGGTTAAAAGATAAAGGGCATTCTATCCTTCTCCTACCATTGCTATGGCCATAAACCAGACTTGCAAATGGAAAAGAATACAGCACAAAATAGGATCGCATATCTCTATTCCCAGGTTTTAAAAGCTCCACTGTCAACGAGAGAAAAACTACATGGGCTTCATTTTCATTACATTCAGTGAAAAGTTGTTAGGAAGTGATCTGGGGACCTCTACACCTGTAAACCAAGGGGACCGAGGGGATAGAACTCAGTGTAGCCACCACCCTGCAATTTGCTGGTTGGCTTGGGTCTCCTTCCAGCCTCGCAGTATTCCCAGTTCTCTCTGTGCTGTACTCAGGAAGGGCACAAAGCTGTTTTCTTTCCAGACAATTTTACCGACGGGCCTGACTGCTTAATTGGTTTGGTGTAGGATGCCAGAGCTCCACCATTTGTCTACGCTTCCTGTTTGCTTCTCGTCTGTAATTCAGGCTGTGGAACGGCTCTTGAAAGTTTAGTGTGGTATGGTGTGGCAGATTGTGTAGCAGATTGTGTGGCTTCTTATTTGGTGACAAATTTGGTGTTATTTAGATGACCTTAGGTAGCTCTTGACCCTCCAGCCCCTCGACTACCCATTTCCAGCTCCACATCATTGCAATGATTTGCTTAGCCAGGTGTTTATGCGGCCATGAAGTACAGCAGTTCAGGAAATTCACCTGGTGGGAAAAGCAGATCTTGAATCCCTCACCTTGTTCACTGTTTGGCTGTGGAGGCAGTTTTGCCAGCACTGCCCAGGACTCCAGTCCTGGCACTGAAGGACCACTTGAGGAACTGCGGTCTGTACCTGTCATTGCTGCTTGGAAGCACAAGTCTCTGCACAGCACTCAGAGCATCAGCCCAGAGCCTGAAATGCTTTTTCAGCTTTTGCCTGCAGGGATCAGAGGAGTGTTAGTATTAGTGTGATCTATTTATCTCAGCTGTATTCCATTTCTATTTTTTTCAATATAACATTCTTAGGTATGAACACAGTTTAAAAACGGAAAAGCAGGATGGGCCCAGTAAAATTTTTCCGACAAAAGCCTGTCATAGGGTATATGTGACTGCATGTGTACTCCTGTGTGTGTTAGCCTGAATGACACCAGAAAAATTATGCCAGGAGATTAATCCTTTAGCATTGCCTAGCTCTTACTTCAAAGTCAGGAGAAGGTGGTACAATGTGTTGTAAAAGACACATACTTTGTCAAGGTTGCAGAATTTGATTTAAATAAAGTGTTTTCTCAAAGATTTTTCTTACTTCTAAAGCTGTTAAAACAGAGAAACTGAGAGAATTGGTACAGAAGAAACACCAACTTATGACTGAGGAACAGCGAGGGCTTAAGACAGATGTTTTGTAGATGAAAAGCTGAACATGAGCTGGCAAGGTGTGCTTGCAACTCAGAAAACCAACGATGTCCTGGGCTGCATCGAAAGAAGTGTGGCCAGCAGATCGAGGGACATGATTCTCCCTCTCTACTCCACTGCGATGAGACCCTGCCGCACGAAATGATCAGAGGGCTGGAGCACCTCCCCTATGACGAAAGACTGAGAGAACTGAGGTCGTGCAGCCTGGTGAAGAGAAGGCTCCAGGGAGATCTTATTGCAGCCTTTCTGTACTTAAAGGGGATGTATAAGAAAGAGCATACTTTTTGGCAGGACCTGTTGCAATAGGGCAAGGGGTAATGGTTTTAACCTCAAGGAGGGTAGATTCAGAGTAGATATAAGGAAGACAATTTGTGTGATGAAGGCGGTGAAACACTGGAACGGATTTATAGATGCCTCATGTTGAAAACTTTCAAGGTCAGGTTGAACAAGGCTCTAGGTGACCTGAGCTAATTGAAGATGCCTTCTCATTGCAGGGAGGTTGTACCAGATGACCATCAAGGGTCCCTTCTAACCCAAACCATTCTAGGACTCTATGGTTCTACATTAACTTAAAAACCATATTTTGTTTGTTGATTAGGAAAAAAATTACAAAGCAATTGAGGGTCAGATTCTTATCTAACCTATCTTAGTGCAGCTGCATTGAAATCAGTGGAGCTTTGCTGATTTACAACAGTTGAGATCTAGTCATGACTTTTTATAACTTAAATTAATTCCTGCAACACCTTTATTTTTGGCTTTATGGAAGAATTTGAAGATCAGGATTGATTAGTTTTTTTTTCTAAATTATTAGAGCATCTTTAGTTTTATTTTAAATTTGCTTTTACTGTTGATGGTAGTTTTTGTCTCTTGTCATCATAATTTATCTCTTAAAAGTTTTTCTGAGTGTCAAATACTTAGACTATCTTTCAGATTCTCAGGTGACTAAGATAGGATTCTTTCTTTAATTAAAAATAAGAAGATTGAGTTTCAGGGCAATCATGTTTTGATATTCCCATATGTATCTAAAGTCACTCAGATTAGGAGAACAGGGCTTCCGTTTTTGAAATTAGACTTTGTTAAATTGGACTCTGAAAGTGCATTTCCCTATCTGACTGAAATACCCATGATTTTAAATATTACAAGGTAAGCCCTCATCAACTCTGATAGATGCTAAATGACACTGCTTTACTGTCTTGATTCTGACCTCATTTCTTACCCTGTCAATCTGGTGTAAATCCTTCAAACTCAGTAGAATTACTATAGGTTTAGACTGCCATAAAAGGTTAAAGTCTACCTCTACACCTCTGCTCCCCAAAAGAAAAATGGTTTGTCGTGGTAACCACTGCAACGAAAACCAGTACATCAGATAATAGAAATTATAGTGTAGTACTGAAGGGTTTGGAATTAGATTACTTTATAACACGTGAAATCTGACCATCTGTTTTCCTAAATTAAAATACCATCTTTGGGGTACAGATCTTTATTAATTTTTACAACTAATTGGAATTCAAAGTCCACCTCGGAGGCACCGTATCAATAACATCACAGAATAGTGCAGGGTTAGGCTTCCTTGGTTAAAAAGGAGAGTTGGTTCACAGTACATGGTCAGCATTGCTTCCAAAGTCTCCCCATGCACACAGGCCTGAGACCCCATACTGTTTGTGAGCCACTTCTGCTCCTCCCTCCTCACTCATTTCTGCACCCCTGTCAGCGATGTCCTGCTCTCCTCCCTTACAGTCTCAGGAGCCTGCAGGTCATTAGCCAGCAGACATCACTAGCTTACCAAGAAAATGTGTTCAAAGTAAACCAGATGCAGGAAGAAGGGAAGATAGAGCTAGTGTGTGTCGGCAGCACAGCCAAACAGAGTCTCCATCTTCAGATTCCACAGCTGAACTCTGAGGTCCACTCTGCTGTGGCCCAATAGCAAAGGCCCTGTTCACATCCTTCCAGTAAAGGAAGCATTTCAGAGCTCACTATGAGAGTTCTTGTTGAGATTCAAGTCCTTACATGACCCTGGTTTTTAATGACACACATATACCCACTTCTGGAGTTTCAAATATCTACACAGTCATACTTACTCACAAATGATTCTGCCTAATCAATCTCTTTAAAGGAAGTGGGGGGAAGGGGTATTGATAAAAATCTCACCCTTCTATTTCTGCTCCACAGTTTTTTTCTGATGAAAAACTGATGCGCTCTAGATGGTGGCTGAAATCGGCAGCGAAAGAGTCACTAGGATGGATAGTGGTTAACATGATGGTTCTGTTGACCTTGATAGGTTTACCTGCCAGGACAACTGAGGCACTTGCAGAGCCTTGGACAAGTGAGGGCTGTGGAAAAACCCAGCATGGGATGTTCTATTAGCTGAGTGGCACTGGCACTAAAACAGTGCTGTGAACGACAGTTAAAAGCACAGTGGAAAAATATGCCTCTCAACTAATTTGTAACTGAGAGGTCAAGAATACAGAAAACTGTGATATAGGTCCACTAACAGCCCTGATAGAGTCCAAGCTTTGTGCACCTGATACCTACAGGTAGCAGAGTACCAGAGTCTTCCAAATGGCAGATTCCACCTTGTGAACTACCTTTCTGTTTTCCATTATTCCCATTTCAAACTGTCTAGCAAAAGTAATTTGGCTTGTACATTTCCAAATAACATTTTCAACCCCTTCCTCAGCATTTCCTGAGAATAACAATAGTCATTTTCTTTGCCAGCTGAGATGTGGTTCAGATTTCCATTAATGGGTTTTTTTTGCTCCTTCCATAGCGGATCATCGTCCATTTACAACATGCTACTCTTTTGCCATTATGGATCCTTAGCAGCTCAGATCAAGTTCCTACTTGTCCTGTCACCAGGTGAAATGGCATTCTGCAACTTCTTATGGCGAGAAACATGCAGTTGTGAACTCTGTTTGGATCATAGAGCAGTAAGTGCACAATGGGAATCTGCTTGCCTCCACATTAACACTTGTACTATAGCTGCCATGACCAAGAACATCCTTTTCACTGCTGCTTGCAAAAGACATGGAAGAACTGGCGAGATGTGTTGGTGTCCTACTGATGAACTAATGTCCTAGATGCGGTGTGAGCGTCTTTATTTTGGAAACAGGAAAACAGACCCTCCCCAAAGAACTCTCCAAAAGGATCCTCAGAACTAATTCAGCAGAGCTGGATTCCTACCCTCTGGATGAGCCAAGGCCAGTCAAAGTGCAGTGAGACAGCAGGTAGTGGGGCTGAAGTGTACAAATACCACAGATGGAATCCAACTTACATGTACCATGCATGAAGGGAGCAAAATGCATTCTGACAAATAATGCATAAAACCAGCACTAAAGACTGCAGAATAGGTGTTACAGACAGATTAAAAGTATTCCAGCAGAAATGCCACAGACTGCTCAGTGACATTGCGGATGCAGTACTCACCCCTCATGCAGAAGAGCTTTGGCCACAGCTCTGTTCCTGATTAGGCAAAAAATTAGCTCAGCTGGTTAGGACATGGTGCTAATAATGCCATGGCTGTGGCTTTGATCCCTGTGTGGGCCATTCACTTAAGAGTTTGACTCTATGGTCTTTGTGGGTGCCTTCCAGGTCAAAATATTCTGTGACTCAGAATATTCTGCGATTGATTTCTTGCATGAACATCCAAAATGGACCAGTAGCTGATCCTGCCCATGCTGCTGGCTTTGCCTGGAGTCTCATTCAGAGAGAGAAGAGCCTGTGCACGAGCTGCAGAGGAGCTGTTCACACCCAGCTAGAGCTGCGAAAAGCAGTGGGCACCTGAGACAAGCTGCCAGCAGCAGAAACTATCAGCAAGAAAGTCTTCTGTATTGCTCAGTTTGTGATTTACACTGGACCAGCATTTAAAAATACTGAAGACCACTCAGGTAGGGGTGTAGTTTAGGCAACCTCATACCCCATTCCTGCTCAGCACTGGGCAATACTTTTGTTTCCATCATCTGACTGATCTCACGTGGCTGAAATAGGCAAAGATAGTAGTTGTTATTATGTCATGTTTACATGCACTTATGTGTGGTAGAAACAGGGGGGAAAAAGTGATTGTGGTCAAGTGAACTACTGTAGGATAAAGAGAGATAAATAATTCAGGTTCTCATTAAAACAGAAGAATGCAGCTTTCACAGAGAGGATGGGGACTGTCTTTGTGTGAATTGGTATTCAGTGGCTGTTTAGTAGCCGTAGCATGTAATCTAGCATTAGTATTAACATAAATCAGTGGTAGGAATTAACAATATTTCTAAAGTCTTATATGATAACTGGATCCACACTATATTGTTTAGTTCTCTCGGGTGTTTTAATGATCATGTAATAGAAATGTTGGAGTAGCTGAGATATTCTTTATAAAGCTCTATGAAAGGTCTTTAACACAATGTCTTTAGCAGACAGTTTTGATAGAATTGTTGTACAAAAAGAAATATACCTATTTTGGTAATACGGTTATGTTTCATTAGCTCAGTCCACAGCAACATGACATTACATTTAAAAAGGAATACAATTAATAACAATGAGAGGGGTTTTTTAGCTCTCAGAGTATAACTGGAGGAACTGAGCAAGGTGTCAGGGCAATTAAATAGAGGGACTGTATTACCTTTGTCTGAGCACTCATAATATCATCCTGTCTCAATATGTTGAATAGGGGATTTCTTTGCAGTAGGATTCCTAATTTATTTTGATGTTTCCAGTAACTCGGATAATAATAAGATGGACTTTTTTATTAATCTTTAAAAATGTACAAATCTTGGGAATTAGCATGTCTGTAGATCCGTATATTTTTCATTTTCCATAGAGTATGGAACGATTGTATTAGAGATACACACAATAGCTTCTCAGCACTGAACTTAATGGAACCATCATATCTGTGCTGTGGAAAAGTACAAAATACTGCTGGTGCATGTACAGCACATGGATTAGATAACTGCAGTCCAGGGAAAAAGTTATACTTTGAGACTATTAAAATAATCAACGTGGGTATTATTTTATTCAGCATTAAACTTTATGTTCTACGTTAAATGACAATGAAACTAGTGGAACACAATCCTTCCCTAGAGTAACGGCATCGGGCATTTCTTTCATCTCTAAAGAGGTTTCTTAATATCCTGCAATCCTAAAAATGCTATTTTTCCCCCACTTCAGGTCAGATTTAATAACAGTAACAGGAGATAAATGGATTGGGCTTAGCGGAGTCTCCGGCAGCTCTGTGGATGGTAGGCAGGGATGTCTCCCCTCCCAGGAGAAGCAGCAGCAGAAGGCAGCAGGGGCATTGCTGGGATGGACTCAGGGAACCAAGTCCTTCTCCTTTGGGACGTAGTCCTTTCCATTGCACTCACTTCTCTTCTAGAGGCTCTTCCGCTTGGCCCAGGCTGTTCTGCATGTCTGGGTGGGAAGGCCAGGAGTCCTCCTTGGCCCTGGGAAATGAGGGTGGTGAGGAAGCTACCTGAGGTCTTTGGCCAACACTGAAATACTTAGGGTTGCTTTGAGAAAGAGAGGCCCAAAGTGGCCTCTCCACAGGGGCAGCTCTCTTCTGCAGGGGCAGCTCGCTTGTACTGCTCGTACTTCCATGGCAGCAATAGTTACAGGGGAAAGGTGTTAGCCGGGTGCCAAGGCAGAAGCGATCTTCCCCTTTTGCCTACACCTCCATGTGCCCCATTTCATGGGTGCCTGGCAGCAGTGCTCCAGAGGCTGCAGGAAAACACTGTCCCAGGGCCCAGAGGGGATTAATGAACAACTCCACAACCACTCATGAGTAGCATTATAACTCAGCAGGGAACAGTTTCCCAAGCCAGGGAGCTCCAGGTGACTCCTCCAGCAGCAGCGCCCGGGTTAATGGCACACGGCGCCAGCCGCCCCATCCCGTCCCTGGGCAGCAACTGACCTGGCCCTGCTTTTAAGCTGCCACGTATGCAGCGACACACGGCGCCTCGAGCGATTAAATTGTGAGGGCTGCCCTCCCCTGCTCGGTGCTATTGACAGACCCATCAGGGGCAGTGATGCATCGGCACCTGCTCAGCCCCAGCGGGCCAGCACAGGACAGGGCAGCTGCCCAGCCACCATGTTGGCGGAGAGGCCTTGCGCCCTCCCATCGACCTGCCGGGCCTCGGCGTTATCGATCGCTCCAATTTGCAGGAATTTATGGTATTGATGTGGGGCTGATTAACATTTTGTGCCACGGCAGTTCAATACGGGCTGGTAACAGCTTTTAATGATTAATTGACTTTTATGATTCCGCCTGGGCGCTGTCAAGCCGGCTGTGAATGGCGGGCACGCGCCTCCACAGCCACTCTCTCTGGTGGCACCGGGCAATGATTGAGTGCCTGGGAAATTAGTGTCCTTGCTGTCTCGTTTTATGAAAGATAAATGCTATGACATTTAATGCAGACCTTAATTTAGAACAGAACTAAACAGATCATTTTGCAATTTAATCATAAACAGGTAAATATCAAAATTGTTTAGCATTTCACGAGTCAGGCAGACAGGCAGCAGAGGTAAAGCGGAGTGGGCAGCAGTGGAATGGCAGAGGTAAGGTGAGGTAAGGTAATGAGACTTGGAGCCAGAGATGTTTTAATAGCACCAGCAGCATAAATCAGACAGTATATCACATCCACCATTCAGGTGTGGTCTGCCCATATGGTGATCTCGCTCTCTTTTTCTCTTTCATTCTTTGATCTTATTCACTGTTCCCACTCTAGCTGTAAGGTGAGGGCTTCTGACACATGACATGATACATGGGAAAAAAAAATGTCACCTACAGTTAATTCGTTACCTAAAACAAACATAAACATTATGGAAAATTTGCAAAGGAAAACAAAATTTTATTATACCCCATAACAACTGAAAAAAAGATTGTCTGGAAGGCTGTGTGCTGTCAACTCCTACCTTTCTGTGTTCATATTTATAGCCTATTCCTTTGCATTCGTGTTAATTAAAAAGATTGTAAGTTTCTTTTTAAATAACTGTCTAAACAAAATGTCATATTATGCGTGTTTATACATACAAAAGCTAAAATGGCATATTTTGATCCTCTTTGAAATTTTATTCTCTATCTTCTCACCACCCCGTCATCCCCTCAATTTGGTATGATTTACAGTGGAAATGAGGCTGCAATGGGCCAGATTCTTAAGTAATTTTGACCCACTTCGAAAGAGCTGGGGAGCTGCTGAATCTCCCCATTCAAGGATTCCCTTGGCACAAGGGAGTTCCTAGCTCATACAAAGCTGACAGAGCCAATTCCTATGCCATCTGTTCCTACAGAAACTATTTAGAAGAGCCTAGTGGGGGCAGAGCAGGGGTGCAGTTGAGGTATTTCTGTATTTTCCTCTCTCTTTTCAAGACCCTCACGGAGGCAATAGCTAACCTGTTACAGTGCAACATGAATCCCAGAAACAAAAAGCTAAAATGAGCTCTCTAGCTGTTCCTTTAAGCTTTACCCAGTGCAGTTTGCCTGGGATAATCCAAGAAGCCATGCAAAAAAGACCAGCTCCAAAGGCTCTTCTCTTTAGACTTGAATCACTTTCTGGAAGTCAAGAATCAATCAGACAAGGAGTTAAATTGCAAAACCGATTGGGCTATAACATCTGGGGAAAGGGGGAAAAGGGGAAAGGGGATAAACTTCTGGACACAGCTGAGTGCATCCACCTCTTTACCCTGATCAGCAGATGAGCTCATCTAATAGCAGTCCTCAGCCAGCTATGTGATACCTGGAAGGGGGTGCTTAGCTCTAGAATCAAAATTCACAGTGCTGAGCAAGACCCTTAAAGCTCTGTGTACACTGGATGTTTGCCTATGGATTTGTTCTGATGAGCTTTGTGACTCTCCTGACGCTGTGATCCAAATGGCACATACTCTGGCAGGTTTCTCTGCTTGAAGGCACCAACTATTATCTGAGAGGTAGTAAGGGATGGCTTTTTAAACCACTTCTCAACTGGTCCCACTTGTTACACTGTCAGTAGGAGCATGTCCTCCTGCGAGCTGTCAGACAGGCTGGTGAGGAAGCAGGGTCCCACCTTCCCTGGAGTGAAACAGGAACAGAGTAAACTTACCTCAGCAATGAAGTGGTAACTATGTGCTGAGGAGGAGCCTTGATGTGCTCTTTCTTTGTGGTTTTTTTTTACCACCACCACCACCATTCAGACATTTGCGTCTGCTTCTCAACCCAAGCTTCTGAGCAACTGGCACATTTGGAGTGTGACAACATACCACACCATGCATGGGACAAACCAAGGTGCCTTGCAGTGTCCCAGAATCTGGCTTTGTTGCCTCAAGGAAGAGAAAGAGGACCAGGTCCCCATGGCTTTCCAAGCTATAAGAGGGGAGGGGAAGAAGTAAAACACGTCAGAGAGCCATAGTTCGATGTTACTGTCACTGGGTAACTGGGGGGATGACTGCTGATCCTTGGAGGAGCAGCAGGTTCCTTGATGCCTACTCTGACCTCTCGCTTCGTGTCGTCACAGAGCCTGGCTTTCAAGGACATAGGACACAGGTTAAATGGCTATTATAATAGCCCTTCATAACCTGGGCAAAGGTCAGTCTAAGCCACCACTCACACTCTGCTTGTGCTAACAGCTGGCCCTCAACAGAGCTCAAATGGCTCTACACAGGCTGTGCACATAGGGTCTCCACTGACCCAACTGTTTGAAGATGCAGCCTAGGGAGTGGCATTCTGGCTTTAGATATCAGCAGCGAGTAAACTCCTGGGTTAGGTCACAAGCATGAGCTAAGGTATAGGCAACATGCAAGTAGAAAACACTTATATTCCCTTGATGCTGACTGGCAAAATCTAGCACTTAAAAAGTAACCATTTGAAAGTGGGTACAGTGAGACTTCTGCCTGCTCCTGTGGGTACCCATACAGCTGCAGTTCTGAACCTAAGCTCACAAGACTAATCTCCGGGACGATAATGCCATATATTCATTTGGCCTGGATCACAGATGGAAGCAGACATGTCTGTCTATAATGGCAATGTAAATATACCCCACGCATGGGCGCAGCAAGCTAAGTATGTCACTGAAGCCAATAAGAAATCCCAGTAAGGGGAGTTTTGCTCCACATCAGAGCTGCAGTTAAGTGTGCCTTTGAATGTCAGCTTCTGAACTAAGCTGTCCTATGTTTAGCTATCTTACTTGCACATTTGAAGGAAGGTGACTTGTTTCTTTTCTCCTTTGGAAAGAGGTTCATGGTGATACCGCTCTTAGCTAATAACCAGTTGAGTATGAGCCCCAGAAGAGGGACTCCAGCCCTGTCTCAGCAGACTCTACAATAATGTAGAGATAGTTTCATCAGAAGGATGTAGGTGAGAATGGGAATAGCAAAGAGAGAGTGCTTCTGTTTTCTCTGCTGTCGGGGTCACTATGAAGCAGAAAGCACAGTGCATAGAGCCAGAGGTAGCAGAAAGGAGTGCCATGAGTGGTGCAGGTAACAAGTATTCCCACTGAGAACGGGACGCTCTGAACCCTGAAGTTTGGCCCATCCCTATCTACATGCAATGTAAAAACAGCACCTCACCTTTGCTCTATTTCGCTCTGCAGCTACAGACTCCTTGACTGCACTGCAGCTCACTTCAGTGCAAAGTAGGATGTGGTCCTCTTCCCTGCTGCCTTCTCTTTCTCAGTGAGAGTCTCCCTAAGGGACCTTCAAAGCCAAGAGAACTGAAAACTTCTGTTTCCCAAAGCATTCAAGTTGCCAGGCAATTGCACAAAGGGCAGACAGCAGTTGTCGTGCTTGAAAGGAAGCGGCTGAGAATGCTGAGACCAAGAGTGTATGAGACTATGCTGACATGGCCTTTTGCAGATGGAGGTGAGCCTGTTTTGTCCCTTTTCCAAGCCAGATGGGGAACTGCTCTACTGTAGGCTGATCCTGAGTCATGAAACTACACCCCTTCATGTTCAAAAGCTTCTAGTTAGTGTCATGTTCCCCAGAAAACAAGCAGGAAGGTTCTCAATTGCTGTCAAAAGCCAGAGTAGTCCTATGTTATAGTCCTGCGGACCTTCGGGGCAAACCTCGTTGGTTCTGACCCAATAGGGTATGAGATAGGGAGGCCCAGCTTGTGGAAGGAAATTGGAATGGTTCAACTGTGTAACCCTGTAGCAGGGTTACACAGTTGAACCAGGTCAAAATGTAAAACAAGCAGGCTGTTGCTTTTTCTGCCACACGTTGCAGAAAAACCCCGCTAAACCCAACTCAAACCAAACAAAAACATGACAGCACTACTTTGCTTCAGAGAGAGACTGGGAAAATGAGGCAGAAGCCTGTGTCTTGGGGCAGCAATTGATGCCTCTCATTCTTTATTTCTCTGACAAGACCAAGAGTCTTGTTCTCCTGAACCCTCAGGCCCTGCTCCAAGCTTTGTCCTTGCTTTCACTCTACCTTAGCACTTTCTGCTACATAGGAAAGCAGGGCCCCAACTCCTCCTCCTGCAGGAGGGTCACACTCCTTTTAACTTGAGCTGGCTGTGGGCAGGAGTGGCTGGACATATACAGTAGGACTGTACTGGGCACCTAAGGAAGTGACACCCAGTAACATACATGCCTGGGAGACCCCTAATCAAGATTGGCAGGATTTTCTGCGTGACCTTCTGTATGCACCTACATTTTTCCTAAGTTGTATTTTAGGCATGGTAAGAGACTGTTTGGGATCTTGCCCAGGTTCATCTTATGGTGCCTTGAAGAAGTTCTACCCACTTACCTGAAAAAATGAGCTTTTATGCCTCCTCCTTCTCCCGTGGTGAGGGAGCCAAGGAAGAGGGAAGTATTCTTGAAGTTGTTTGAATAGCACAGCAGAATGGGAGTCAGAGGAAGAGAAGACAAACTGTGTGGCAAAAATCTCAGCCCCACTGAAGTCCCTGGCAAAAATTTCACGGACTTCAACAACTTTCTGTTCTACGGCTGCATGTGCTTGTGTCTCTCCACAGACCACTTTCAATGGCACAGTTTTAATAAGTTGTATGACTACGGCAAAGGGTGAAATGTGGCCTTCACCATTTTTATTAGGATTCCACTCTGACTAGCAAGCAGCATCTCTTTACATCAGACCTGCATCAGGTAATACAGGAAGAGTATTGTATTATTAAGAAAGCTTTTCTCTCACAATGTAGAACGACTGGCATTGAATCTTTTCCCTTGTTATTCTGCTGTGTTCCTCTCTGTTCTATTGCATATTGGGCCATACGTATACTGCATTCAGTGAAGATTCCCATATTCAGTCTCACTTACTTTTTTTTAGGTGCATGGCTAGAGATACTGGAGAAGAAGTGTGGTGGACTGTATTTATAATTACAGCTCAGATATTTATCCATTCAAAAATAACACAATAAAATTTTGAGCAAAAATAATATTCAGTATTTTGCCAAGAGAGTCTGTTGTTTTTCTGCAGTCACATGCCAGCTATTACTCAACAAAATTCCACACATTATCTTTCTCATGAGTTCAGAGGGCAGTTACCAAGTGAAATTTCCACCTGTGGGCACTGATTTAGTTTTCTTTTTATGATTCCTCTTCCAGATTTATAAGAGAATTTAATTAGGCTTCTTATAGATATCTTTGGCAATTTTTGAATATATATATCTATCTCCTTCTTGATTACAATCCCCTTTAACTCACTGGATGTCCCAAATTATAAGCTTTGCATGGAATCAGTTGCCTTTGGCTATGTTTGGTATTATGTTACCTTCTGTTCAGTTAACGGTGTGGAGATAGGCCATAAGCACTGGAAAAACCTCAAAGCTCTTTTCTGCTGT
Organism: Cnemophilus loriae; assembly: GCA_013397755.1. Classification (NCBI taxonomy): domain Eukaryota; kingdom Metazoa; phylum Chordata; class Aves; order Passeriformes; family Corvidae; genus Cnemophilus; species Cnemophilus loriae. Next base: position 2,572,524 of record VZTF01008854.1, read on the forward strand.
TTTGAAATTGAGAAAGCAGAAACATAATTGCTTTTGTTGGATCACAATGCTGAATAGCAAAAGACTTTTTAAACATCTGCCCTTCCTTTGATTGGCTTTACATCTTCTCTCTTTTTTGTCTGCTGTTCATTATTCTGCATTTTATTCACTAATGAAAAATTCTATCCATGACAATATTTTCATATGCTGTAAGATGACTGTGATTCAATGCATTTAATCTGATCTAGCCCTACAGAAAATCTTAACAGAATGTGACAATATATGTTAATTCTGTGAGGTTTGTATTTCCTTCTTGCTTGTGTAATATCTGATCTGTCCTGCCTACAATCTTGGTGCGATCTCCTGCAACCCTGACTTTTAGCAGAGCCAAAGTCTAACTCCCAGGACATACTTGCAACACCTATTGAAGTCAAACAGCACCATGTAGCTATACGGAAAATAAATTTTGCTTTCTTTGTCACAGAAGCCCTGCTCCCACACAGATCTGTGACAAATCAGCACTGACTTACATTCTGCCAAGATCAGGTGTCAGAATCATTACATTTTACATGGGATTCTCTCTGATGGGAGAGCTCACATGTGTCTCCAGGTGCTGATCTCCCGCTCGCTCTTTATCACTAATCGAATGACTTGATACGTTTCTCTCCTTTCTTACTTTTTTAATACCACTGTCAAATACCTATCATGACATTAGTATGCATTCCCAGGGAAATGTAGCAGCCAGAAATAATGCTGATCCCTGAGTGGATTGGAATAATCCATTCATTCTGCAGGGAATAGCTATCCCTATTCAATAATAATATTGAAATTAAGAAATCACATTCTGTCTTTTAACGTGGGAAGACAATACAAATAATTGGGGAATTTCCTAATGAGTCTGTTATTAAAACAGTATCTAGAGGAAACCTGAGCACTCAGACAACTGAAGTATGTCCTTTTCTTTTTTTCCTAGTTTGAGCATAATGCCTGACATCAATACCACAAGTATTTTTGGTGCTACCTGGGAATAAGGGGATATGAAGGCAGGAGACTTTTGAAAAGTCACTTCTGATTTTGCTCATTTAAGAGCTATGTATTTCAAAAGAAATGAGGGCCAAACTTTCAAGTGCCAATAGTCCCCTGCTGGATCCAGATTTTCAGAAAGGTTCCATTCTCATTTACACTTCTCAATAGAGCATTTTTCCACAAGCGCTCAGCAGCCAGCAATTCTTTCTGGCCAGGAAGCCATTGAGAAAGCTGGCCTTTTTTTTTTTTTTTTTTTTTTTACCCTTCTGTGCCTGAAAGGGAATGGGGACCTCTTTTGTGAATAAGGTTCTTCAGACAAGTTATGCCTGATGAGCCTGGCTCTGAGGGAAGAAGTGAAGTACGACTTTCCTCTCTGAAGCCTCCAGAGGCTGTGGGAGCTAGAAAGACCCAGTCTACCTACTCTTGGGCAGAGATAGTTCTGAGAGAGCTAGCTTGGAGACTGGAAGCAATGGAGAAACACCCATAATTCCTCCTGGAGCTTTGCAGTATGTGAGGGAACAAGTATTTCCATGAATACCAGAATTATTCCGGAAGCCTAGTTTCCAATGGAGTTAGTGTTTCGTGGCTGACTGACATTTTAAATGAATTATACTATTGCTGCACTGTGAATTTTGCCCTTATCAGACACTGGAGAATCCATAGGGGAGAGAAGCCTTGGCTACGGAGTGGATTCTCTTATATCTAATAAGGTATAAGCTCTGACTGAAGCTTTCCTTCACATACATCCAGTCTCTTTCCCAGGTGGATTCTCTCTGTGTCAAACGAGAACCGAGCACGGGCTGCAGCCTTTCCATCAGTAGAAAAACTCTTCAGTTTTCTATATTCGCAAAAACTTACCAACTTGATTATCTCTGAAACCTCTACCTTTCTGCCAGGTTCAGCTACAATTACCCAATGGGTACAAAAGTACAAAAGTTTTTAGACAACTGTGTGCACATATGCACACACAGAGCAATTATATGAGCTGCACTTCCTCATGGAGCCAGGCTAAAAACACCCACTGATAAACTCTAAATGACTGAAGCCTGCCGTGTCTCTGAGTTGGGCAGGCTGTAATAAAGGGCTGAGTGGAAAGAGAAATAAATTATTCTGTGTCTCCTGTCCCACACAGCAATCAGGCACATCTCTCTCCACTGCTAGCCATAGAGTATCTCCATCAGACGCGACCGCTGCGCAGCCCCTTTGGCACGGAGCGCAATGCAGGGGCAGTCAGGGGAGCTGGAAGTGTTCCTGGCTGGTCTGCCAGCGTGAAGGATTGGCAGTGTTTCTTGCAGTTTCCTTTCCCATGAGCAACTAGCAGCAATCAAATACAATCTAGCCCTTATTATTTGCCCTTAGTTTCTTTGATTGTGATTTGGAAATACGTTGCTAAGGAAAGCAAAAACCGTGGTTAAATGATTGATAGAAAATAAGAGTCATAGAAAACATCTGGAGAGCCAGATGAGTACAAGCCATTGTTTAGTTTAATACCCTTATAATATTTGCTGCAAACAGCCAAGCTGAAGGGTGGATTCTTCATCATTTTTATTATGTGCTTATTCCAAAATATTAGTGAATGGGCTTTGACAGCAACGTTTGATTCATGCCCTTTGCCCAGATATTACCATGTCTTGGCTTCCTGAGGCTGTGTAAGGCCAAATTATCAGAACGTAATATCAAAATGTAAGAATGGTCATACTGGATAATACCAACATCCCTCTAGATTCTTGCTTCTGATGGTGACTAATAGCAGATGTTTAGGAAAAATTACAAAGCCAAAAAATGCAGCCATTGTTCTCTGTTACACTCTTAGAGTTTCTAGTGACTAGCAGCTAGAGAACAAGCTGAGCCAGAATTGGTATCTTTGTAGTTAAGATGGATGGATGGATGGATGGATGGATGGATGGATGGATGGATGGATGGATGGATGGATGGATGGATGGATGGATTTTTCTTTCTACTTGGTTGTTCCTCCTCAGCCTTTAAAGGTAAAAATAGGTAGGTTATGTTCTGTCTAGGGAAAAATGATGAGAGGGAAATCCTGCAGCTGGAAACTTGTGGAGCCACCTGTAGGATATAGACTTCATCAAGCTGCAGTGGCATGTCTAAGCTAAAGTTAGAAAGACTCAGGCTCTCTGAACTTCTGATCTTCTCCCTTCAGCTTAACCATACAGTTGCTGGGCAGCAGAAAGCAGGGGGGAAAATGGGGTGGGGGCCGGGGCTGGAGGCCAACTGCGGCTGACCAGAGCCTCCTTTCACGTGGGCTGGAAGAGACAAAACCAGCACATCGCCTGGCTGACCATACAGCACTTCAGCTGCAGCCCTGGGAGCCAAAACCCTGGTTGAAACATGCTCTTCATACCCCTTTAAGCAGAGTGGTCTCTGAGTAGACAGAGACAGTTGACTGAAATGTGGTTAATGGCCAACTTACTTCAAGTCTTTGCAGGTCCATTCCCATGCTGATCACAGTTATTCAACAGCTGTGATTTACACGTACATCAGTGTGTTGTGGATTGTTCAAAGAATCCTCTGTGGGCCCAGGAGGACAGGAAATATTAGCACATTTCTGATTTTACAGATACTGAGAGTTGAAATCACTTTCCTGAAGTTCAGAGTGAACTGGTAACTGGACCATATATAGAAACTACTCACTCCTAACACTCTGTTTTCAATGGCTAGCCAGCACTTCCTTTCACTTAATTTAGTGTTAAACCTAGAGGCATAACTCAGAGATCCGTATACCGAGGGGACTGTTTCCTCACAGAACTTTATTCAATATTTATAGCATGTGCTTATTATGGTGATCATATACCAAATAATATTGTTTTGACTCTTTAAGCGGTATTTTAACTAACAGGAATTGTTGCATACAAAAAAAAAAAAAGGCTAGCATTTCCAGAAATACCATGGCTTTTTTTCTGAATTCACAAGTCAGTTCTGAATTCATTACAATACAAAGCTGCTTATGGTGCCAATACATTTTTGCACTTCGTTCAATCAAATTTTACTGTGAGTTTAGATCAACCATGTCATCTCATATTCCACAGAAGTATGAGTCTTACTCATACTGAGGAGAGGAGAGGAGAGGAGAGGAGAGGAGAGGAGAGTGTGGAAGTGAAGGAGGAAGGAAGAGAGACAAGAACGAAAAGGGAAAGCAAACCTTGAATGTGTTTTGTCTCCCCAAATCAAGAGACAACCTTACTTCTGCAGGTTCACTTACAATTACATTTGTTGTTTCCTTGCCTGTTTGCTCTTGTTGTGAAGCCACTCATACTGTAAGTAGTTTTTTTTATAGCCTAACATGAGCAAAATATTAGCTTGTCAGAAGCAGTTGCTGAGATTGTTGAGCCTGTGGCTCAGGAATGCTGCTATCTGAGGAAGTTCTGTGAGCAGAGAACATCCATGAGGGCATCCACTGCAGCCTTTTTTAATTCTGTGGGGGCTATTCCCGTCCTTTCTCACATCACATTCATTTCTACCCAAAACTGATGTGGTTCTAAAGTCACTCCTGCTGAATCACCCTCCAAAACAGAACAGACAGGGAGTAGTCTCTGCTCTCTGCTATTAAATTATACCTTGTCTGTTACATGTGAAAGGGTTTTCCAGCAAACCTACACTAATATAATGCCAACAGAACCACCTCAGTGGAACTGTTTTGATGAACAAAATAATAAACCAGCAAAAAGACTTTTTTTCCCTGATATTTTTCTGTCTACCTCAGGCGATTGTTTTCATGCTTCTGACAGACACAGCAAGGATGGCAAAACTTTCTGTGTAGACAAGAAATCCTGAGGGGTGTGGACCAGAGTATTCACTGCTGGTTGTGATTGCTGCTCAGTTGTCTCTCTGGGCTGCCTTATTGCATGAGAGAGTTTGCTTTTAGAACTGGAGATTACTGGAAATTTTGGGTTGATGCCATTATATTTTTTAATTTTCCCTTCTTAATGTTGCTTTTTTAAAGAGAGCACTGGGGTCTAGCATTTACTGGTGCTTTAGGAAATAAAAGCCAGGCCAAAAATAAGAGTGCTTTAAGAAAGACCAACAGATAGCCAAAGGACTGGCAATGTTTGACCACTGGGATGTATTTAGTGAAAGAAGACCCTCTTTGAAGGACAGACTCTGCCTAAGCAACTGTGGAAACAGCCTTCTGGAAGCAAGTCTGGCAGAACTGATAAGTGGAGCTTTGAACTGAGAAATGAAGGGTACAGAGTCAAAGACTTGAATAATCTCCTCACGCCCATAGAACACACCAGAGGAGAAAGTGTAGGTACACGAGGGTGTGCCAAAGGATAAAGAAATTTTAAGTGATCAGAATGGCAAGAAATAAGAAGAAAGAAAGTGCAAACTGTGAAGAGAACTGCTTCCAAGGTGGCAATACAGTAAGTGTCAGGTGCAGATCTTGACAAAACTGTGGTTGTGGGGTAGAGAAATGTTTAACAACAATATATGTACCAAGAAAGGGAAGGGCATAAACTAAACTGGCAGGGCACTAGGTGGGACAGGTATACACTTGTAACAGAACAGAATAGCAATCACAGCTGGAACACTGGTCTCAGAGCACAAGCATTATTCAGAAAAGCAGAGATAAAGGTGAAGGTGGTGGCAGAGAACTATGCATTAATGATATGAAACACTGCAAAGAAAGATGTGCAGAAAGAATAGCATGCAAAAAGCAGAATTTTTTCCAGTTAAAATCGTTTTGGGGAAAGCTAGTAAAGGAGGGTGCTTGGACAGTGCAAGCCCCCTGATTTTGCTCTGGTTATGTGTAAAGGCATCAGTGATGCCATTAGATAGACAAGTTCTATTGAGTTTGTATCATGCAGGGAAATTTTTACCTCCCCAAACTTTGTGCAAGAACAACCACCACTAAAAATGACGGAATCCAGATATTTATGGATGCAATAGTCAGCAAATATCTTAATAAAATTTTCACTGAATCATTAAAAAGTAATGCTGGTTGAGATTTGGTTTTGGTAACTGATAACTGCAGTAAAAAATAAAGGACCTTTGTTCAAGTGATCAGGGACTGACACCACATAATTAAATGGAACAAATAAGTGACTCTGCTAATAAGATTTTGCACTTCAAAAGGGCAAAGTTCAGTAAACTTTAGGAATCGATTATGAAAGTCAAATGGATTGGAGTGTGGGCAATAAAATGTGAAAGAGGCCTGGAACTTCTACAAGTCTGAGCAACTGAAAGTTTTGGGAATCTATATACAAGAAAAAAGAGAAAGCCTGGTTGTGTAACCACTTCAAGAGATGTGCTAGTACATTAGGTTATGTCTTACAAGAAGGACCAGGTCTTAGGCAAGGAATGGACTTAAATGTGACAGGAAGGATCACACCAAAGTCTTCCTAAGCTTTCTTGGATGATATCCTACACAGGGAGAACAGTGTAATACTCCTCACTTGTGTTTCACTACAGCATTTGGCACAGCAGCACAGAAGATGTTATTTGTTAGCTGGAGCTCTGCAGAAAAATTGTGTGTGTAATAAGGATCTGGCTCATAGCGTACAGACACCACTGGAAAAAAAAGCATCACAAGGCTGGACAGAAGCAATTATGAAGGCACATCAAACTAAGTGTTGAGAGAAATCTTGTTTCATATTTTCATAAACGATCATGATACTAGTACAGACTTCTAAATTTTTAAAGATGCAGCATTTAGAGGTATCATTAATCGAATAAAAAGCATGTCAAGACTCTAAAAACCAGTAAAGATTAAATTTGCATTTAAAATGTAAATGCAAACTTACTACTAGCAGTACAATTTCCCCTCGGTGCTCCAAGCTTATAAGTAAACACAAATACCTGCCCATGCTATGCAAAGTGATCCTTATGCTGCAGTATGATTCAGACATCAAAACAGGCAACTAAAATCCAATGAGACAGGTATCAGAAAGTGTTAATGCTTTAGCACAAAACCTGAGGAGGAGACCTTGTGTGCAGCTCTGAGCACCCATTCTCAGGAAAGCTCGATTTCAGCTGTGCAGAAGCACGACTACGCTAAGGTTGCAGGCTTGATCCCTGTACAGACCACTCACTTGAGAATTGGATTCAGTGATCATTGTAGGTCTCTTTCAACTTGGAATATTCTGTGAATGACATAACTTAGAATCATAGGATCATCACAGAATATCCTGAGTTGGAGGGGACCCACAGGGATCACTGAAATTCAAATCCTGGCCCTGCACAGAACAATCCCAAGAATTCCACCATGTGCCTCAGAGCATTGTCCAAATGCTTCTTGAACTCTGTCAGGCTTGGTGCTGTGAGCACTTCCCTGGGGAGCCTGTTCCAGTGCCCAGCCACCTTCTGGGTGAAAAACCTTTCCTTAATATCCACCTGGACCAATAGGAAACAAGAAGAGGCCTGAATAACTTGGCTTGTTAAGCTGGGAAAAAAAAAAAATAAGAAGAAAGATACAAGCCAACCACAAGAAGTCAGCAAAAGCAGAAAATATTTTCTAGCTATTAGAGTCATCAGTCTTGCTGTGGTGGACAGTGAGCACCTAAAGGCATTTAAGACTGAACCTGATGCATTGTTGAAAGCAAATCTATGTGTTTGTGACAATAAGAGGTCTTGCTAGTCCAAGTTAGTCTTGTGGGCTCAGCTATGGCTGAATATCTGAGGGACAGATTAAAGGGAGAGATTTGTATAACGAAAGAAGACTGCAGGTCTTCTTTAGTGTTTAGTAGATCTTTTCTCAGCTTTTCAGTTCCAAACTATTGCTAATTTGCCAAACATGAACTGAAAGACACAAATCTTGAAAAAACTTTTCAAGCTGGAGCCATATTCTGAAGCTTGAGTCATGCAAGAGGAAGAACGTGGGTTTTCACGGAAAATTTTAAACATCTTTCTCAGACTTGTCTGTCTACTCAGCTGAACTTTACCATTTGAAATATTCAGACTGACTATGTCCTACATAGAGAAAAAGCCCCATTCACTACCTACCTGTTAGTCAAACATCATCAAAAGTGAAAATAAAGTTGCCTAGGATATTTGTCTACTTCCATTTCATGTGTATGCAGTGCTGCTCTTTGCCAGTTTGAAGTTAAACCTACTTGCAGAGCTAAAAACTTGCTCTTCCTTTTTCAAGAGGCCATAGGAAATTACCCATTGGCTTCACTGGGATCATATACACAGAGTTCTTACAGCTGAGCAGGTAGATATTTTCTTCTCTGCCCACAGGGTCCATCTGCTTCTGCTGTTTCTCCAGAGAAGTGCTCAGAGTGACATTTTCAATAATGGTAACAGCTCCCCTCCTCTTTTCCCCAGATGTGTTATTCCGAAGGTGCTCGGTTATGCTTCTGCCGCTGTTAGCCAGCCATTCTCTGTGTCGTGCTCTACTCTTGAGACTCACCTGTCTGGTCTCCAGCTCACACCATGGCCCTGGCAATTTGCTTGTTTCCAGCCCAGTGCTGCAGACTGAATCAGCGTGATGCCCTCCCAAGCTAAATGTGACTGATCCCACCACCACCACCTGGCTCCAGCTGATGCATGAGCACTTGGAGTGTAACACACACAAAATGCTCTGGTGTATGTACATTTCTTCTACCACTGCCCAGTCCAGCACTTCCCTTGCCTTCATACCTCCTGCTTGATGGGGTCTCACTAACTGGAAACTGAAAGAAAAAATTGAGTTTATTATGGTGTAGATTTACCTCTATACGAGTTCTGTGTGCCAGACATGGGTAAAGGGTTATATTTCAATCCATTGCAACCACATGAAAAGGTGTTCCTATATTCATTTCTGCCTGGTTTTGGTTTGGGTTTCGGAAGCCTTTGTTTTGTTTAATGCCTGGCTCTTAGGTTAATGTTTTTATGCAGAAAATGTTTGACCAAAAGGGAGGGTTCAATTCACCCTGTCATGAAAAAACTGTAAGACCTGCTTCTAAGAATCGCTTCAGCCTGGACTGCAAATAAAGAGTGCCAAAATAAAAATGCATTTCAGTTGGCATCACTGCGAATTGATCAAATGAGCTACAGGCTGGGGTAATTTTTCCTGAACCTGTCTGAGAGATATTGTTTGTTATGGGCAAAACACATTGACACTCAGGAATAACCACACCTCTTGACTAGTCCTGAACCCTGAGCCAATGCTGAGTGCAGCACATCATTATACACACTGCCTACAGCTAGGTAGAACAGGACCCATCTACCCTAACTTCAGTCATCTGGTCAGGTATTCTGTAACTAAGGTAATTGCCTGTCTGCCTGCTATAGCTGACTGAGCCATGCAGGTAACTTCAAAAGGTGACTCGTCCCTCCCTTTTAGTAGGTGCCTAAGCTAGCTGGCACGAATTGCCCTCTGTCTTTCTCTGTTGAGTACAGAGGGAGCTGAGACTTGGCCTATGCATTAACTAGTATATGGCTAAAGTTAGTGGAGATAAATCCCATCTGCAGTTAGTGCTGGATCTGATAACTCAACTGCTAGAGCCCCATTTGAAATGCAGGCATTGCTTTTAGAAATAGGTATCTCAAACTTATTGGTATCAGATGTTGTCCATAAATGGGCAGTTCTAAAGGAAGGCTGGGGTAGGGGGAGGGATAGTAACCCCTTGATTGTGAAATTACATGATTACTAAATGAATATGATTCTTCAGCAGGCTGTTTTTAATGTCGGGGTTGTGTTTCTAATGAAGGAAAACATGTTGTACCACTGATCCATATCACAGTCCTCATGCAGTCTGCTATCAAGAGAAGGCAAGCTCTAAACACAAGATCTATCAGATTTTTATTCATACCTGCAGAAATAAAACCATAAGGTTGTTCTTTTTTAAAATCAAAATAGTCTCTGTGCAGTGTATCTGATTCAAACCATATTGCTAGCAAGGTGGAACCTTGAAAACATTAAGATTTTTCTATGGTAAAAGTTAAAGATTAGAGGGCCCTGAGGAAACAGAACACATGGGCCAAAAGTTTTAAACCCAAATATTAAAGATAGTCAGCCAAGTCAAAACATTGGCATCTACATGAAGGGATTGTGAATTACAGAGGGACTGAGCACCCGCTGAGTGTGCTTATTCCCTAGCACTTCTGAAAACTACTCTAATTTTAATTAAATACTTTCATGTGGATGAAGTTGCTTCAGTTTTGTACAAAGGAATACGTATGCTCCTTGCTTTACTAGAAGAACCCCAAAAGGGTTTGGCCCCTTGTCTTTCTACACTGGAATGGGAAGAACAATGAGAGAACAATGAGAGAAGCCTTTGGTTCTGACAGAGGGTTTTTTTCAGTTGAGTCAGAACTAACCCCCCAGAAAGCAAAACAAAACCAAGCAAACAAACAAACAAACGAAACCACCAAATAACCGAGGCTCCTCACATAAGTCACCAGCGACTTTGGAGAAACAGAAACCTGCCACCACAGCTTCAGAAAATTTGAACTCAAAAGCTTATGATGAGCTCAGCCCCATCAGTTGCACAGTGAAGGATGTCTCTGACATGCCATAGCTTCTGCCTATTCACAATCCTTCCTGTGGCACTCCTGGGGCTGACCTGGGAAATGCATTGAGTTAAATTAGCTCAAGGAACTGTTCTCATTTTTCGAGTATGAGATGACTCACAACACTGAAGTAATTTAGAAACCAAAGCTTAACTCCTTTGAATAAGAAAGAAACCCCCAAGTTACTCTAGATTATAGAGTAGGAGAAAATAGGTGTCATATTTTAGGTTGAATTACAATCTTTATGTCCCATCCCAACAGACACAAATTAATATCTGCTACTGTAGAGCTCAAAGTAGGTCTCCACCACCAATATCAGGAGGACCATTCCTAAGCTGGAAGTTGTGAGAGCAAGATGTGCCATGTGCCAGCCATTCTTCTGGATTTGCAGTCCTGTGAGGCAAAGCATGAGGGATCCTCCATCTGAAAGGCATTGGGTAGCTGTTCTTCCATTACTGTTCATGTAGCAGTGGAGGGAAAACTTTCCCTCTCTTAGTTTAAAAAATTCTCTCAGCTGAAACCAGTAATTGCTATTTCTCAATGTAACAACAATCTTGGGCTTCTCTGCTGTTCCCGTCCTTTGCTGGACAGTATGGCTTTGGATAGGGCACAAAAGATTTGTCTGTACACACCTTCTCAATTCACAGTATAGTGAGCCCTTGATGCCAAACACAACATCAAGGATGCCAGTCTTAGGGAAAGGCACTTGAAATTCAAGTACTGAGACAACTAACTTTTAAGACATGTAAATCCTGCAGTGGAACTAGCCATAAACGTCTCTAGCCTAACTCTTCCTAGGTGGCTAATGAACTGGAGGGTGTCTCATTTTTCATGCCTACTCTGAGACATTCTAGCCTGACTATTAGAGGCCGTCTATTGCCCATAAACCCAAAAATGCATTTTCCTTTCAGCATAGATAGAAATTGCCCTTCCTCCCAATCGTTGAAGAAGAGGAGCATTCCTAGAGTCAAGAATGAAAATCTATTTCTGTCTGTTGATATACACATTACCTTTTCTTGTCTATAAAACCAGTTCAGTGATGGTATACTATTTCGTTTTTCTCATGTGAGGTTTAGTTTTTATTTACAAACCTTATTTTGATACTGGAATACACTCGTGCTATTTTTAATTGTAGGTGCTCATAGGGTGTCAGAAAATGACATGGGACAGGAATTAGGAATCACACTTTCACCTCTGAAAATGCAAAACCCAATAAAATTTGACCAAGCAGCAGAGTATTGATCAAGCAGTCGTTACTGTTGCTTAATTGTCTGGTTTATGTAGTGGCCTGTGGTACAGCACAATTAGAAAGGATGAAGTCCTGGTCACCTTGCAGTTCAAATTCCTTTTGGTGCGTAGGACGTTTTCGGTCCATACAATAAAGCAGGAAAGAGCACCTCAAATGTTGGTTTCTGGCTATGAGGGGACTTCAGAGTTGAATTTTAAGGTCTAGGTTTTTCAAAACAATTCGTTGTTCTTCTGTTCAGAAGGCATGGGCAACTTAGGTGGTTGAATCCGATTTCGAAATGATGCAGGTGCCATCAAAGCTGTTTCAGACGTTATGCCAAAATAAAGAAGGAGTTAGAACCTGAATATTTCAGTATGGGCTTTAAGACTGAGGTCTTAAATATACAGCAAAAATTTTAGACTGGTAACTCTAGTTTAAGCTTTTATCTCCCCATTGGTGTCTGGAGGAAGTCAGAATCTCATGCAGGTCTTGGTAGCCTAAACCCTCTCTTTTTGGGCTGGGCCTTAGTAGTGGCAATTCAGAGTCAATGAATGTCAGTGATGCTCAGGTACCTAATCTGTCAAAATCACTTGCGCAGATTTAGCCTGGCCATCTAAATCACATAGGATTTGCCACCTGCAGGAGTGACATCCAAAGGCATTGGACAACCTGGGCTGAAAAATAAATACAGTTTGAGTGGCTCATGCAAATATAGTTGTTGCTAGCCAAAGGCTACAGTACCATTTTATGATTTGAGGTATGGACAGAAAGATTTCTGTGCTTCTTCGGGACTCCCTGCCAACATGCACGTACAGAAGACCTAAGTAAACACAGTAAAATTGGTATGTGTGTTTGAAGACTTAGCTCATATTCTGTACCTGTAACAGAAATGCAGAAGCAGAAATAAGGAAAACTCCAAACCTAAAGAAAAACTTACATCTTGTTCAGCAGAAATACCTGTATTCTCTATTTCTAACTTGAAGCCTTAGAGGTGGCAAGAGCTGAAGTGAGGGAGGCACCTGTAGAGACTGGATGTGACCTTAAATGAGCCCAAACATTGTGGAAAGTTTATTTTTCTTTTTGCTGCTCATGCCACAGGCCTGGGGTGCACAGTCTCCTAATCTGGGCAACTAATGCGGTGACTTAATGGAACTGGGGTGACCAAGTCAGATGCCTCCCATCTGGATGTGGACAGAGGCATGGCTGAAGTGCCCTGTCAAAAGGGCAGCATAGTAATTTAGCAGTAAAAATTAGCATATGCTCAAAAATTTTGGAAAGAAAAAGCTTCCTGGAATACTAAAGATACTAAAGCAGCAGAATGGGGGCCCTGTTCACTTGTAAGGCGCAGCAGCTTGCTGGGGCCCTCCCTGACCTCCGTGAAAAGGGAAAGAAGTCAAACGTGCTGGGTTGAGAGGTCCTCTCCTTCCACCCCCAACTCTGTCAGGCTCTGCTGGAATTTCTTCATTCCTCCTCCCTAGCCTCCCATCCCCAAAAATAAAGGCAGCCGTTCCAGCTCTTCACAGCTACAACGACGTAATGAAACCGCGGAAGCTGGGGGAAGCTCCTGGAGGATAACCCCCGGCCGGGTTACAAAGCACCTTTCGGGCAGGTTTTATGCACAAGATATGCGCCCTTCCTCATGCCAGGGGCACCTCCTCGCTCCCAAGAGCGCTGCCCACCCCAGCCCCTTTCCCCCTGCGCTGGGTGGCGCGGAGCGGCCCGGCCTCCGACTCCCGTTAGATGGCGCTACAGACTTTACAACCACGTGTACAGCGGAGAGGGAAAAAGAATAACAATAATAAAAGAAATAACCCTCTTATTGTCCGAAACGCGGGGAGTCGGCCCCGCGGAGAGCCTGGGGGAAGCGGCTCCCGGCGTCGGGATGCCTCTTTCCCGCGAGGAGCGCCCGAGGTTGCCCGCAGTCCCGCGGCGGCTGCCGGGGCTTGGGCCTCGGGACCCACCAGGGCAAAGTCGGGGACAAGTGGGCGAGCGGGGGCCCGGCGGAGCCGTCCTTCCTTACCGGGAGAACAACCTGTCAGGAACGGGGAGGAGACGCCGGCCGGTTCCCAACCGGGGAGCTGGGCGAAACCCACGGGCGGTCTCTCGTCCCTCCCCCACGTTACTTCTCCTTTCCAGAAAGCTGCTCATGCAATGTCCACAGGATGCCCGGGCTCTGATGCCTGGGTGTTTAATCAGTCCCACTCTCTCTCCCTGACGCTTTTTTTTTGGGTTTTTTTGGGTTGTTTTTGGGTTTGTTTGTTTGTTTGTTTGTTTTGTTTTTGTTTTTGTTTGGAGTCCCTGGTTTCCCCTCAGTGTAGAACCCCGCAAGTTTTCGGGCAGCCGGTCAGTGGCTGCCACGGGGGTCCGCCGAAGCGGGGCTGCCCTAGGTGCGTGGCTCTGCCCCTCGCCCATCCCGGCCAAGGACAGGAGGGATAGGACAGTGTATGAAACTGCTGGTCCTCAACTCACTGAGTCCATGACCGACTAGTCAACGCTTCTCCGCCCGGTGCCCAGCCGAAAGGCTGCCGGGTGTCCCCAGCCCTGCCGCTGAGCGTGTAGGCGATCACCTTAAGACGGGGTTAGGGCTGTCCTGGCGCAAAGGCCACCGCCGCACCCCCCTCCCGTGCCTGCCGTCGGGCTATGAACTTTCCGGTGGGGTAAGTTCTCCTTTAAGAAAGCGAACTGTTCCTTATGCATATTTAAGGCTGTTTGTCTGCAGTGCCCAGCTGACACGGGGCTGGAGGCTCACACGCGGGACCCGAGCTCTGGGGGAGTAAATCATCCCCACTTTAAACGCACGCTATGCCAGGGCTCCGGTTGGGAGCTCCTGCCATTGCTCTAAACACATGTAAGTCAGAAAGGCGCGGGGTGGGGGGGATGAGGGGAGCTGGGAAGAAGGAAGAGGGAGACTGAGTCTATTTAGGGAGATGAGAAGGGTATTTTGTTAATTTTCATCACCAGCATCCCCCCTTGCCCCTTCCCCCCCCATAAAAAAAGGCAAAAAACCTTGTCCTTGGATTTTTGAAAACAATTTTAAACATTTTTTTTTATTATTATTATTTTTCGCCCAGCCTAGGGGCTCCTGCCCCCCTCAGCACGCCTGGATCCCTAAGATCGGTGGGGTTTCGAGGCTTCCTCCCTCCTTTTGCCCTGCACGAGAGCACTTTGCTGGGTGCACAAGCGTGCGTGTGAGGAGCGGAGAGGAGCGCCGGGAGGGTAAGTGAACCCCTTGCTTCAGCCGGGGGGGGGGCCGGAGGAGACCTCTCACGTCACCCGCGGATCAGAGGACTCCGTCGCGCCGGGGGTGGGATCCCGAGCAGTCTCTTCAGCCTGCAGAGAGTGGGGGGAGCCTTCCGGGGATGCGAGTGCTTTAGGAAGGCCCCTTCCACATCTAGGTACCCTGCCACCTCCGCGCGTGTGTACTTCTGTATGTGTGTGCGAAACGACAAACTGTGTGTGAAGGTCAGGCTGGTGAGCTTCCACTGCAGCTGGGACGGGAAGGAGCAACTTTCAGTGCTCTGCTCTTAGTGGTTTCCTGCCTTTTAAAGTGAACTTGTTCGAGTGTGTTATTCAAAATATGGTTCAGTAGTTATGCCTTCAAATTAAGTTGCTTCTCGGTCCTCATCGGGAAAAGCAGACATGTGTCCTCAATTGTATAGTATATATATATATATAAAAAAATCTACTAGGTACTTTATGATTCCATCTGGAGAAATTAAAAGCCCAGAGCTGTAATGTTTATTCTTACATAGTTTACAAAAAAAGGGGGGAAATGTGTGAGACACATGTCTTCAAATATAACCAAAGTGCTTTCCCTTCTGGTTAAAAAGTTGCATGCAAATGTTTTCATTTTAACACTCCCTGCCACCTGTACTTCTCAGGGAAACTTTTCTTGGCGTTAGTGACGAAGCACCAATAGTACTTATTAATGAATTAATTAATATTATGGCTGCTGAATTGACTTAAAGTGCTTTGGAAGCAAAACTGATCCATGTTAAGCAGTTACAATTAATTGTGTTTCAGCTGCTGTTTCAAACTCAGTTTCAAAGACGAAGGCGAGAAGGCTGTGCATGGGATGGAGGGAAGGGGGTGATCTGAAGACTCTTCCCGACCCACGGCACCCTTGCTCAGAGATTTCCTCTTGGGCTGCAGAAACCGGAGATAGTGTTGTCTCGGTGCCCGCGTCAGGTCTCACAAAGGTGCGAGGGGCGACTTGGGTGACAAACTCCTCTTTCTCCTACCAAAAGCTGCAAAGATTAAGAGAGCCTAAAATTTAGGAGCGCAGCTCCGCAGAGAGATTTCCCTCAGGAGTGCACATTACGGGAAGGGCAGCGGGCGTGGGCTTTGCTGTGCCGTCTCTCCTTGGCCGCTCTGGTCAGGACTTTTGTGTTGGCGGAGGAGACAAGGCGGCAGCGGTGGGCAGCGAGGCCGAAGGGGTCCACAGAGTGCTCTCGAGGGGGGGCGACTACATCCCGCGTCCAGGAGGCTCTGGGGAGAGGGAAGCGGGGGAAGAGAAGAAAATAGCTCCCCGAGGGGACAAGCGACAGCTGGGCCGGGCTCTGTGAATGCCAGGGAGGCCAGAGGGGCAGCCGCAGGGCCGAGGGCAAGAAAAGCCGGGTGGCGCAGACAGGCAGCCGAGACGCCGAGCGGAGGGTTATTCTCTGCCGTGCTGGTCCCCGGCCGCCCCGCCGCCGGCGGGACCTGGGTGCCGGGCGGGCTCAGCGGGGAGAGCTGGGGACCAGCAAGGCCAGGGAGAGGAGTTGAGACAGCAGGGCAAAGCCTGGGAAAGCTCCCAGGGTAGATGTGCCGAGGGGAGGCCCGAGGGCCGCCGTTTGGCCGGCTGGTCACAGGGCAGCCCGTGTGTGCCCAGCACGGCGGCTGCAGGGCAGCAACCCCTCCGCGAGGGGTGGAACGCGAGAGTGAAGCGGGCACTGGCTCAGGTGGAGCGGGAACTGGCTCAGGTGTACCGGGCGACGGCTGGGGTCGACCTGGCTGGCCCGGGGGCCGCGCACCGGCTGCCCGCACCCCCAGTGGGAACTGGTGGCGGGGAGGGGCTGGAAACAAATTTCTCCTCTTTTGCCAGGGAAACGGGATTTTCCGCAATGATAACGACCCCTTTTCACAAAAGTTAGGGGCGGGAGAGAGGGAGAACTGGCGGGTCTCCCTGGGCCGTGCCCCTCACCCTTGCCCTGCCTGCCCCTTCGCCTCCTACCCCCCGGGGGCTGAGCCCGTCCCAGGGGCCACCAGGCATCGTCAAGTATTGCTTGTCTTTAGAGATTTACACTTCGCAAAAGTAAAGCTCTCCCCCGCCCCAGCCTTCAATGTGACTTTTTTTCTATGCCAGCCCGCAGAAAGGCAATTGGGAAACTCTATTCCCTCCCATCCTCTCTGGAATTGTGTTGCTGGGATTTTTTTGTGGTTTGATTTTTTTTGCTTCTCTCACTCCAGCTCCTTCTCAAAGACTCTCTCCTTCCTCTCTCTCTCTCTCNTCATCCCATTGACTCTGCTCAGCTTTTGCTTAAGATGAGCAAGGAAAAAACCAAACCACTCTACCCTATACGTGCAAACAGACCTTTCTTGGCGAAAAGTAAAACGAACAAAAAACCTTTTACCTGCAATAGAAGATAGTGTACAAAATTATCCACACACCCCTCCCTGTCCTATATCGAATACAGCTGTAATTAATTGAAAATTGAGGGAAGAGGTGCCTTTTCCCCGTGTGAATGTAATAGCTAAGGTCGTTCGGGTAGACAGGACACCTCCTTCCTGCTCGTCATGCGTGGAATCATTTTCTCCAGCTGGGATGGGTGGTGATGCAGGTCTCGCAGAGGTGGAGGATACAAAACTTCGGCTCTTGTACGTCACAAAAGCAGGCTTCGTTGGATGAAACACCCATATTAACCTTCTCCCTCTCCCTCCCTAGTTTTATTTATTTTCCTTGGATGCGGGACCGAGGTGGTCAAAACCAAACAAAAGCACTTGCGTTTGTGTCGGCACTTTGTCGTCGGGGCAGCACCCGCATTAGATTATTGCCGGGGATTTATTTGCATGCAGCTGCAAATCCACAACCCGGCTGCTGACCGCTGCGCATAAAGGGCTGCCGGGGCCGGCCCCTGCCCGGCCGCCGCGGCTCCCGGTGGGAACACGGCCCGGGGGCCGGGCGTGGGGGGAGGATTTGGGAGTGGGTCTGCTCCCGGCACCGCACGGCCCGGGGGGAGGGTCACAGATCTGGCAGCAGCAGGATCCCAGCGCAGCCAGAGGCTGCAGGTGCGGGGGAAAGGGGGGAGGCGGGGGTGGCGCCGGCCCGCAGCCCCCCTCCCCGCCACCCGGCTCGCCCCCAAAGGCAGCCGCAGCTCCCACTGGCCTTGCTCACAAGCACATCCGAGAAAAGCTTTCCCTAATGCCTATGTCCCGGGGAAAAAAAAAGGACCGGTGGCGGATCCTCGGGATTTCTCAGAGCTATTTTCAGTGCTTTGAAATTTGCAGTAATGTTGACGTTCTTTTTTCCCCCCTCTTCTCCCCTCTCTTCGGCCCAGTAGCGTTTGGCAGCGTTTGACGAGGGAGCTATTAACCTTTGAAGCAAGGGCTTTAGGTTCAAACTACCTCCTTCGCTACCCTCTGTATGCCTCTCCCCTCCCCACACAGAGACACGATGGGAGGATGGATTTGGCTGCATGGGATCAATGTAAATGTCTCCTCAGGCCTCCCTCTGCCTCGGTCTACGCTACCAGGTCTCCTTCATCTTCTCCCAGAGAACCCGGTGAAGGCGCAGGGTTCCTGGGGCTTGAACTGGCTCCGAGCGCAGCGGGAGCAAAACCTGCCTCCGAAGAGGGGCCGGCTCGGCGACGAGCCCCACGGCCGCGCTGCAGTGGTCTGGCCCGTTTCTCTCTCCGTGTGGGGAAGGACGGGGTCAAACCAGCCATCCGAAAGCTTAGGGGGACTTCTGCCAGCCCCTCTGCTCCGACGGCCAGCACGAGACTCGAGGAGAAGGGGAAGAAAAACTGAGTTCGGGGAACTTAATTGTTTGTCAGAGGAAAGAGATGTTCTCTGCACTCCATGCAGGCTCCCTCGACTGGGCGTGAGCAGGGGAGGCTGCTCCGGCCTTTTCCGCCAAACACAGGGGGCTACGGAGCGGGAGCTCCCAGGCAGGGAGGGCAAGGCCGGGCGGGCGGAACACCGCCCCGGGAGGGCGAAGCTGGAAGGACAATGGGGATACACACGGACACACTGAGGGTCACGTTCGCCCCTCGCATCCCCACAGCGGTGCATGCAGATGTCGCGCTGCCCCTTGGCCAGGCCACGCCGCCGCAGGGGGGAATCCCTGCGTGCTGACGGGCCGGGGGCGGGCACGGCCGAGGCGGCCGAAGGGCAGCTCACCCCGCCCGGCCGCCCCGTCTAACGCCGAGTTCCCCGAGTGCGGCCCGGTCACGGGAGGGATCCGGCCGGGCTGCGCAGGCACAGGAGGGGGTGTCTTCAACCCCACGCCCCCAGAAAACTGGGGAATAGGAGGCTGGAGTGCTTGCGCAAATTAGGATGCTCCTGTGGGCTACAGCAGGCAGCGCTTGTGGGGAGTGGGTCAGTAACACGAGTGGCCAGAAAAAGCGCGGGGAAAGGCAGGAAGGGATGAAACCAGTCGCAGACTCCTTGCGGAGCGGGGGTGTATTGTCATCTTTGTTTTGGTTGTGTTGTTTTGTTTTGCAGGAGATTGGGACAATAGCTGGAGTGGATTATTCGTTCCCGTAGGCAATACTTCCCTGTATGGGCTTCAGGATGCAGTTGGAAGCTTGGGAACAAAGCGGGCATCGAATGTCAAGGTAACTGGTCCCCTTCCTTTGTTTATGCCATTGTTAATGACGGGGCTCACTCAGCCCTTGCCTAAGCCGTGCTGTATGGCATTAATATTGACTTGAGAGAACAGGCAGAGCAATTAAAAACCAAACCCAGAACAACAGCAGCATCCAGCCCAAGCCCAGTTCTTCAGGTAAAACATGCCTCTTCTGGGCTCCTGCGAATGATACAGTAATCTTGCCTGGTATTCACAGAAACACACACACTGTTCATAAAATTAAACACGTCCCTATACAGCATTAACACGTAGGGGAGACACTGTAACCCTGTCCTTCAGTACAAAATCAAAAGGGAAAGAGCATTGTTTTCAAATACCCACATATTAGCATGAGGGAATTCTCATCATGATTAAAAAAATTAAAGAAACTAATAAAATTATTCTTTTAATTATGATAGTCTAAAAGTAGCAGAAACCTGAGCATTTATTGACTAATTTTCTTTTTCGCGAGGTAGTGGATGGTATTTAAAGTTCAACATTTCACACAGCTCCTTGTTCAGTTTAATTTCCTCGACAATCTAGGCAATTTCAGCAAACTGAGTTAAAAATTTTGGTACACATCTGAGTATGGATCTGCATAAAATAGAGAAGGCGAGAGAACTGGGGAGAGGGGGTTTTATTATTTTAAAAAGAGAAGGGGGTGTATGTTTGCATGTGTGTGTGTATGCATATGTGTGAGAGAGAGTGAGAAACAAATGGAGAGATTCGCACCTTACATTTGATCTGTAGCTTTAGTATGGACTCTGAAACAAATATCTAAGAGATTTCTCTGAAAAATGTCCCACTCAGGCAGACAGACCCCTGTTTTGAATGAGAGCTCCAGGAGATTAAAGAAATGTATGTTATTCCAGAACAATTCTTTATCAACTTTTTTTTTTCCTGGAAAGATTAATTTCATCTCTCCTATCCTGGGCCCATTTTTTGTCAGTGAAGGGATATAATAATGATCAATGCTCAGCACTTCTCATATCTTTTGTACTTGGTAAATATTCGTAATGTTTTGAATGTGGAGGGGAGGTGAAGAGATGAGCCCAATCTCAGCCTCAGAGGATCCTCATGAGCACTCACACAGAGGGAGGAAAAATCCAAACAACCAAGCCAGCCTGTTCAGTAGACTCTCCAGCCCAAAACTCTACAGTCATGTAGTTACTTTTTATGCTTTTTCTGCCTGCTCAGTGAAATGGTCTACATACATCAGGCTATTTGGATTTATGCGACCAGCTCAGGGTGTACATTAGCACTCCAATTGAAAATGGAACCTGTAGTTGTTGAGCAAACAGTTCCTGCTTGACTGTAGTGTGGACTGAATGTTGTCTAGTCAGCTGTATGGAGTGGTGGCAGGGAAGTAGCACCAAGTATTTCCAAAACTAATAACAAAAAGGTTACTATATATAAAACGTTTATACAGCCCACATTCCCTCAAGTTGTTTAAATGTCGGTTTGATGCATACAAATATAGCAGACATACCCGGTTTCCCATTAGCCAGCCCCTGCTTTTTAAAATCAGTTCATTTCAATTTGAAAGAATGGCCTCGTACGCAAGACAGTCAACAACCCTTTGACTTTCTCCACTCAGCGTGGACCTCAGGAAGAAATAGCATCTGTCTTTGTCATTTCACATGCGTATCGCAGTGCCTTGACATTGTGTTTTAAGAGCAGGCCTACTACCAGGGAGGGTAACAGTCCCCAGCTGGTTCTCCCTTTCTAATCCATTTTCCCCCTTCTCATCTTAGACTCCTTTTGAGGAAGAAATGGTTCTGCTGGGACCCCATGCCTGGACTTTGGAGGGCATGGCGCAGTGGTCTGATATGAAAGCACTGTCCCCGCTGGTGGAAACTCTCCTCTGAATCCTGCACCTTGCAAGAAAGGCAGCAGAGGGGACGTTTGGAGTAACAAGCATGTGGCGTCAAGCATGACAATCCACTTCATGTTATGTGAAGGAAAGTTTGTTCCAAACCACATACTTTGTGGTGCTCAGTACCGGTGTCAAACTGGTTTGAACTGTCCCAGGTCTAAAATAAAAATCTCCATTGTGGCATGCCAGTGAGCTTGTCTTGCTAAACCTTTCCTGTTTATGCTGGAGGTTCAGAGCTGATGTAATTCTGTCTTTTCACCCACGGATGGGCGCAATAGGAACAATTCAGAAAAGTTCTGTTTAGCTTTTTTCCCCTTGTAGTTGAAAAAATGCAAGCTATCAGAAACAAGCCTATGTTTGAAGGTACAGTTTTCAACATGTGAGCGGGAAACATATGTACTGGCACTATTCAACAGCTCTGTAAGGGCTGTGCTCGAATTTTGGCTTTTAATCTCAACTCCGCTAGAGAAAGATGCAAAATGGAATAGAACCTGATTATTTGTGCTATAGCCTTGTGATGCTCATCCTATAACTGTTGGGGAGAGAAGCAAAACACTCTGCTAAAGCTTTGGGTGAGCCTGAGTTTCAGGGGGACTCTAGTCTTCACAAGTTCTCACTTCACTGCCTTTCTTCCCTTAGTATTGGTTATATGGGATTTTTTTTTTTTGTCTGCTGTTCCACGTTTTAAAGTGAGTACAGACTCAATCCTGCTGAGAGAGAGAGCTCCGTCCATCACAAGCTCACGTTTGGAAAATGCCTACCCAATTCGACTGTCCCCCTTCAAGTCATCGTCCCCCTTTCAGCGGAGAAAAGAAAACCTTAAAAGAGAAAGAAAGAAGCGGGAGTGGAGGTGAGGGAAGGGAAGGGGGAAAACCCCTGATTCCTCAGTGACCCGCACAGCTCGGACAGACCTCCAAGATCTCCTTCGCCTCCTGCAGACAAGACCCGAAGGAGGGAAACCCCCCCTACATGCCTGAACTTTTAACGTGGCTTGGGGTTTATACAATTCAGGCTCAATTTTAACAGTCTCGGGGAGGGGTGGGGGGGCGGCGAGGGGAAGAAGGGAGAAGAAAGTTGGGATTTAACTCTTTGTCGCTAAAAAAATCACCACAACCAAACCCCCCAGCCGTCAGCAAAAGTGCCCAGCGTCCCTGGCAGCCGGTGCCCGGTCCCAAGGCGGCCCTCCCTCCACACAACGGCGATGGCTGGCAGGGAGAGGCAGCCCCAGCCCTAGCTGCCGGCAACCTGCGTGCAGCCGTGCCCTGGGGCTCCCCTCGCTGCCCCGCAGAGGGGGCTGCCCTCCGTCCGAACGCTGCGGGGGAAGGCAGCCCTGCCTGGGGTCTGCGGGGTTGGCAGGGAAGTTTTTGGTACTGCTAAAGGCATATACACACACACACACACACAAATATATATATATATATATACACACACATATATATATATATATGTATATATATATATCATACACACACGTCTTTATAAATAGATCTATATGTAGGTGTCTAGTCTATGTTTAAATTATTCTATCTATACACACAGTCCTCCTCTGATGAGGTCATTCTCCCATATATATAAGATTGGGTGTAAGATGCCAGAATCTAATGCCAAGATCTTATCTCTGCCGATCTAAAAGCAATATAAAGTAAATGTTAGCAGAAGGGGAAATAAATTTTGGAGAGAAACATTCAACAAGGTGTCCCTGAAGGCTTTTCCCCCGCCCTCCCCAGCCGATGTGCCCACGCACTTTATGCCAAAGAGAGCCATTTCTGCGCAAGAGACTCCTGCTTCAGAGCAAGGACAGACTGCACCCCGCATCGCGGGTCTGTGCCTGGCAGGGGCTGTACCTTGACATTTTTAATCTCCTCTTCCCTTTCGCGAGCAATGCTCTCCTCCCTAATGCGCTAATCGGCTGCAGCTTATTTATTTTTATTTTTTTCCCCTGTGGCTCCAAATGTCTTAATTTTTTTTTTTTTTTATTTCAGGAAACTCAAAACGGAAGGGGGATGCTACTTGAAAGTGTGACTCAAAAAAAAGGTTTTGCTTTGCAGCCATCAGTAGCACCAGGAGACAGCTCCATTAAAAAAGTAGTTTTCCACTGCTCTTGAAAAGCCGTTATTTTTTACATCGCTTTTAGGAAGATAGATTAACAAAACATCACATTTCAAGCCACTCTGATCTGTAATTA